>CM046879.1:265927383-266370990 GCA_025667525.1 Glebionis coronaria
AACAACAAATCGAGCTTTTTATAAAAATGTTTCAACAAGTTCATTTTGATGTGAGTTTAGCCGACGCGTTGTTATATATGCCTCGTTTCGCTTCCACTTTTAAAAGTATGATGAACGATAAGGAAAAGCTTTCAAAGCTTGCTAATTGTTCTTCTGTTTATCTTAACCGCATACCGGAAAAAGTTGGTGACCCCGGAAAGTTTCTCATTCCTTGTGATATACAAGTTATGAAAGAATGCCTCGCCTTGGCCGATCTTGGTACGAGCATTAATTTGATGCCATTTTCCATTTGGAAATCGCTTTCGCTTCCGGCTTTTACTCCTTCGAACATGTCTATCGAGATGACCGATCATTCTACGATTTTAGCATGTGGAGTAGCCGAGGATGTTTTCGTGAAAGTGGGGGTTCAACTATCACGTTGATTTTATAGTAGTTGACATCCCCGCGGATCCTCAAGTTCCTCTAATTTTAGGTCGTCCATTTTTAGACACCTCGAGATCGCTTATCGACGTTCATGCAAGAACTATTACTTTGAGATCCAACGAAGAGGAACTTGTTATAAACGCTACTCAAAACTAGAAACCTTCTCATGTTTATGCAATCGCTACCATCAATCACATCGACTTAGTTGATGTGGTTTGCGATGAGTTTTCACAAGAAGTGTTAGGTTTTTTCGATAGATCGTCAAGTGGCAATCCCACTATTTTAGATCCGATTCTTGCTAATTCTACACCAAATCTCACTCCATTCCAAGGAGGCGATTTTACTTCAAATGAAATCGACAATGAAGATGAGATGATTATTGGTAATGATACTTCTATTCCGCCATTTCTTCTGCCGATTGTAGTTATGAGTGTTGAGCAAAAATCTTCGATCGAGGAACCGCCTATCCTTGAATTGAAAGATCTTCCATCTCACCTTGAATATGCATTCTTGGAAGGTGATGACAAGTTGCCGGTTATTATTGCAAAAGGTCTTGCTAATGATGAAAAAACCGCGCTCTTGAAAGTTCTTAAAGATCATAAAGGGGCGATTGCGTGGAAAATTTCCGACACTAAGGGTATTGACCTAAAATTTTATACTCACAAGATTTTAATAGAGGAGGACTACAAACCCGCAATTCAAATTCAAAGAAGGGTAAACCCCAAAATTCACGATGTCATCAAAAAGGAAGTCTTAAAACTCCTCGACGCGGGAATGATTTATCCTATCTCCGATAGCCCATGGGTGAGCCCAATCCATTATGTCACTAAAAAGGGAGGAATGACCGTAGTGCCTAATGAAAACAATGAGTTAATTCCTACTCGTATTGTGACCGGTTGGAGGGTGTGTATTGACTACCGAAAGTTAAATGACGCCACTCGTAAAGACCACTTTCCTTTGCCCTTCATGGATCAAATGTTGGAGCGACTTGCGGGAAATGAATTCTATTGCTTTTTAGATGGTTTTTCCGGTTACTTTCAAATCCCTATCGACCCTCGTGATCAAGAGAAAACTATGTTTACATGTCCTTATGGAACGTTTGCTTATCGTAGGATCCTTTCGGACTTTGCAATGCACCGGGTACGTTTCAACGTTGTATGATGGCTATTTTTCATGATATGATCGAGAAGTCGATGGAAGTGTTTATGGATGACTTTTCGGTGTTTGGCAATTCGTTCACGTCATGTTTATCTAATCTCGAACAAATGTTAAAACGTTGTAAAGAAACCAATCTTGTGCTTAATTGGGAAAAATGTCATTTTATGTGTAAACAAGTAATCGTCTTAGGACATAAGGTCTCGAAAGCGGGGATTGAGGTCGATAAAGCTAAGGTAGATGTCATCGCCAAGTTACCTCATCTCAAAACCGTTAAGGGAGTTAGGAGTTTCCTAGGCCACGCGGTCTTTTATCGTCGTTTCATCAAAGACTTTTCGAAAATCTCTCGACCTATGACACACCTTCTCGAGAAGGATGCTCCTTTTAATTTCAATGAGGATTGTGTTAGAGCTTTCGAAACTCTTAAAAGGAAACTTACCGAAGCTCCCATTCTTGTTGCTCCTAATTGGGAATTACCCTTTGAAATCATGTGCGATGCAAGTGATTATGCTATAGGGGCCGTTTTAGGGCAACGTTATGAAAAGAATTTCCGTCCTATCCATTATGCTAGTAAGACGATGACCGAGGCTCAATTAAAGTACACCACAACGGAAAAGGAATTCCTTGCCGTGGTCTATGCTTTTGAGAAATTTCGACCTTATCTCGTCTTGACTAAAAGCATCGTGTATACCGACCATTCGGCTATCAAGTATCTCTTAGCTAAGCAAGATGCTAAGCCGAGATTGCTTCGTTGGATGATCCTCCTCCAAGAATTTGATGTCACCGTGCTTGACAAAAAAGGAGCCGATAATCTAGCGGTCGATCATCTCTCTCGTCTAGAAGATCCTCACAAAGATGTTTTCGAGAACAAGGAAATCACCGAAACATTTCCTCTTGAGACTCTCGGTGTAGTAAATTCTAAAGACACCACCCCATGGTTTGCCGACATTGCAAATTACCATGCGAGAAATTTCATAATCAAGGGTATGAAGACACAACAAAAGAGAAAATTCTTTCGTGACGTCAAGTTCTATTTTTGGGACGACCCTTATCTCTTTCGGGTTTCTGCGTATCAACTCGTTCGACGTTATGTTTTTGGTGCCGAAGCTTCTAAAATCCTTAGAGCTTGTCACGAGGGACCCACGGGTGGTCACCACGCTGCTAATCTCACGGCTAAGAAAGTGTTCGATGTCGGCTTCTTTTGGCCTACTATCTATCGTGATGCACACGCACTTGTGAAGTCGTATGATTCGTGCCAACGTCAAGGAAAATCGTCTCAACGTGATGAAATGCCACAAAATATAATTCAAGTGTGTGAGATTTTCGACATTTGGGGCATAGACTTTATGGGGCCGTTCCCATCGTCTCATGTTAACAAGTATATCCTCGTCGCCGTTGACTACCTTTCTAAGTGGGTGGAAGCTAAGGCTTTACCTACTAATGATGCTTGTGTGGTAGTGAAGTTTTTGAAGCAACTATTCTCTCGGTTTGGAACCCCTCGCGCTATTATAAGCGATCGTGGAACCCATTTTTGTAATGACCATTTCGAGAAGGTCTTAAAGAAATATGAAGTTACTCATCGTCTTTCTACGGCTTATCACCCGTAAATGAGTGGGCAAGTCGAGGTTTCAAACCGAGCTTTGAAGAGGATTTTAGAGAGGTCGATTGGAGAAAACCGTGCTTCATGGTCCGACAGACTCGATGACGCTTTATGGGCCTTTAGGACCGCTTATAAGACACCTATCGGTTGTACTCCTTATAAGTTAGTTTATGGAAAGATTTTTCATTTGCCCATTGAATTGGAGCATAAGGCATATTGGGCCCTTAAGCATGCTAATTTTGATTTAAAGACCGCGGGGGATCACCAGAAAATACAATTGAATGAATTAGATGAATTAATAGATACTGCTTATGAAAATTCATTGATTTTCAAAGAAAAGACTAAAAAGTTTCATGATGCACTGTCAGCCTCAAAATATTGAGTCAAACAAGAATGTTCGGTCATAGGTTTCTATTGTAACATTAATTTGAAAGTTGTAATAAGTAGTTTATTAGTCGTGGTTTACGGGCTTGGATTTAAACTAATTAAAGTCCAAACGTCAAGCCCGGCCTAATATATAGTCCATTAAAGCCCGCATGTGGGTGGACTATATATACTACCCTCCTAGCATGTTAGGAGGGTGGTATGGTCATTTGTAACTCTCATTTTCCTAATCTAATATTCTACAAGTTAATCCTCTCTTTCTCTCTACTTTCTCTCACTACTTTCTCTCTCTAGGAATCTATCTCTTTTCATCTATTTTCTATCATTAATCATCTAAATAGTATGGGACAACAATTGGTATCAATCGCCATAGGGTAGATGTGTGTTTAGTTTGTGGTTATTATTTTTTGATTTCGTGTGATTTTCATCTTTAAAATCATTTCGTATCAAAAAGATTTATGTTTTCAAGATCAAAATCTATCTACAAATTTCCTACATAGTTGTGGTAGGAATTTGTATTTATCATTGTTCTTGATTTTTTTATAAAAAGTTGATAAATTTGGTTTCATTTTCGGAAAGTTTGGCTTAATCACGGTTTTGAAGAGTTTGAGTCTTTATCCGGAATAAAAGGGTTTAATTATTCCGGATAAGCCGAAGTTGTTGATTCCGGATAAGATAGTGTTGTGAGGTATTCCGGATAAGCGAGACGGGAGGATTCCGGATTAGCTGCTCTAGTTCATTCCGGATAACACGTCTTTTCTTCAACATTCCGGATAAAGGTCACTTCTCATATTCCGGATAAAAGTCACGACACGTATTCGGGATAAGACAAACATCGAGGATTCCGGATAAGAAAATATTCCGGATAAGGTTAAGGAAAATATTCCGGATATACTTATAAAGATTTATTCCGGATAAGCTACGAACGCATTATTCCGGATAAGGTGACTTACAACTATTCCGGATAAGAGGTGAGTAAAGTATTCCGGATAAGAAGTTTGAAATCATTCCGGATAAGAGTTGCACAATCATTCCGGATAAGCTACACTAGTCATATTCCGGATAAGAGGACCAAGATTATTCCGGATAAGCTGAATTAGAATTATTCCGGATAAGGAGCATAACGATTATTCCGGATAAGTAACGGAAATTATTCCGGATAAGACAAACAACCAGCATTCCGGATTAATCGAAAAACATTTATTCCAGATAAGAAAGAACATTTATTCCGGATAAGAAGAACATCACGTTTTCCGGATAAGAACATTTTTGGATTCCGGATAAGGGTATTTCGTATAAATTTTCAAAAAACGTGATTTTGAACATTTTTATTCGTGTGATTTTTCGCTTAAGGATTTTTGGTTTCTTACGAAGCCATTGTTTGGGGTTTTCACAACAATCCTTGAAGTTTCAACCACAATCTGTTCACAACAACATCTACTTAAGATCCAAAGTCACTTTATCAACAGAGAGAGACGATCATCATGACAACGAGTAATGCGGTTACTGAAAGTTCATATGTGAAAGACCTCGAAATGGAACGACTACAACAACAGATATGTTTCTTGAGAAAAAATGCCATGGACGGTTTTAGAGTACTTCAATAATCTTTTCAACACCTCTCAAAAGTCTTGTTCGACTTACGTGAATCCACTGGCACATTCAGCAAAACATTCACTCATGCCATGGATAAACTTCAAACACAACTTGTCAACGAAAGAATCATTGCTAGTGAATGCACGACCACTTTCACTGATCTCAAGACATCACTTGAAACGATGTTTACTTCTGACTTCATCAAGTCTTCGCTTACCAACGAGTGCTTCAAGCGATATCATGGAATGGATGCTTTATCATACAAAGATCGGATAAACCGCAACATCGACTTCATTGTAACCTATGTGAATCACACAATATAGATGCAACAAACGATTGATGACAGACTTTATACCAGTTGTGGTATCGCATCAGATATTGAGAATACAAGCTGCAGATATGAGACTCCAACGCATAGTTCAGAGAATGATCATAACAGCTCTGGGAAAGACAACAGCAGCTCTGACAAATAACACATCGACTCTGAGAATGTCATCAGCAATACACCTTCCTATGATAATGGTCCTGTTTACGATTATGAGCCATTGGAAGAGGTACACAATGCTGAATTTAATGTGTTTGCCAATGCCAATACGCATGAGCATAGTGATCAAACAACAAACCTTATTGACACATGTATGACGGAAAAGGTTGATAGCAATATCACACCCAATTCATCAGACATGTGCAATAATGAGTTTGAGGATGATCAACATGCAAATGAGTATGATGATGAGGAGCGTGTCGCGCTTGCTAATTTAATTGCTAGTTTACAAAAAGATGTCAATGAAACTAGAAAGAGTCAAAAGCAATTAAAGAAGGCAAACGCAGCGCTCACTCAAAACTTTGAAGAATGCAAAGCCCGCTCTAATTAAATCTAATGAGACCCTTAAAAGTAATAGGGTTGAGCTTCTTCAAAAGACCAAAGAGCTTGAGGGGTACAAGGGTAGTGCGTTAAAAAGTCAAAAGGACGATTTTGAAAAAAATATAATACAACTCTTGAGTTATTAGCCAAAGAGAAGCGGCAATATAATGTTTTCTTAATGGATGAACGTCAAAAAACGTACCTTGCCAATACCAAAGTTAATGAACTTGAACAAAAGCTCTCTATGACCACTACAGATTCTGCTAAAATTCTTGAGGATAAGAAACAAGAGGTAGATGCGTTAAAACAAGACTTCAAAAGTAGATACGATAAAGAAACTGAAAAAGTAACGAAATTAGAAGAACAAGTCGAATTTTTAAAGAAAGTTGTTTATAAAACGCATGATTCTATTCAATCCGTAAGAATGCTAGCACCTCCATCAATGTTTAAGGGTCAAGCTAGCTTTGCAAGTCCTGAGTACCTTGCCAAAGCTCAAGTTGCGAACCCGTGTCTTTATCTTGATGAGACTGAAAGGACCAATCTTGATTGCATGCCTGGAAGTGCCGATAGTGAAGAGACTGCCCTTTGGGATGATGATAGTCAACCTCTTGTCAATAAGGAGTTTATTAAACCATATAATTATGCTTATGAGAATAGTCTTTATGGTCTTTTCAACAAACAAACTCAGAAAACCCGTGAGGAAGTGTTTTTAGAATGCAAACAAAAGAGAATTCAATGGAAGAAAGCATTTGCCCCTAAGAAATCTAATGTTTACAAATACATAAACTACCTCCCTCTAGATGAATCTAAAAGCAAGAGTAGGAAAGCATTAGGTATTCTTAAACATCACATAGATAATGTTAAATCTATTGTTGAAAGAGACTGGGAAAAACGTGAAAATGCTGAGTGGACACGTCCGATTCCTCAAGATATTACCTTGCTTGTGAAAGAACTCTTAATTCCTAACACGGCGTTGATTAATGAAACTGTTCTTCAACTTGAGGAGTTCATTCGGACTGAAATGTATGATGTTTAAAATATGTTGAATCTCTTGAGAAACACATTGATGATCTTCAACTGGAGAAGTCTGATTTTTCAGATGAATATGCTTTACTCTTGCAAGAATGCGTTTCTAAAGATGTTATGTGTGCTTATTTTACATCTTGTGCTGATATTGATAAATATTCTGATGTTGCATGCAAATATCTTGATAAGATCAAAGAATGTGAACGTCTTGAAATTGAGCTTTCGAAACGTAAAGAAAATGTTGATAAAAAGGCTTTTGAGTTACTTCAACACAAAACTGATTTCCTTCAAAAACATTGTCATTCTCTTGAACTTGCTTTGCAAAAAGACGTTGGTAGTTTTCCACATGATAATAAATTGCAAGAAAAACTTTCCCAAACGTTTCGAGAAATGAATGAACAGAATTTGGAAATTCAAGGGTTGAAAGCTCAGTTACAAGATAGGGAAAGAGCGATAGCAGAGTTGCAAAAACTCGTTGCTAAGATGGGTGGGAAAGTTGTGGAACCTCAAGTTATGAAACCTGTTGTTCGACAACCCAATGCCTACAAGGATCCAAAGCCTTCTATCTTAGGAAAACCGACTCCGTTCTCCAATTCTTCTCATATGAAATCTAGGTTACCCCCTAAGACTGATGTGCAACCAAGTGTTCTAAAACCATCCATATCACCCTATGTTCCTCCATTTGGAAAGCACACTGTTGCTAAACCCAACCATGTGAATGCACCTAGCACTTCTAGGACTCCTCCAAAACATGTGACATTCACGTCCACAAAGGAATCTGTAGGTTCAAATGACCTTGTTCATACCCACAACCTAGAGGATGCAAAACAAAAAGGGAAGATTCAGAAAGACAAACCCGTATATGAAAAATCTAGTTCACCAAATACCGTTAGAGTTCCACACACTCCTAATGGTAGTCAACCAAAACCTAGGATCCCTCTTCAGCAATCTAGGAATTGGAAACCATCCATGAATAGTCGTGTTTCAAACACTACGCCTGAATGATTTGGAAAACAAAGGAATACAAGTACTTTTGTGAATCCCAAATTCCATGTATGTCCCCCTTGCAAAAAGGGCATTCACAATGGAAATCATGACCATTGCATTTTGCAATACCTCTATGAGGTCAAATCTTGTTCCTTTGAACGGATATCGAATAAAGAATCCCATAAGACAACAAGGAGATACAAACTCGTCGCAAAGAAAAGCAACAACAACAAATCTAAAACATGGATTAAGAAAAGGACTTAGTTTCTCTCCAAAGAAGTCTTCCGCTGTGCAAGAGAAAAATACTTCTAAATCTAGTCTTCAGTGGAAACCAACGGATAAGATCTTCACGGAAGTTGGTCTTAAGTGGATTTCAATAGAGAAGAGTGATGACACCTGCACCAGAACTAATGTTACTGTTCTACACGCTGAAAAGGAATTTGTTACTCCTAATTCTAGTATTTGTGCAAACTCTTCTTCTGTGATTGCAGGTACCTCAGCGGATTCTGAACCCACTCCTCCTTCTTCAAAGGGTTCCAATTCTGTACATTCGATATCACCTTCTTTTGTTGTACAAAAGTCTATTTTAGATTATTTTCGAAAAACTTGATAAAACACAAAAATATAATAAAATGTAAATATCCATAGAAAAACAAAATAAAAAATGGAAAAACTTTCAAAATACCAAAAATATTCTTTTCGACATGTCTTTCAGTATCGATAATATGGACGTACCTAGAAATGTCGCTCAATAACGACACGGGTGTGTACATAAAGCTTGAATGAAAGTTGTAAATATTTTTCAAAACATGTCATTTCAATGATTTACAATTACTTCAGATTGTGACTCGTACCTCCAAGAAAGGAAAGTTGATCACGAATGATAACTTATCCTTAACAACGGGAAAATAAATCTTCTCGGTCATGAGCTCTCATTAAAAACATTCAAAGTTTTTAAGCTCATGTAAACGACTTACAGTTAAATGTCAGACTGTAACTCGGACCTCAAATAAAGGAAAGTGTATCTTTAAAGATAACTTATCCTAACAAACGGGTATAGCAATCTATCACGGGTTGAGCTTGTCACAAAACATTCAACGTTTTAAGCTCAACACAAAGGCTTGTAATCACTTTCAGATTGCAACCCGGAACTATATTCACGGGGGAGTGTACGATTTTGTGCTCTTACCTTTAGCAAAAGAAGTTAAATCTTCTTACACTTGACTGGGTTCGTCAAGACATTCAAAGTCTATGAACTCAAGTTTATGCTTTAGAAAAACCTTTTCGACAAAAAGAATTGATTTTTCAAAAAAAGCGTTGAACACAATTTTTTCAAGAATTTCTCAATGATATTCAAAATCTTTCAAAAATTGTGTTTTCAACAACTCCTATCCTCAAAAGTTTAATGTGGATCAAATCCTAGTAATGACAATTCCATTGGATCAATTTTTGAGGGGGAGCTTTCCAAAACTTCATGCAAAAGTTTGACACATTTTTCTCCCGAAGATCTTCAAGACTATTTTTCAAAATATATTTTAATCAAATTTGGTATATCTAATATCAAAAGATTTTATATATTAGAGATAGGGGAGAAAATGTGATTAAAATGTGATCTATAGACTCAAGCACTTTAACTCTTACCCACATGTGCAAAATGTCTACTTAAATTCTTTCGCATTTCAATGCACATGTGAACGGGGAGTATTTCTGAAACTACAAAACTAGCAAGGTGTTAAATGTTTTTCAAACACTTTGTTAGAATTTAAAGATGGTTACGATCAAATACCCACAACATCTTTAATTCACGAAGTTATTAGGGTCAAAAGGGTGGTTAGGTTTAAGTCCTATGATCCAACCAGAACTGGAGGGATCTTCCTAAGGACAATCCAATAGATTATTAGAAGTCCTTAGGAAAGATGGAGCAGAATGTGAACGTAGCTGAATGCCGGCTAAGTACTGATGCTAGCACCGGAACAATCACAACAAGGTGTTAGTAATGATGTCTTGGTAAGCATTGAAGGGGTTGAAGAATTAAAAAGAAATATAAGGATAAAGGGTCTAAAGAAAGAATCCCTCCATACAACTTAGGCAGAAACCGGGTCAACTCATCATGAAGACAAACTCATCATGGACCCAGTGATGTGAAGCACAACCCTTTCCTAGCTACTCAGGCTTCTCTCAAAAGAAGTTTGTTTTATTGTCACGGAGATCAACACGACTTCTATTGACTTTCTCACTCCGAGATAGTTGATATTGAATAGGTGGCATCTGCTCCAGCCTCCGAACACTAAAAGTGCACAAATCGAGTCTAGAGCCAAAAGATCAATCAAATCTCGTTAGGACACACGGATGAAGATCAAGAGAGTCCTACGCTATATCCTTGTGATATTGCTAGAACACTCAGAGTGATACTACTTAATATTCACAATGATGAGTGGAAATCCTTCTAGTGTTAACATCAAACAGCATTGCGGTAGGTCATATGCAAGATTCTTTATGAATTGAACATGTGTGAAACTGAAAAGCAACAGTGGTTTGATTCTGAATTGATTCAAACTCGTTTCAGGTTTCTACGCAATATTTTTATGGTCTTGCCAGAATATTCAGAGTGATATTCATTAATATTCACAGTGTCGAATGGCAATCCTTCTAGCGTCAACATCAAACAGCGCTACGGTAGGTGACTTGTGAGATTCTTATGAATCAAACTTGTGTCAACTGGAAAGCAACAATGGTAAGATTCTTAATGAATCAAACTTGTTCCAGGAATTTGAATTAACGACTTTAATCAAGTGGATATTTATCCAATTGATTCACTCTTTATGTTCGCAGTCTTGCTTTGAGACGGTCGAGTAAAGAGAACGGCTAGTACAGCCGCGAAACCCTGTCAAGGAGATTCTTAATTGAATCTACCTAATCACAGGTACGATATTTAATATCGTATAACGGTCTTCACCAACTGGAGGTAAAACGCTACCGATTTAGGACGGATGTCAGAGCCATTCAGTCCGTGTCTATGTTTTGTCTCGAGAAGGTGGCGTCACGGTGTACTCAGCAAAGTCAAAGATTCATAACCACATATTCATGCCCAAAGACTTATTCAACAATTAATAGTGTGAGCATGTGGATATAGACACAAGATCACAAGAGGGCAAAGACAAGTCAAGAATGATTTGAAGATCTCAAGATAAAAGACAAAGTCGAAAGACAATGATAAAGGCTCAAAGATCACAGCATGAAGTAACAACACTACTATTACACGTTCAAGACTCATTTATGACGAAATTCATTAATCTCCATTGGACTCCAAATATCTAAGAGGAATGACCTCACATTGGGGGAGATTGTTAGCCTCAAAATATTGAGTCAAACAAGAATGTTCGATCATAGGTTTCTATTGTAACATTAATTAGAACATTGTAATAAGTAGTTTATTAGTCGTGGTTTACGGGCTTGGATTTAAACTAATTAAAGTCCAAACGTCAAGCCCAGCCCAATATATAGTCCATTAAAGCCCGCATGTGGGTGGACTATATATACTACCCTCCTAGCATGTTAGGAGGGTGGTATGGTCATTTGTAACTCTTATTTTCCTAATCTAATATTCTACAAGTTAATCCTCTCCTTCTCTCTACTTTCTCTCACTACTTTCTCTTTCTAGGAATACATATCATTAATCATCTAAATATTATGGGACAACATGCACAGATTAAAAACCGGGTTTTTAACGTTGGTGATCAAGTGTTACTTTTTAACTCTAGATTGAAGATATTTTCCGGGAAATTTGAATCCCGTTGGTCGGGTCCTTTCACCATAACATAAGTGTTTCCTTATGGGACCATCGAGCTAGCTCAAAATGATGGTCCTAACTTTAAGGTGAATGGACATAGGCTTAAGCACTACTTTGGTAGGGAAGTTCCTTCATCGGATGACCTCGACCAAGTCACCTTCCCCAATGATAATTAGCATTGAGGGGATCGAGTCGAGCTCACGACTCGGTAATCAAAAACGAGGTGCCTCGTGGGGGAGATCCCATGCTTATCTTTTTTTATGCTTTCTAATAAATAATGAGAGGGGATTTGTACCCTTTCAACTCGTTGTCTCGTGGTTGTTTATGAATGTGTTATCTAGATTATCACCATCACAACGATTAAAGACTCTCGTGTTCGTTTACGTGAGCCTCGATCGTTTGCTTGAAGAGTTTTTCACGAATCCATGACATATCCTTTATTGTTCTAACAATTATCTTTTAGCGTAATTAATAAACGGCTTTAGAAATATTGTTGATCACCCTTTCCATGCTAGATCCTAAGCATTCAACTCTTCGTCTCTAGTATGGGGGTGCTCCACCTTTATACTCGAAACAATGAGGACAATGTTTAATTTTAGTATGGGGGGTGAATAGATACTTGCTTTGCTACGCCCTCACGTTTTCCAACTTTCAACGTTTTGTTTTATTTTGTTGCTAATAAGGCTAAAAATGGCCCAATTTTCAAATTTTTCTTAGTTTTAATAAGTGTTTTTAAGACACGAATGTATATTTTCCGATGGGTAGAATAAGAGCTAATTTTTGACTTGATGGGCATTTGGAGCTCTTTACATTCCTTAACCCGCTCAAATCAAGTTTTGCTAGACTTTTATATTGGGAACTTTAAAACGTGAAAGTCTTAGCTCATACGGGTTAAGAACAAGAACTTTTCGCAAGTTCCTATAATTGATCCTAGAAAGTCACTTATCAAGGGAACTATAAAATGCATTCTCTAAACTTGAAAAAGTCCAAGAAAGTGCAAGATCCTATATGTGGCTTGAAAACTCAAAACTTCGATTCGATATAGTCTTAATGAAAGTTAATCCAAATTTGGCTTAATTTTGACTTGCATGGCTAACTATTTACGAGTCTCTTTAATTAGAGGTCTTTAAATATTGGAGAACGAGAAATGATAGAGTTAGACAAGTGATCATGCTAAACGTAGAACATAAAAATGTTCTTTCAAAAACTCATATGTTTTTAATTGTGGCTTTTTCTCCCATAAGATCAATGCATTAGGAATAAAAATAATTGCAATAAGTAAGGTCGTACGATTTGAAAGGTTACTTAGCTTCTAGCACAAGATCGTTTAAAAGTTGCTCGGGGTTGAATAGAGTTCATAGCCAAGGCATAAGTTATTGAAGCGGGATGAGAAGATTCGTGAAGATCCAAAAAGGCCCTAACAAGGCATGAGGAGCTCTATTTTGTTGCTAAAGATCCAAGATGATGTGAAGTATCATTATTCCTAAATCAATATGAAGGATCGAGACACACAACGAAAAGCAATTACTCCCCTAAAGATCATGGAGAAAGTCTATCCAAAAAGACCCTTACAAGGTATGAGGATAAATATATCCAAGTCCTAAAAGGAGGCGGATCGTTGTATATCAAAGTCCAAAATAAAGATTGAAGAAAAATGATGAAGTTGTGGTCCAAGTATGAAGAATCTCTCAAAAACGTCAAGTGAAGAAATTCCAAAATATGAAGAGAAGACCATAATTTCAAGAACGTCTTCCTAAGATTTGAAGTATGAAGTACATGCCAAATATCGGTCTGAGAAAGGTCTCAAATCGTGAAACGAGTTACGCCAAGATATGAACTTAAGGAGATACTCGAGAAGCCGTTCTAAAAGATTATGTCCTTCGGTTAACTATCGATTAAACCGTGCTACTTTAATTTCGGACTAATAAATACTCAAATAAGTCGATATGAATCACTTGTGACAAATAGTTAAAAAATTCTAGAAACCTATTTACTTTTATAATAACTAGGATTGCGGGGAGAAAAAGTATACACAATTTGGACGTATGAGTAGTGTTAGCATTGTGACTTGTTCCAACAATGATCTCGTTTTTGCACTTAGCATGGAATGTATGACAATCAAGGATGACGAACTTTACTCTATGGGACATTTACTTGTTTCTATTCATTGACCCTAAAAGTCACACACGTGATGAAAATCATACATAATGTCTTTACACATCTTCATAGTATTGTTGCAAGTTTTTACTTTTAAATAAAAGGTAATAAAAATTGAATTTTGGTGATGCTTAGATACTTTATTCTAGCATTGCGTGAGGGAACGGAAATGGCTTAGTATGGGAGAGTGATGAGATGGCATTTATACATGATCTCATCGTTCTTTTCGGGCTTTAAATGCATAAAATATCATAAAAATACCATATATATGCTTGTGTTTGTTTACTTGTGTATTTTAGGTATGGATATCGTGAAAAAGACAAAAGATCACAAGAAACAAGGAAAAACGGACACGAGAAATGAAGCCGTACAATGAACCGGGCCCTAGTTATGGATTTCTTAAAGAAAAAACCCTTGAAGACTTGAAGATGTACAAGATTGATCCCTCATTTATGAATAAATGACACTTAATACCCTTGTATATTCATAATTACAAGTTTGATCCCTTAAGTTTGTCAAAATTACAAAAAGGTCCTTCAACTTTGAAGATTTGGCAAGTTTAGTCCCTCGACAATTCTAAATTGTCAATAATGGTCCCTCATGAAGTCAAAGATACATTGAAGACCTTCAAAGATGATAAATGTCCAAGATCAGTCCTCAAACTACGCAAAAATGGCAAAAACAACCCTTGAAACCCTTGTACCAAAGTTTTGTGGCAAAACTATAAAGTTGGAAAGTTTAATAACAAAGGAAATCAAGTTTTTGGGCTGAAAATTGTTTTATACCACTTCTCCCAAAACACAAGGACTCAAAGTGTCAATTCCCAAAGTTCAAACACAATAAACACGCGCCAAACAAGTTACTACCCCCTTTTCGGATCAAACTTACCATTGTTTACCCACATGAACCCAGAATTACCTTCACTTAAAACAAAGGGTTAATTTCAATTACCCAGTCACACGTTTGATTCACACGCTCAAAAACCCATCCCACACCAAAAACACTCAATCCCACTCACCAATGGCCCCACCATTCAACCCGTTACCCAATCATATGACACCCTCCTCTCCAAGTAAAGCCACGTGCCCAAATCAACAACTAATACTCATTGCTTGGCCCCAAAGCTAAAATGAACGTCTCTGATTCATTTGGATAGCTCAACAACAAAATGCGTCTAGAAGATTTCAAGGGCATCTTAGGGATTTCATAGTCTAGGGTTTTGCTTATTTCTGCCTTGTATTGGTCTATATAAAGACTCCTCAACATGTGAGAGATCTTTTGTTCCAGATTTTAGCTATCTTCTTTGTAATCCCTTTTTATGAAATAAAATTTGAATTTTCGAAAATCTTTAATTCTCTTGTGTTATTTATAAAAGTTTGGGATCTGAATAGCTAAGATCTGAGTTCCAATTTATCATTTGTTGGTTTTTGAGAAAAGGTTTTATGGATTAAAACTCTTGTTTTCAAAAAATCAGATTTCATAGTTATTGTTCATCTTTGTTGTTTGTTGTTCTTAGCAGGTACAAGGAAGCTGGTGCTTGTTTTGCTAGCACCTAAGCTCAAACAATCCAAGGTATGGATGTACATCTTGGAGGTTTGCATCTCTAATCCTTTTTCATTTTTCTGATTTTGTATGATTTTTGGTGATTTTTGCATATTCGTTTGTGGATCTATGTATTTGTGGTGGATTTGTGTTTCTGAGGGTTGGAATATTGTTGCTAGGTTGTTTTGATCTTGGATTGAAGGTTAAATCACAACAATCCTTTGGAAAAGTGAGAAATCAGATTCCAAAAGGGTGTTTGGGTTAACTGATTTTTCAAGGTTCAAGGCATCCTTTGTGGTTGCTTTTGGTTCTTTTGTGTTGGTAATTGTTTATCTGGTATAAAGGGTTGGTTATCTGCAAGTTTTGTGGGTTTGAACACCTAAATCAATCAAAGGGTCATAAAAATCAGTTTTACTTGGTAATTGATAGGTGTGAAAACACCCATCCTTTTACCACTTAATTATAATAATAACCAAGCCAAAACGTGTATTTTATGTCGTAAATGTCGGAATTATGCGTGCTTTGTGTTTCTGTTGTTATTTAGGACCAAAATGTGAAAATGGAAGAAAACACGGGATTTCACGGGCTTTTATCGAAGAAACGAGAAAAGACGAAGTCAAAAGATCAAAAGTGCAAGAAGAACGAAAGTCGAAGGCCTATTCTGAAGATTAATTGAAGAAAAAGTCTGAAGACGAAAGTTTGACAAAGTCGAAGAACCAAGTCTACTAAAAGAAGAAAATTAGAAGACTAGTTTGTTTTATCACTCGACTAATCCCGAGACAAAGGCGAGAAAGACGAGAAATTAAAAGACGAGAAAAAAGGAAGCAACACATGCATTTTCCACCTCCTATATATAGTTTAAAAAATAGAGTTTTTAAGTTAGCTAGTTCATTTTTTCATTTTGTAGTTTTTATTTTTAGAGAGAGAAAGTGTTTAACTTTCTCTCACTAGGAACTTCATCTTTTATCTTCATTTCTTGTTTTAATCTAATCTTTACTTTTAATAGCTTAAATCTTGTTTAAATCTTCATCTTTTTCTACCTTTCTTGATTTTTATTTTATCTTTGATTCGACATAATCTTTGATCTTTTTTAGTTTTGATGTTTGATTGATTAAAAAGTTCATCTTTTTTATTAATCTCTAAGTTTTGATACGAATTGAAGTTTGAGCTTATCATGCTTATTGGCTTATTTTGTATTTAGCTTATTTGCTTAAAGTTTTCTTAAAGGTTTAATCTTTTTAAAGTTTGCTTATTTAGTATTTTGATAAGTTTTAAATTCGTAGCTTATTTTTGTTCTTCTTATTATTGTTTTGGTTAAATTTTTGGTTAAAGTGCTTATTTGATTTTTATGCTTATTTTTACTCCATCCGAATATTGTGATTTTTCCATCACAATATTAGCGTTTCTACATTGTGACAGCTTATTGTGATAGTTTTTCCGATGACTTATTTCGATCGTAGGTTGCGATTGCCCCTGGCATCGTACTTTGCAATCGGGTATAAGGCATATTGCGACGAAATGCTGCCCAATTTTTGTTAGCCATATTCAGATAGAATATTCAGATAGAATGATTCAGATAGAATGATTCAGATAGAATTATTCAGATAGAATTATTCAGATAGAATTATTCAGATAGAATTATTCAGATAGAATTATTCAGATAGAATTATTCAGATAGAATTATTCAGATAGAGTTATTCAGATATAATTATTCAGATAGAATTATTCACATAGAATTATTCAGATAGAATTATTCAGATAGAATTATTCAGATAGAATTATTCAGATAGAATTAATCAGATAGAATTATTCAGATAGAAGTTTTTAATTTTTCGTCATTTACTTTTAATTATTAATTTTTAGTTTAAAATTTCAAGCTTCCACTTTTACTTAAGGACATTTTCATTTGTTTTTACATTGTCATTTAAATTTACATTTTCATTTTACCTTAGTTTAAAATAGATAACCTTTCCCCTTTATATTCCACCAAAAACGATTGAGTCACACTTTCAACTGGTAAGCAATTCGAAAAGATCGGTTTAACGAAATTTCATAACTAAGTAAAATCCAGTTATAAAATGGCGCCGCTGCCGGCTCTTTTCGTTAAGATTAACGGTTTTCTGTGAGAGACGCGTTGATTTTTGGGATCCGTTCATTCGTGAACGTTATTTTTCTTGCTCAAAAATTTTCAAAAATCCATAAAAATTAAAAATCCACCTCTCATGGAAGAAGAACCTAAACAAAACCCTCCACCAACCCCACCTACCACCTCTAAACCTTCTACTTCTCAACCCTCAACATCTCAACCTGTACCTGCTACACCTTCACCTTCTACACCTACACCACCTAAACCCAACATCCCTTATCCTTCTCGGTTAGACAAGTGCAAATTGCTCACAAAAGAGGATGCTCAAGTCACTTCTTTTATGAAGATGATCTCTCAAATGAATTTCAACATTAGCCTCGTTGAAGCACTTGTCCAAATGCCGAAAGTCGTCAAAGCATTCAAGGAATTGCTTAACAAGAAGGAAAAGATGGCTGAGTTTGTCAACACACGTTTAAATGAAAACTGTTCTGCAGTCATTCTTAAAGAACTTCCGAAAAAAATTGGAGATCCCGGTTGTTTTGTGTTGACATGCATTTTTAACAAAGATGAAGAATTTACTGCCTTAGCCGATCTAGGGGCAAGTATTAATTTGATGCCCTTAAGTGTTTGTAAAAAGCTATCATTACCCGACCTTACACCGACGAAGATGACTCTTGTGCTAGCAAACCGAACTCTCGCTTACCCCGTTGGTATTGCTGAAGATGTATTTATTAAAGTTGGTACCTTCACTTTTCCGGTCGATTTTGTTGTTGTTGATTATGAAATAGACCCTCGTATTCCGTTAATACTTGGACGGCCATTTTTGAGAACCGGAAAAGCTTTAGTCGATGTTGCTGAAGGTGAATTAATCTTACGGGTCGGGAATGATGCTCAAGTTTTTAAGATGGGGAAGATTACAAGTAAGTCAAATGGAAAAGAATCGACGAAAATGATTAATGTGCTTCAAGAAGATCTTACTACTACTTTGGAAAGTTTTAAGCTTGATGACTTTGTTGTATATGATAATCCTCTTTTCGAGTCTTGCTCTGATAATCTACTTTTCCAAGACGATGTGGATGATTTTGATGATTCTATCTCCAATTTGGATCCCCCACCAATTTATGATCCTCCACTGATTTATGATGATCAAGAAGATGATTCTAGTTCCGATTGGGATGGTTATGCTGCTTTTGTTTCAGAGTATAAATACATGCCCACTTATGATGATTTTGATGCTGTTGATACTCTCTCGAGTGATTCTTCTCATGATGACCTTACTTTTGATGAAAATCCTCCACCAAACACTCTTGATACTTTGGATAATTACTCATTTGAGGAAGATTTTGCCACTTTCCTTAATACATACTTTCCCAATGAGAATGATTCTCCTCCTTTGGACTTTGATTATGGTCTTTATCCTTCTTCGGATATTAAGAAACCCGTTCCAACGGAGAAGAAACCGGAAGACACCAACATCCGCAGTACTTATTTTTTGACACCTCTCTATCCACCTTCTGAGGATGAGATTGTGCGATTTATAAGCGGATCCTCTTCAAGGACTACTGAGCCTGAGTGTCATTTTCCCCTAAAGGAAAAGGTGTTCGATCCCGGTATTGTAATTTTTAAGCCATCTCAGTATCCATCTGATGAAATAAAAGGACAGATTTTTGGAACTTATGGAGATATGCTTGCACCTCATCACACTTGCTACCACCGTGCTCAACAACTGCTTAAGGGAACCTTGCTTACTCTTCTTTGGCTTGCCTTGTTCGCCTTAAGCTTGTGCTACTTGATGGATGAAAACTATGTATTTGATCCCGGTGGATGTTCTTACGCTTCTTACCATGCTAATCCAGGTCGAGTCAGGCTCACGACTCGGTTAACAAAAACAAGCGCTTCTCGGGAGGCAACCCACAGTATCTATCCTTTTTCTTTTGTTTTTATAATAAGTGTAGGGGGAGTCCCTAGTATGTGTTTGTTGTTTTCTTTCTTATCATGTGCAGGGATTCGAGTTTCAAAGATCCATTCTTGATGACTTTTGACGAACCGTGATTTCGTGTACCCGTCTTCCTGATTATATCCTAAACTCTTTTGATTCACTATTTTATATTCTTCAATATTGAAATAGGAATCACTTTAGTTGTCTCTTCCTTAGCAAGATTTAAACAAAGTGCACAATGTCCTAAGTGTGGGAGTTTACTCCCACATGCTTAAACATTGAGGACAATGTTTATATTAAGTGTAGGGGGACTTCTATCAAATTTAAGTGGGTTTTTCCTTGTATTTGTCCTCATTTTAACCGGAAAATTGATTTTTCGACATTTTTCAAAAATTTTGATCTATTTTGGCCTAGTAGTTTTTCCTTTGTTATAGTTATTTTCTATCTTTATTAGAATAAATTTTAAATAAAGTGGTTTTAAGTTTTCTAGCATTGTGAATCTTTTGACTCAACCCGAGTTTACTTATCTAAGTTTACTCTAGCTAGTATCCTTAACGTGTTTAAGTCAAGTTTTGCTAGGCTTTTATATAGGGAACTTTAAAACGCGAAATTCTTAACTCTTACAGGTTAAGAACAAGAACTTTTCGCAAGTTCCTATAATTGATCCTAGAAAGTCATTTATCAAGGGAACTTTAAAAGGCGAATTCTAAACTTGAAAGAGTCTAAGAAGTTGCAAGATCCTATAGATGACTTGAAAATCCAAAACTTTGATTTAATTGGCTAAGCATCCACGAGTCTTATTCCTTGAGATTTTAAATTGAGGAGAAAGAGAGATGATAGATTCAATTATAAGTTTGGTATTCTTTCATGAATTTATGTGAGTTAATTATAAGCTTTTTCTCCCTTCGCTTGTTAATAAATATATTTGCAATAAGTAAGGTTGTACGATTTGAAAAGTTACTTAGCTTCTAGCCCAAGATCGTTTAAAAGTTGCTCGGTATTAATTAGAGTTCATAGCCAAGGCATAACTTATTGAAGCGGGATGCGAGGGTTGGCGAGTCCGAAAAGGTCCTAACAAGACATGAGGGCTACATTTTGTTTCTAAAGATCTCAAGTGATGTGAAGAATCATTTATCAAAAATTAATATGAAGGATCGAGACATACGACGAAAAGCAAAAACTCCCCAAAAGATCATGGAGAAATCTATCCGAAAATACCCTAACAAGGTATGAGGATAAATAGATCCAAGTCCTAAAAGGAGGCGGATTGTTGTATATCAAAATCCCAAATAAAGATTGGAGAAAAATGAAGAAGTCGTGGTCCAAATATGAAGAATCTCTCAAAAAGTTCAAGTGAAGAAATTCCTATTATGAAGGGAAGACCATTATTTCATGAACGTCTCTCAAGATTTGAAGTATGAAGTCAATGCCAAATATCGGTCCGAGAAAGGTCTCAAATCGTGAAGCGAGTTATGCCAAGATATGAACTTTATGAGGTCCCGAGAAGCATTTTTAAAAGATTTTATCCTTTAGCTAACTATTGATTAAATCGTCCCACTTTATTTTTAGTCTAAATAACTATCGAAATAAGTCAACAATGCATCCTCGTGATCATTCAAGACAATCATAAAATATAAGAGATACACCTAGGAATAAGGGAGTCTAACTAAATAATTGGGCCACATGAATTTGTGTTAGTTTGCTAGCTTATAATAACAATGATCTCGTTTTTAAGCTTGGTATGGGGAACGTGAAGCTTGAGGGTGATAATCATTCATGACATTCCAAAACCCTAAGGTAAGTTTTTGATCGTTTTACTTGTTTTCTTCCTTTGAATATTTTATAATTTTCTATCTCTTTAATAAAGGACAAGGTAGATTGATTATGATGAAAAATGTAAATCCTGCTTTCTAATTAATGCATTGCATGAGGGCATTGCAATGGTCAAGTGTAGGGGATTTGATAGGTGTGAAAACACCCATCCTTTTACCACTTAATTATAATAATAACCAAGCCAAAACGTGTATTTTATGTCGTAAATGTCGGAATTATGTGTGGTTTATGTTTTTGTTGTGATTTAGGACCAAAATGTGAAGAGGGAAGAAAACACGGGATTTCACGGGCTTTTATTGAACAAAACGAGAAAAGACGAAGTCAAAAGATCAAGAGTGCAAGAAGAACGGAAGTCGAAGGCCTATTCTGAAGATTAATCGAAGAAAAAGTCTGCAGACGAAAGTTTGACAAAGTCGAAGAACCAAGTCTACTAAAAGAAGAAAATTAGAAGACGAGTTCATTTTATCACTCGACTAATCCCGAGACAAAGGCGAGAAAGACGAGAAAAAAGGAAGAAACACATGCATTTTCCACCTCCTATATATAGTTTAAAAAATAGAGTTTTAAGTTAGCTAGTTCATTTTTTCATTTTGTAGTTTTTAATTTTAGAGAGAGAAAGTGTTTAACTTTCTCTCACTAGGAACTTCATCTTTTATCTCCCTTTCTTGTTTTAATCTAATCTTTACTTTGAATAGCTAAAATCTTGTTTAAATCTTCATCTTTTTCTACCTTTTCTTGATTTTTATTTTGCGATATAATCTTTGATCTTGTTTAGTTTTGATGTTTGATTGATTAAAAAGTTCATCTTTTTTATTAATCTCTAAGTTTTGATACGAATTGAGCTTTGAGCTTATCATGCTTATTGGCTTATTTTGTATTTAGCTTATTTGCTTTAAAGTTTTCTTAAATGTTTAATCTTTTTAAAGTTTGCTTATCTAGTGTTTTGATAATTTTTAAATTCGTAGCTTATTTTTGTTCTTCTTATTATTGATTTGGTTAAATTTTTTGTTAAAGTGCTTATTTGATTTTTATGCTTATTTTTACTCCATCCGAATATTGTGATTTTTCCATCACAATATTAGGGTTTCTACATTGTGACAGCTTATTGTGATAGTTTTTTCGATCACTTATTCCGATCGTAGGTTGCGATTGCCCCTGGCATCGTACTTCGCGATCGGGTATAAGGCATATTGCAACGAAATGCTTCCCTATTTTTGTTAGCCATACTCAGATAGAATTATTCAGATAGAATTATTCAGATAGAATTATTCAGATAGAATTATTCAGATAGAATTATTCAGATATAATTATTCAGATAGAATTATTCAGATAGAATTATTCAGATAGAGTTATTCAGATAGAATTATTCAGACAGAATTATTCAGATAGAATTATTTAGATAGAATTATTCATATAGAATTATTCAGATAGAATTATTCAGATAGAATTATTCAGATAGAAGTTTTTTATTTTTCGTCATTTACTTTTAAGTATTAATTTTTAGTTTAAAATTTCAAGCTTCCACTTTTACTTAACGACATTTTCATTTGTTTTTACATTCTCATTTAAATTTACATTTTCATTTTACCTTAGTTTAAAATAGATAACCTTTCCCCTTTATATTCCACCAAGAACGATTGAGTCATACTTTCAACTGGTAAGCAATTCAAAAAGATCGGTTTAACGAACTTTCATAACTAAGTAAAATCCAGTTATTAGTAATATTGGCTAAAATTTTGGGGACACCTAGATCTAAGGGTAGACTAGGGTTAACAAGTGTTAAATTTAAGTTAATACAACCAAGGAAAGGGATTTGAGGGCTTAAAATTGGATTGGTGGTCAAATAGATTAGCAAAAGGATTTTGGATAATCATCTTTGCTAATCAATAACTTTTTGTGCTTGAATCTGCTTATTTGTTCATAATTGATTATTTTCAAGGTCTGTGGCATATTTGTGAATTGTTTGCTTATTCTGTACTTACTGAGTGAACCAAATTTTGATTTCTTTGTTGATATTGACTCCTTGTGATCCACTGATTACAAGGGTGCCCTTGTTTCCATTTGAATCAACTGGATCTCTCTAAAAAAGCAAGTCAAATAGTCAAAGCAGTGGGAACTCTTTTCCCCTGCTGCTAGCCACTGCTAGTGTTATTTCAACTGGTGCTTATCAATAAGCTATTCTAGCTCATTTTAACCTGCAATAACTTTGAATTTGTAATAGGTGTCACTTATTTGACCCATTTGTTCATTCTTGAGCATTTGAGGGGTTGACTTTGAGGTTTGACTAGAAAACCAATAACTTTGACATTTAAATAAGTGCTTATCAGCTTATTCTGCTTATTTGTCTTGGCTTATTGAACTTTTCTTTGTTGATTTGTCTTAATTAAGTCATTTAGAGTCTTTTTCAACTTATTAGAAGGTTTGAGGTGGTCTAGAACTCTAACCCGACTATTTTGTCCTTTAGTGAAATTTTACTTTGCTTATTTCTGGCTTATTGGGTTTGCTTTTTAAAAAGTTATTTTCACCGATCTCTTAGGCATCTCAAAAGAAGGTTGTGTGTTCAATTAGAGCTTATGGCATTGGCTTATTGCTTAATGGGCTTATTGGCCCAATAAGGATAAGTTGTTGACCATTTAAGCTGTGATAAGCTCAAAAGCAGCTTTTGGGCCTTCAGACTTTTGTGTTTAGAATTAAATTTTGAGTCTGATAGGGCTTTTTCAGGTCATTTGGGCTTAGTTGAAGTTTTTAGGCCAAAAAGCCCATTAGATTTGACTGTTTTCTATTTAGCCCATTTGGGGGCCCATTAGGGGTATTTTGGTAATTTCACTTTCATTTTCTGTTTATTTAGGTTAAATAAAACTAGTTTGTAAGTTTTTAGAATTTTTATAATATTTGGATTTTTAATATTATTTTATTATTAAATTTCAAATTTCACATTTTTGCACTTTTTATATTTTTCTTAGGTTTAATACATTAAAATAGGATTTTTGAAACTCTTATATTAATTTTATCATCATTTTTATAATTTCTAGAATTATTTTAAGTTTTTAATAGTTTTTAATAGTTTTTAATCATTTTAAATAGTTTTAATTAGTTTAAAATTTTATAAAAATATTTTTTATTCTTATTTAGTCATTTTAGAGGTTTAGAAAGTGAAAAATCTTTATTTGGGTTTTTTAATAATTATTTTGATTTTTAGTGCTTTAATTAGCATTTAAAAATTAATATTTAATTAATTAAAAGGTTTGAAAAAGTTTTGATCATTTGTAAACTCTTAGTTTGTATAATTTGATTTTTGGTAATTTTTTTGGGAATTTTTAGAATTAATTTTTATTTTGGCACTTTTTACGGTTTTTATTTTTAATCGTCGTAGTAATTTTCACGTATCTGTCATTCTATTTTCTCATCCCCTTCTTTCAAATATTAATCTCAAACCAATTACGAATTATTCAAACACATATACCTCCTTAGGAAACGAACTTTCACCTTTGGGTCATTAGTGTTTGATTTTCCAAAATCATCACTTAATACTTACCGCTTTTACGCCTTTTTCCTAAAAGGTTGTATATTTACCACAATCATGTATGCATTTGGTGAACTTTGGTTGGCTTAATCTTGCTAAAGTTGCTTATTTCTTGAAATTTGCTTATTTTTCATGTCTGTTCTAGATCTGGTGACTGTTTGATTAAATTGTATCAATTGGCTTGGTGAAATTGTGTTTTCTTTGTTGATATTGACTCCTTATAACCCACTGGTTATAAGGGTGCCTTGATTGTTCATTGATTCCAACAAAAGTACACAAAAGACAAAAAGTCAAACAAGTCAAGCAGTGGCAACTTTTCCCACTACTGGATACCCAAAACTAGCCACTGCTAGTGTTAATTATCAAACA
The DNA here is from genome assembly GCA_025667525.1 of Glebionis coronaria. Taxonomy (NCBI): domain Eukaryota; kingdom Viridiplantae; phylum Streptophyta; class Magnoliopsida; order Asterales; family Asteraceae; genus Glebionis; species Glebionis coronaria. The sequence goes on from CM046879.1 coordinate 265,952,659, forward strand.
GCTTATCAATAAGCTATAATAGCTTATCTAGACATGCAACAACTTTTTTGTAATCAATCATCCTTAATTGACCCATTTGACTATTCTGGAGCATTTGAGAATTTGACTTTTAGGTTTGACTAGAAAACCAACTTAGTTGACTTTTACATAAGTGCTTATTTGCTTTTTCCAGCTTATTCATTATGCCTTTTGGAAATATTTTTTATTATTAAGCTTAGTTAAGTGATTTGAAACATTTTGCAACAAGAATCAGCACTTGAAACTGCCTAGAACTCGAAAACGACTATTTTGTCGTGTTGTGTAGAGAGCTTTGCTTATTTCAGGCTTATTTCTTGGGCTTATTCAAAAATTCTTTTTACAAAAGGCTTTATTAGGTCAAGAGAAGGACGTGTGTCAAATTTCAGCTTATGGCATCAGCTTATAGCTTAATGGGCCAAAAAGCCCATTACGAATAAGTTGTTTTGAAATAAGCTGTGATAAGCTCATTTTCAGCTTTTCGGCCTTTGGAATTTTGTGTTTAAGATTTAATTTTAAGCTTAACTGTAAGTTTTGGGCTATTTTTGTGAACATTTTTCTTATTGGGCCAATTTGAGCCCATTAGGGGGTCTGTTTTACTATTTGGCCCATTTGGAGGCCCATTAGGAGTATTTTTGTCAATTCAAGTTCATTTTTTGTTTATTTAAATTAAATTAAACTAGTTTGCAAGTTTTTAGAATTTTTATAAATTTTGGATTTTTATTAATTTTATTATTATTTTATTATTAAAATTAGTTTTTAATATTTTTGCAACTTTTTAATTTTTCCTAGGTTAAAAACATTAAGTTAGGATTTTTAAAAATTTTAGATTAATTTTCTTGTTATTTAATTAATTTTTAGAATTATTTTAATATTTTTATAGTTTTTAATCATTTTTGAATAGTTTTAATTAATTTTAGATTTTTCAAAAGTAGTTTTTAGTTTAATTAAGTTATTCTAGAGGTTTACAAATTGAAAAATCTCATTTTGGGATTTTTGTTAATTAAATTGATTTTTTGGGCTTTAATTAGCTTTAAAAAATTATTATTTAATTAAATAAAAGGTTTGAGTGATTTTTGATTTTTTGTAAACTCTAATTACATTTTTTAGGATTTATTGCCATTTTCTAGTAATTTTTAGGATAATTTTTAAATTTCGTCATATTTTACGGTTTTACGTGTAAGACTTTCGTCTTAGTGTAATTTTAATCGTAACCCCCGTCATCCTTTTCTCTTTTCTTTTCTCATAATCATAATCACAAATATTAATTATTTCTTTACACAACACACTATCCTCCTTGAGAACAATCCCACTCTTGGGTCATAAACACTTGGTTTTCCTAAACCACTTGTTTAATTATTTCCGCTTTTACGCTCTTTTTTCTAAAAGACGTATTTTGCTCAATATCACTCCCCCTTGGAGCTTACTCCCCCTTGCTTGGGGCACCAAGTCAATGAGCTAAGGTGACATGCTACACAAAGGTTAGAAGAAAGAAAAGAAAAACCAATGTATATATGTGCACTACTTACTAACTAACTTGAGAGGGAGAAGGAAAAGAAATCTCAAATTAGAAGCAAGCATTTGCTAAGTATGTCCAAAGAGTGTGTATTGACAACATCATAGTTTAATTGGTGGAATAAAGGAAGAGAAAAAACATCCAAACCAATAAAAGATGATTTAAAATGGCAGTGGGTTATAATTTAGAATTTATGGAATCACCCATAATTAATTTTAAGTTTTAACCATGATCAACTCCTTAACAAATGTGTGAAATAGAATTAGAGGAAAAGATACCACACATAACATTCATATTACAAAAATATGAAATAACATACAAGATAAATATTCATACATACAATATGAATATTTAAAACAAAGAAAATATGGAAAATAGACCACAAAGCATAAGCTATTCTAATAGTGATAATCTTCCAAGATTACTTAAAATTTATTGACTCAAACCAATGTTTTGTAAATCGGGTCTGTGATCGACCCGGTGGAGGCAACGGGTCACCGGGTTAACCGGTTCGACCACCGGTCAACCCGGTTTTATGCATCTACCCAAACACCCTTTTCTACTATCTAAACTCCTCCTAATTGTGTTGTAAATAACTGCAAAGAACCATATGCTTTTGCTGTAAGATTGAAAACAATTTGATGGATTTACCTTTAAGATCCAATGATCCATCTGAAAATAGAAAAATATAAAAACAAAGTAAATACCATGATTAGATTACCATGATATATCTAATCTAAACATACGATCCTCATATCAAACAAAAAATAACACTCAAATGAGTGTGATTTAGTTGGATTCTTTCATTCAAATTCGATGATTATGAAGTTTGATTTACGATTTGAATGTTAACTGATGTACAGATATGTTGGTGGGTGAAGTGGTATAAAGACAGGGAAGATGGAAATAGTCGGATCTAGAAAAATGGACGGACCATACTATGTTTTTTCACTTTTAAAGTAGATTAGAAAACTGACCCGGTGGGTATTATTCGCCTGGGTTGACCCGGATTCTGTAAAAACCGGCGGTTCGAAGTGGGTTTCCACTATTTTAGAAGCCGGTTAGTTTTTGCCCGTTTTATAGACCGGGACCGGTTCGACCGGTTCAACCGGCCGGGTCGAACCGGGTTTCAAAACATTGACTCAAACAACTAAAGTATAAAAAGTGCCTTAGTTGGAAAAGAAAGACGACGAAGCATCATTCGAAGTTTTGTTCACGGGAACGAAAACTTTGAGAGGAGGTCGAGTGAGGAGGAATTCAAGAAAATTTAGCTTGTCATAGATATGAGCAAGTTCAGTTTGTTGAAAATGACAACAAGCACACGAGGAACCATGATGCAAAACAAAGTCGTTAGATGGGGGAGGTCCATCAAGATTAGAGGTTGGTGGGGAGGGAGATAATGGATAAGAGATGTTTTCACAATTCCTAGTGAGGTTTGGGAAAGAATTTAGGTCATTGAGTTTAGGAGAGTTGAAAGGTTTAGATGGTGGTGGAAGAATTTATTTTTCTCCGGTAATTGGATTTATAGAGTAAGTCTCATTCCAATATTGAATTGGATAGAAAGAGGAATTCTTGGAGGATTTTGGAGAAGAAGAATCATGAGGATTCTTGTTCTTTTTAATCCAAATAGGTTTAACCGAGATTTTCGGTTTCTTTGAAAGCTTAGAAGAAGAAGCTTTAGGTTGAAAAGTTTGTGACAAAGAAATGTCAAGGTTAGAAAAGGAAGAATTAGGCATTGTGAGGGATGAAAGAAAGAACTCCCAAAAGAGAAGAATTTAAAGAAAATAGACAAGGCAAAGATTTGAAATGAAAAAGAAAGGTTTTAGTGTTTAGCCAAATTGGGTAAACAAAGAATCTTAACCAAAATAGTGGTCAAAGAAGAAAGACCAAAAATACGCCAATATCGACTTTACTGGGCACGGTTCTTTAAAGAAGCCCGCGGTTCCATATCAATATTGAACCGCCTGGAGGCTTGAGAACCGCGTCCAGTGGACTACAAAACCAGATTTTCAAAAGTTTTGGAAAAAAATAAGACTTTTTAAAAATTTGCAAATCTTGGATTTTTACCTCTTTTAGCACTAGAGTATGCTAGGGTTGCATAAAAGCAACACATTCACAAATAATGTCTTGACAAAGGATGACAAAATATTTAAATAACATTTTGGTCTAATTTTAAGTCAAGTTTTTAGAGGTTGTAATAGATTTAGGTTCAATTTTAAATAAATAGAAGTTGTTTAATGTGATCACATAGATTAAAGCACATAAAAACTAAATCCATAAATCATCCACATGAGAAAATCATGAGGGAAAGGAAAGGAAATACAAGAATTAAAAAGACAATTAACTACTACAAAGATAGCTAACAACTAGGTCTTGAGTTCATAGTTCTCTTCGGCTTAACCTTCTTTTAAAAAAGCATGTTAATTTGAAAACCATCATTCATCTCCTAGGAGGAGGCATGGAGAACAAGACAAGCAAGAAATCATGCAACCTTCTATGAAGGCCAAGCATCTCCATCCTTATGTTTTGAATGATGTAGTTATTATAGAGACAACATGGGCAATTTGCACCATGAGCTTCTAAGAACCCAAAGAAGTAAGGATCACCCATGAAGTGAGGGATAGGAATGCCCAAAATAGGAGAATTAGTGTTAGAGGGTGAAGGAGGTGGTTGAAATTAAGGTTTTTGCTAGGTTAAAAAAGTTCGTTTTCTCGGTGTCTTAACGAATTGATTTCCGGTTCAAAGTGCGACTCAATTGTTTTTGGTTAAGAAAAAGGGAAGTTGATTATCTATAACTAATTAAAAAGTAAATGCGAAAAGTATTTAAAAAACAAACTAAAGACAAGTACAAATAATAAAACTAAAACAAGGAGAATATTAAAAACTAAAAATTAAAACGATATTAAAACGAATATTAAAACAAATAATAAAACGAAATTTAAAGCGAAACAATTAATAAAAATAAAACTAAAGGACGAAATCAACTATCGACTCGAAAATAAAGTTTAATAAATGAAAAAGGAGAGAATAAAACTAAAATGGTAATTTAAAGCTAAACGAGGGAAAACCTAAAGCGGGTACTAAATAAAAGATAAAACTTGAACTTTACGAAAAAATATTAATACTAAAAATCGAAGAAAAATTCAACTAAAAATACGTAACTTTCAGAAATAAAATCGGAACAACTTTCAGATAAAACTAAACAATTACGGAACAATACTATTAAATAAACAAGCTAGCAGGCTAGCTGCTGGAAGCTAGCAAGCTAGCTGCTTAATTGGCGGAAAAAGGAGTAAGCTAGCAAGCTAGCTGGTCACTTCCATCGTACTTTACCATCGTACTCATGCTAAGCTAGCAAGCTAGCTGGTCACTTCCATCGTACATTACCATCGTACTCATGCATCGTACTCATTCATCGTACTCATGGATCGTACCAAAGATCGTAACAAGGATCGTAGCCAAGGATCACACCCACGGATCGCACCCACGATCGCAACAAGTGATCGTGGTGAGGATTATGGAGTGTGATCGTGGTGACGATCGTACTAAGGATCGCAGTAATGGATCGCAAGTAGAAACCCTCGGGGTTTATGCGATCACACTTACTGGATCGTACTGGTAAAACCCTTAAGCATTACGATGGCATACAATAAACAAAAGCAAATACCAAATAAGCACTTATCTAAAAACTTAACCAAATCAAATTTAAGAAAAAGCTAATAGACCAAAATTCAAAAACTTTTAAAAATACTAAATAATAAAAAATATTTAAAAACAAATTTTTATAAAAATTAACTAGAAAGCACTTAATCAAAAATAAGAAAATTAACACAATAAGCACTAAAACACTTTAAGCTATAAAAATCAAACATTAAAAGATCAATAAGCATAAATTTGAAAACTTTAAAAATACGAAATAAGCAAACTTTAAAAAGACTAACCTTTTTAAGAAAACTAAAAAGCAAATAAGCTAAATACAAAATAAGCCAATAAGATTGTCAAACTTATAGCTTAATTCGTATAAAAGCTTAGATGAAACAAAAAGATGAACTTTTTAATCAAACATCAAAATCAACAAGACATGTATATAAAGAGATCGGATTTAAGATCATATATAAAAAAACTAAGAAAGATAGAATAAGATTAAGATTAAAACAAGAATTAAGCTATTTGAAAGTAAAGTTTTGATTAAAAACAAGAAAGGAAGATAAAAGATTGAGATCCTAGTGAGAGAAACTGTCACTTTCTCTCTATAGAATCACCTACCAAATGAAAATGAAAACTACCCTAAACTAAAACTAACCAACCCTCCTAAATGAATTTAGGAGGGTATTTATAGGAAATGGGGAGGTGCATGTGTTGCCTCCTCTTTCTTTCTTTCTTCGTGTCTTCTCGTCTTTTAAGTTCTTCGACTTTATCGACTTTGTCTCGAGATTAATTAAACTCGTCTTATAATTTCTTTATTTTATTAGACTCGAGTTCTTCGGCTTTATTAAACTTCTGTCTTTAGACTTGTTCTTCGATAAATCTTCAGAATAGGCCTTGGACTTCCGTTCTTTTTGCACTCTTGATCTCTTGACTTCGTCTTTTGTCGTTTTCTTTGATAAAAGCCCGTGAAAGCCCGTGTTTTCCTCCCTTTTCACATTTTGGTCCTAAATCACAACAAAAACACAAACCACGCATAATTCCTACATTTACGACATAAAATACACGTTTTGGCTTGGTTTTTATTATAATTAAGTGGTAAAAGGATGGGTGTCTTCACACCTATCAAATCCCCTACACTTGGCCATTGCAATGTCCTCATGCAATGCATTAATTTCAAAGCACGGTTTACATTTTTCATCATAGATAACCCACCTTGGCCTTTATTAAATACTAAACACTAAGAAAACTTTAAAGAACAAAACAAGTAAAGAAATCGAAGACTTACATTGGGTTTTTGGTTGTCATGAATGTTCATCATTCTCAAGTTTCACGTTCCCCATACCAAGCTTAAAAACGAGATCATTGTTATTATAAGTTAGCAAACTAACACGAATTCATGTGGTCCAATTATTTACTTAGACTCCCTTATTCCTAGGTGTATCTCTTATATTTTATTTTTGTCTTGAATGATCACGAGGGTGCATTGTTTGACTTATTCCGATAGTTATTTAGGCCGAATATAAAGTGAACGATTTAATCAATAGTTAGCTAAAGGACAAAATCTTTTAAAACTGCTTCTCGGGACCTCTTAAAGTTCATATCTTGGCATAACTCGCTTCACGATTTGAGACCTTTCTCGGACCGATATTTGGCAGCGACTTCATACTTCGAATCTTGAGAGTCGTTTATGAAATAATGGTCTTCTCTTCATAATAGGAATTTCTTCACTTGAACTTTTTGAGAGATTCTTCATATTTGGACCACGACTTCTTCATTTTTTCTCCAATCTTTATTTTGGACTTTGATATACAACGATCCGCCTCCTTTTAGGTCTTGGATCTATTTATCCTCATACCTTGTTAGGGCCTTTTTGGATAGACTTATCCATGATCTTTTGGGGAGTTTTTGCTTTTCGTCGTGTGTCTCGATCCTTCATATTGATTTTCGATAAATGATTCTTCACATCACTTTTGGATCTTTAGCAACAAAATGTAGCCCTCATGCCTTGTTAGGGCCTTTTCGGACTCGCCAATCTTCGCATCCCGCTTCAATAAGTTACGCCTTGGCTATGAACTCTAATTAATACCGAGCAACTTTTAAACGATCTTGGGCTAGAAGCTAAGTAACTTTTCAAATTGTACAACCTTATTTATTGCAGATAAATTTATTAACAAGCGATGGGAGAATAGGCTCATAATTATCTCACATAAATTCACGAAAGAATACCAAACTTATAATTGACTCTATCATCTCTCGTCCTCCACGGTTTAAAATCTCAAGGAATGAGACTCGTGGATGCTTAGCCTATTAAATCAAAGTTTTGGGTTTTTTAGTCATCTATAGGATCTTGCAAATTCTTAGAATTTTTCAAGTTTATAAATCGCATTTTAAAGTTCCCTTGATAAACAACTCTCTAGGATCAATTATAGGAACTTGCGAAAAGTTCTTGTTCTTAACCCGTGAGAGTTAAGACTTTCGCGTTTTAAAGTTCCCTATATAAAAGCCTAGCAAAACTTCACTTAAACACGTTAAGGATACTAGCTAGAGTAAACTTATATAAGTAAACTCGGGTTGAGTCAAAATATTCATGACTTTGAAAAACTTAAAACCACTTTATTAAACTTTATTCTAGCAAGGAAGGAAAATAACTATAACAAAGGAAAAACTAATAGGCCAAAATAGATTAAAAATTTTGAAAAATGTCGAAAAATCAAGTTTTCCGGTTAAAATGAGGGCAAATACAAGGAAAAGGCCACTTAACTTCGATAGAAGTCCCCCCTACACTTGATATAAACATTGTCCTCAATGTTTAAGCATGTGGGAGTAAACTCCCTACACTTAGGACATTGTGCACTTTGCTTAAATCTTGCTAAGAAAGAGACAACTAAAGAGATTCTATTTTAATATTGAGAAATATAAAATAGTGAATCGAAAAGAGTTTAGGATAGAACCGGGAAGACGGGAACACGGAATCACGGGTCGTCAAAAGTCATCAAGAGTGTGTCTTTGAAGCTCTAATCCCTGCACATGATAAGAAAGAAAACAAGAAACACCAACGGGGCTCCCACTACACTTATGATGAAAACAAGTAAAGATAGATAATCGGGTTGCCTCCCGAAGAGCGCTTGTTTTTGTTAACCGAGTCACGAGCCTGACTCGTCCCCGAATTAAATGGTCCATGGGGAAGCCTCGAATGTAATACTGGGATCAAAGACCTTGTCCTCGTTCCCGGAGGACATTAATAAAGGAGAGGCAGGAGAATAAGTAGTGAATGGTAGGAAAGTCCGCTTAATATAAGAAAAGCAAGTGAAGTCCAGATTGACGGGAGGTGAAGAAATGGATGTTGACCAATTAGCAAAGCCGTAAAGTTATCAATCATATAATGGTCCATGTCACCTCCCGGGTCAAAGCATTCATCCTCATGAACGTTAATCTTTTCGATTTCATCGTAGATAAGGACTGTAGAAACTCGTTTGAAAAGATCACGATCAAGTACGAAACCATCATTCATTTGTGGGGATTGTTTATAAGTTAAATCCTCACGAATGTGGTAAACGTAATTCTCATTAGAGGAGTGTTGATTAGGTAACTCCTCGAGAATTGGATGTTTGGGCATGTGAGTTGGTTCGTCATTATTATGAAAAATAAGACGTTCCAACTCATCAAGTTCGGCCTCGATATTGGAAAAATCGTCCTCACTCGTAGGTGGAAGTGGAGGTAAAAGAGCTAGCTCTCGGTCGATAATTTCCTCAATCTCGGGCTCGAAGACGAAATCCTCATACTCACCACATGTTGAACTCTTGTTGGGAGAATCAATTAGCGCTTGTGGATTTGTGAGTATGTGATCATTGACTAGCGAAGCAAACTCGTTCGTAAGCTCCGCAAAAGTCGGTACATCACACAAACTTTCAGGAACATCCGCGGGCTCACTTGGGATGACGACAAGTTCCTCGACACTAGACTTTAGGAATTTGTCCGATTCCGTTGCCGAAATAATGTCAAGATGCTCATCCTCCATTATGAGAGAGCCAATGGGCTCCTCGGGTGTGACAGCAATAGACTAAGGAGGAATAGGAGAAGTCTTACGTTGCTTTAGAAATTCCTCCTCGTCGAAAATAACCTCAATATCGTCATCGCTCTCCTCATTACCTAAAGGGCCATTAATAAGCTCAGGGATATGAGTACTCGTCTGATCTCACTGCTTTAAAAATGACTCCATACAAGTTTGCAGCGTGTGTAAAAGCTCTTTCGTTTGTTCTTGAAAAGCTGTAGCAAGATCGTCAATTGGTTCTTGGTAACTCATCCCGTGACGAGGCTGATGATCAATTGGGTATTGCAGGGGTTGGTCAAAACTGGAAGGGGTATAATTATAGTAATTTTGATCCCCCGTTGGACAGTGAAAACTTTCATGAGGACCCCTACACTTATAGCACCACGGGGATGGAGAAAAATCCGGTGTATTTTGAGGATAAGGATCATCATAGACGGGAGAGGGTGAGAAAGTATTGTAAGAGGAGAAGTACGAATTTGTTGAATTACAAAATGGACAAAATCCAAATTGTGTATCGTCGATATTAGAACCGCACCGCTCACAAGTACACCATTGACATGTTTGAAAACCATGCCATGGTCTCCCACATCGTACACAAGACGAATCCATGAAGAATTATAAATAAGAGGGGTAAAGAAAAGAATTAAACACAATAGAGGATAAAGAGGAATATTTTTGGTTGCAAAACTTTGAAAAAGAAATGCTTTTTATGATTTTTCAAATGTTTTTGGATTTTTGAAAATTTTTGACACGAAAAATAACGTTCACGAGTGAACGGATCCCAAAATCCAACGCGTCTCTCACAAAAAAACGTTAATCTTCACGAAAAGAGCCGGCAGCGTCGCCATTTGAAATTAAGGTTTTTGCTAGGTTAAAAAAGTTCGTTTTCTCGGTGTCTTAACGAATTGATTTCCGGTTCAAAGTGCGACTCAATTGTTTTTGGTTAAGAAAAAGGGAAGTTGATTATCTATAACTAATTAAAAAGTAAATGCAAAAAGTATTTAAAAAACAAACTAAAGACAAGTACAAATAATAAAACTAAAACAAGGAGAATATTAAAAACTAAAAATTAAAACGATATTAAAACGAATATTAAAACAAATAATAAAACGAAATTTAAAGCAAAACAATTAATAAAAATAAAACTAAAGGACGAAATCAACTATCGACTCGAAAATAAAGTTTAATAAATGAAAAAGGAGAGAATAAAACTAAAATGGTACTTTAAAGCTAAACGAGGGAAAACCTAAAGCGGGTACTAAATAAGAGATAAAACTTGAACTTTACGAAAAAATATTAATATTAAAAATCGAAGAAAAATTCAACTAAAAATACGTAACATTCAGAAATACAATCGGAATAACTTTCAGATAAAACTAAACAATTACGAAACAATACTATTAAATAAACAAGCTAGCAGGCTAGTTGCTGGAAGCTAGCAAGCTAGCTGCTTAATTGGCGGCAAAAAGGAGTAAGCTAGCTGGTCACTTCCATCGTACTTTACCATCGTACTCATGCTAAGCTAGCAAGCTAGCTGGTCACTTCCATCGTACTTTACCATCGTACTCATGCATCGTACTCATGCATCGTACTCATGGATCGCACCAAAGATCGTAACAAGGATCGTAGCCAAGGATCACACCCACGGATCGCAACAAGTGATCGTGGTGAGGATTATGGAGTGTGATCGTGGTGACGATCGTACTAAGGATCGTAGTAATGGATCGCAAGTAGAAACCCTCGGGGTTTATGCGATCACACTTACTGGATCATACTGGTAAAACCCTTAAGCATTACGATGGCATACAATAAACAAATAAGCAAATACCAAATAAGCACTTATCTAAAAACTTAACCAAATTAAATTTAAGAAAAAGCTAATAGACCAAAATTTAAAAACTTTTAAAATACTAAATAATAAAAAATATTTAAAAACAACTTTTTATAAAAATTAACTAGAAAGCACTTAATCAAAAATAAGAAAATTAACACAATAAGCACTAAAACACTTTAAGCTATAAAAATCAAACATTAAAAGATCAATAAGCATAAATTTGAAAACTTTAAAAATACGAAATAAGCAAACTTTAAAAAGACTAAACTTTTTAAGAAAACTAAAAAGCAAATAAGCTAAATACAAAATAAGCCAATAAGATTGTCAAACTTATAGCTTAATTCGTATAAAAGCTTAGATGAAACAAAAAGATGAACTTTTTAATCAAACATCAAAATCAACAAGACATGTATATAAAGAGATCGGATTTAAGATCATATATAAAAAAACTAAGAAAGATAGAATAAGATTAAAACAAGAATTAAGCTATTTGAAAGTAAAGTTTTGATTAAAAACAAGAAAGGAAGATAAAAGATTGAGATCCTAGTGAGAGAAACTGTCACTTTCTCTCTCTAGAATCACCTACCAAATGAAAATGAAAACTACCCTAAACTAAAACTAACCAACCCACCTAAATGAGTTTAGGAGGGTATTTATAGGAAATGGGGAGGTGCATGTGTTGCCTCCTCTTTCTTTCTTTCTTCATGTCTTCTCGTCTTTTAAGTTCTTCGACTTTATCGACTTTGTCTCGAGATTAATTAAACTCGTCTTATAATTTCTTTATTTTATTAGACTCGAGTTCTTCGGCTTTATTAAACTTTCGTCTTTAGACTTGTTCTTCGATAAATCTTCAGAATAGGCCTTGGACTTCCGTTCTTTTTGCACTCTTGATCTCTTGACTTCGTCTTTTGTCGTTTTCTTTGATAAAAGCCCGTGAAAGCCCGTATTTTCCTCCCTTTTCACATTTTGGTCCTAAATCACAACAAAAACACAAACCACGCATAATTCCGACATTTACGACATAAAATACACGTTTTGGCTTGGTTTTTATTATAATTAAGTGGTAAAAGGATGGGTGTTTTCACACCTATCAGTGGTGGAGGCATGGTGTCTAAGGGTGAGATGGGAGAGTTTGGTGGAGTGAAAGGAGAGGTGACCAAAGGCTCAAGTACAAAGGGGATACTTTGTAGAGGTTAAGGTTGAGAAATCCCATCCAAAGGAGGACTAGGGGTGAAAGGTGAAGAAAGCTCATTCATTCTTGATTGGAATGAAGAGGAGGTAGAACCATGAGAATGGTTAGTACCATGGGTTGAGTTGTCTTCCATGGAGCAAGGGGTGGTGAAGGTGAAGATGAAATGAGAATGGGAGAGATCTCATTTTTGGGAGTGTGAAAAGATGAAGAACCAATGTTAGGTATCTTGATCTTAATTTTGAGGCTTCTTTTTGAGGAAGAAGTTTTGGAAGAAGTGGATGTTCTAGTGGACACCATGGTTGTGTGTTAAGGTTTAGATTAGAGTTGAAGGGATGAAGAACACAATCAACATGAGAGGGTTTAAGAAAAGAAGGGAATGATCCAAACTAGTAATGGGTTAAAAACATTTTAGGTGAATAATGAAATTAGGTACCCTAGTTTAGGGAAGTGCAGGTTTTTCAAAAAATTTATCAAAGTTTTACACAGATTAAGGAAAATAGTGTAAAGCAAAGATTCTGTCAAAACAAGAACAGGCGGTTCCTTACGTAGGTGCGCGGTTCCTTATCGCTAAAGAACCGCAGGTTCGATATGGAACCGCATCCAGTGGTGACAGAAAAGTGCACTCCCTTAAACATTGGTCAGCCCAGATTTCACACAGGTAAATAACAAGCCAAAGTTAACTATAAGTCAAAATCTATGAGGCTAACAAACAGATAATAAGCACAAAGCAATGCAACTATTAGGATTAAAATACTAATAATCCAAACATAAAGTATTAGTAGACAACCATAATAAAAGATTAAAATTCAAACACGTTTTCAAACATGTAAACCTTGATGAAACAATGCTTCATTTCTTCTTCTTGCCAAGTCCCTTGATCAATTTGGCTATGTTCTTGAACGATCCTCTTGACTCCACTCAATGATCATACAACTCACCTTGTGTTTTAAGATTAGATCGGTAGACATCCACAAGACCGAAGTTTTCGGGAAGTTCACTAGTAGCAAAGTGAGGAGGAGGGATGATTTCTTCTAACTTTTCCATGAAAGAGTCCAGGGATCGGTGGGAGTTACTCGAAGATCCAACATGAGCACTTGTGCCTACGCCACCAACATCACTTGGTAACATATCAAAGTCCTCATCATCGGACTCTTGTGGATCGGACTTTCTCGAACCTCGATCACTTCTAGCTTTTCGTGGTTGTACCTTTTGAATAGGTAGCATAACACGTTTGTCCGAACGAAAGCGAGAAATGTTGATGTCGGGATAATCTTCACCAACCTTCTTAAGAAGGCAAGTAAGGAGCATGGCATAGGGAAGATTTGTTTTGGGTTTGGAAAGAGCATAGGTGATTCGTCGAGCGATATAGTATGCAAGATTGTACTTGGCGTCGGTAGCGATGCAACATAACATGTGCGCCATACACGCCATAATATGATCCCGGTTTCCGCCAAGACAAAATACATTCTCCCTAAGGATGTCGGCCCAACGAACCGTACAATCATTTAGGTCGCTTAAGAGAACCTCATAGCGTTTTACTTGATGCTTGGTAGAGTGGAGGCTTCTTACAACGTTTCCACTACGCTCTTTACAAATGCCATCAAGAATGAAGTCAGTCAATCTCTTCATTTTCATTTGGAGCACAGTCGAATGGTTCAAGAAGATAATCAAGTTTCCATTTATTAGTAAATCGACAAGTGCCCACAAATGGAACACGAAGAGCTTGACCAAAGTCTTCAAGAGAGAGTTTAATGATTCGACCTTCAAGGATGAACCTAACATATACTTTATCATCATCATAAATGAGAGAGTATGTGCTAAAGAACTCTAGGAGAAATTCAGGATATATATCCTCTTTGATGTCCAACAAATAATCAAACCCAATTTGTCCGAACATTGATCGAGTATATATATATATATATATATATATATATATATATATATATATATATATATATATATATCCCTCAATATCCTCTTAGACAACTCTACCCTCATGAAAACAACATTTTTGGAGTGAGGAAAAGGTGTTTGTAAGTTGAGATGAAGCACACATCTCGGAAAGGTTTGGCATGTATTGTCTAGTGTATTGGTGGTCTTGTTGATATTCCGAAGGCATGATTAGTACCTAAATACAACAAACAAAGATATTTCTCCAATCACTCATATGAAAAATTAAAAATCAGAATTTCAAACGATGAGAATGTGTTTCATAAATAACTTGACAAACAAAGGATTAATCCTTGTCATTCTCATGTTCACAATGTAACCATTTCACCATTGATCAAAACATATGAACTATGCAAAATCAACAATGAACTAGAACATTGGTTATTCAAAAACAAGGTTTTTAGGTAAGCATTTAACAATGTCATTACCAACTTATTCATGGGTTCATATCAATTCCATCAATCAACCAAAATATTTAGTCAAAATTCATATTTGTTCTATAAGTGCGTCTTAGTGAAATCTCCACGAATATGAACCTAAGGAATCATAGTAACAATATTATGTCAACTCTTATTCCTAGTAAGGTTCCGATTCAATGTCAATTTTAAAAATCCCCAATTATGAATGTATAAACCCTAGAATAAATTAGATGAAACTGAAAGAGATAACTTACAGTTAATTGATCTTGGATGATGGATGAGTGAAACCCACTAATTTGAATCAATTAATTTGAGTTATTGAAGGTTTTTGAAGCTTCAACAATGGTGGAAAAACAAAGAAAAACCGTCTGCTGTGTGAAGGAGAGAGAGGGTCTAGTTTGAAAAAGATATTTTAATAAAACTGGCGCTCTGTCAAAAGCTACTGTCTCCGGTTCCTTATCGATAAGGAATTGCGCTATTGAGCCGCCGAGATAAAGAACCGCCTACAGAGGCAGGTTTTTATCAAAGAAAAACGATGAATTTTTAAAAACCAAAATTTTTAAAATACTTTAAAATATATCTTAAACCTTTTAGGATATCATTGGACCATCACAACACTAGGTAATAATGCCTTGTTGAAGGATTACGAGTTGAATCGAGATAGGAAAAGACTGAAACGAACGAACGACTATCGTAGCGAAAAGGCAAAGGGAGAGGAGTCAAGAGAAGTGAATCAAGACCAAGATCATTACTGAAAGTACAAATGACAATCTTCAAATTGATGATGTGAAGAGCTTGTGTCATATATAGTGGTTTAAGACGTGCCTTTCCGGCGATAGTCTAAATCGCTTTGGTAATGAATTAAACCAAGCAATTTTGATGCATAGAAAAAGATCATTTTCAAGAGTAGTATTATTCTATTTCAAAATATGAGCAAAGTCTAGATTCACTTTCTCTCCCACATGATCGGATAATTATTGCTAGAATTAACAATAACAATACCCTTGGAATATTTCAATTCCAAATGTGTAAAATCCACCTCCAACTTAATGAAGTGGTTTGGTATTTCAAGGGATTCACTAATCATCCTAGAGAAGAGCTTAATTGCATAAGTTACTAATACTTTGATTTTTGTATGGGTTCTAAGTTCTCTCGAAATCCTCTCGAATTGATCTCGGTTCTAAGTGGAATGATTGTTCTTGGTTACTAAAAAGGGGGTTTAGTTTTCTAATCTACTAAATGTTAAATGCTCTAAAATGTAAACTTAAATTTAAAAGCAATTAAATTAATAACAATTAATAAAACTTATATTAATAAACTGGAATTAAAATTAAACTTAAACTTAGAATATAAAATGAAGAAACAATGAGAAATATTAAAACAGATATAAAAAGAAACAGTAAGTAAGATTAAAAGAAAATTGATTCGGAACTTTGACCTTGATTCGGAACTATTGATCCGGAACTTCGTTCGGAACCTTCACCCGGAACTTTGAGTCGGAACTTTACTCGGAACTTTCACTCGGATGATTCGTTCGGAAGTTGATCCGGAACTTCGTTCGGAAGTTGTTGATCCGGAAGTTCGTCCGGAACTTTTGGTCCGGAAGTTTATTCGGAAGATTTGGGAATAAAACTCATTCGGAACTTTTAAACTTAAATTGATTCGGAACTTCAAAAACAAACATTCATTTGGAACTTTTGAAAATAACATTCATCCGGAACTTTTGTTCATTCGGAAGATTGGGTTCATCCGGAACTTCAGTTCATTCGGAAGATTGGGTTCATCCGGAACTTTCAGTTCGTTCGGAAGTTTTGTTCATTCGGAAGTTTTAAACTGACTCGGAACTTTTAACTAAAGTGCTTCATGCGGAACTTTTTGTGTTCATTCGGAACTTTTGTGTTCATCCGGAAGTTTTGTTCATCCGGAACCTGGGAACACTCAAGAACAGAAACTTTACCCGAAGAACAGGGAAAACGATTTTAATCAAAAATCAAACTAAATAAGTAAAAAGGTTTTACCAAATTAAACACAAATCATCTACCAACTACAAAGATCAAATCCCAATCACAAAAACACAAATTCAACAACTTTTTAAAGATCAAATCAATCAAATAAGAACTTAAGAACTTGAAATAAAAGATGATGATGGACAAGATGAAATGGAAAGATTAAACAAGAACTTGTATTGATGACTAATGTTGAACAAAATAAAACAAAGATTAAAATTACAAGATTGAAGAACAAAGATCAAAATCACCAAACACCCTAGTGGTGTTGGTGATGCTACGAACAAGAAGAGAGAAAAAAGTGGGGAAAAGAAAAACTAAAAAAACTAACTGCCACTATTGTGTGAGGGGATTCCTTTATATAGGTGTCCCCTTTGGTTGGTGAGTGCGCTTTCTCCCGTTCTTCTTGTCTTCTCGTCTTTTCAGAAAAGTTGACGTTTTCGATTTTGATTCGGGATTTGTCGTCGATTAAATTCAACTCGTCTTTTAATTTCTTCGTTAAATAGACTTGAGTTTCTTCGACTTGTGTAAATTTTCCATCTTTGGTCCTTTTCTTAGATAAATCGTCAAATAGGCCCAGTGACTTCAAATCTTTTGCATCTCTTGGACAATAGACTTCGTCTTGAGTCTTTTTCTTCCATAAAACCCGTGAAATCCCATGTTTTCTTCAATATTCACCCGGTTAGCTCTGAAAACACAATAAACACAAAAACCACGCATAATTCCAAACAAATGATATTAAACACGTGTTTTGGTCTCGTTTTAGCCAGAATTAAGTGGTAAAAGGATGGGTGTTTACACACCTATCAAATCCCCTACACTTAACCATTGCCATGCCCTCATGCAATGCTTAGTGATAAAGCAAATTTACACTTTTCTCATAATTAATCAACCTTGGCCTTATTCAAATACTACTAAACAAAAATTGAGGTACTAAAAGAAATTAAAACTTTAAACGGAAACAAAAGGATAGAAAACCATTTTCACTTGAAAATAGCTACATGGAAAAAACTTGCAAAGAAATCAATGACTTACATTAGGGCTTTGGTGCTGCGAAGATTTATCATCCTCAAGTTTCACGTTCCCCAAACTAAGCTTAAAAACGAGATCATTGTTATTATAAGTTAGTAATTCAAACACTTACACACATGGCTTAATTAAATGCTTAAACTCCCTTATTCCTAGGTGTATCTCTTATATTTTATTTTTGTCTTAGAATGATCATGAAGATGCATTTTTGGACTTATTTCGATAGTTTATTAAGGCTGAAAGCAAAGTAGGACGATTTGATCAATAGTTAGCTAAAGGACAAAATCTCTTAAAACTGCTTCTCGGGATATCAAAAAGTTCATATCTTGGCATAACTCGGTTCACGATTTGAGACCTTTCTCGGGCCGATATTTGGCATGTACTTCATACTTCATATCTTGAGAGACGTGATTGAGATAATGGTCTTCTCATCGTTCATAGAGTTTCTTCACTTGGAGACTTTTGAGAGGTACTCCAACTTTGTTGACCACGGCTTCATGATTATTCTTCGATCTCTATTTGGGATTTTGAGATACAACGATCCGCCTCCTTTTCGGACTTGGATCTATTTATCCTCATACCTTGTTAGGGTCTTTTCGGATAGACTTCTCCATGATCTTTACGGGAGTTGATTGCTTTTCGTCGTGAGTCTTGATCCTTCATATTGACTTTGGGAATAATGCTTTTCACATCACCTTGGATCTTTAGCAATAAAATGGAATCCTCATGCCTTGTTAGGGCCTTTTCGGACTCGCCAATCTTCGCGCCCCGCTTCATAAGTTATGCCTTGGCTATGAACTCTTATCATTACCGAGCAACTTTTAAACGATCTTGGGCTAGAAGCTAAGTAACTTTTCAAATCGTACGACCTTACTTATTGCAGATAAATTATTAGCAAGTGATGGGAGAATAGGCAAATAATTACACCAAGTGAGCTTGTGCAAGAATACCGACTTATAATTGACTCTATCATTTCTCGTCCTCCACAATTTAAAATCTCAAGTAATGAGACTCGTGGATACTTAGCCTAATAAACCAATTAAGGTCTACATGGTTAAGGATACTAGCTAGAATAAACTTGGATAAGTCTATTCGGGTTGAGTCAAAATAAACGCAACGGGCCTAATATGTCAAAGACTTCTAAACTAGCTACACCACTTTATTAATATTTTTGACTTTATTGCGGGATATATACATACGAAAGCAACGATAAAAATTTAAAAATTACGACTAAATGGCCAAAGTTAATAAAAAATTTGAAAAATGTTGAAAAATATGATTTTTTGGTTAAATGAAGGCATTTTCATGGAAAAATCCACTTAAAACTTCGATAGAAGTCCCCCCTACACTTAAGATAAACATTGTCCTCAATGTTTAAGTATGTGGGAGAAGTCTCCCCTACACTTATGACATTGTGCACGTTGGTTAACTCTAGTTAAGGAAGAGACGACTAAAGTGATCAATTTCAAATGTGAGTATGAAGAAAATTGAATCACGATATTTGAGAGATAGAACCGGATTTCGGATAACACGGGAGCACGGTTCTTCAGAGATTCCAAGAGTGCACTTATTCCTGTAATCACATCACCACACAAAAAGAAAGACCTATAGAGGCTCCCCCTACATTTAGGAGGTTAAAACATAAAAGGATAGATACTCGGGCTGCCTCCCGAGGAGCGCTTGTTTTTTATAACCGAGTCACGAGCCTGACTCGACCCAAAATTAGTTCATGGGGAACGTGGTGAGGGATGGAATCACCTCCTGAGAGGTGTCCTCACCAAAATACAACTTCACTCGTTGGCCATTCACCTTAAAATTTGGTCCATTAGGTTGAGCGAGCTCGAGAGTACCATATGGAAAAATTTGGACAATGGTGAATGGGTCGGACCAACGAGATTTGAGCTTGCCCGAAAAGATTTTCAACCGAGAGTTAAAAAGTAAGACTTTGTCTCCAACATGGAACTCTTGGTTCTTAATCTTAGAATCGTGAATGAGCTTAGTCCTTTCCTTATAGATCAAAGAATTTTCATAAGCCTCATTACGGAGTTCATTGAGCTCATTGAGTTGGATCTTGCGTAGGTCACCGGATTTGTTGATATCAAAATTAGCCCACTTCAAGGCCCAATAAGCCTTGTGCTCCAACTCAATGGGGAGGTGGCATGCTTTCCCGTACACGAGACGATATGGTGTACAACCAATCGGAGTCTTGTATGCAGTACGAAAAGCCCACAAAGCATCATCAAGTTTATCAGCCCATGCGGCACGATGCTCTCCCACGGTCCTTTCAAGAATTCGCTTAAGTCCTCGGTTGGATATTTCAGCCTGGCCATTAGTTTGTGGGTGGTAGGCTGTGGAAAGACGATGATTTACACCGTACTTAGCCATGACTCTAGCAAATTGGTCATTGTAAAAATGAGTCCCACAGTCACTAATAATGGCGTGAGGCACACCGAATCTAGCGAATAGAGCTTTCAAAAAGTTACAAACCACCCTTGCGTCATTAGTAGGTAAAGCTTTTGCTTCAACCCACTTAGAAACGTAGTCAACGGCTACAAGGATGTATTTGTTTCCTTTAGAAGAAGGGAATGGCCCCATAAAGTCGATACCCCAAACATCAAAGATTTCACATTCTTGTATGAAATTCTGAGGCATCTCGTCTTTATGTGTGATCATGCCTTGTTTTTGGCAAACATCACATCGTTTAACCATATTGTGAGCGTCACGATATATGGAGGGCCAATAAAATCCCGAGTCAAACACTTTTTTGGCGGTGTAGTTGGGACCAAAGTGACCACCGGTGGGTCCTTTGTGGCAAGCATCAAGGATTTCCAAAGCTGCCGGTCCATCAACACATCGGCGAATAATTAAGTCGGCACATTGTTTGAATAGATACGGGTCATCCCAAAAGTAAGTCTTAATGTCTTTGAAAAACTTTTTCTTTTCCTAGGATGTTAACTTGTCAACGAGAATTCCACCCACCAAATAGTTTGCAAAGTCCGCAAACCACGGGGTTTTATCAGAATTCGAATTTATAGACATTAAGGTCTCCAAGGGAAAAGAATCATTGATTTCTTTGTTCGGATGATCCCCTTGGTAAGGATCCTCAAGTCTGCTGAGATGATCCGCGGCTAGGTTTTCAGCTCCTTTTTTATCGTGAATTTCGATTTTAAATTCTTGGAGCAGCAAAACCCAGCGAAGAAGTCTTGGTTTGGAATCTTGCTTTGTCAACAAGTACTTCAACACGGAATGATCGGTATAAACGATTTGTGGTGGAAAGGACAAGATAGGGGCGAAATTTTTCAAAGGCATAGACAACAGCTAAAAGCTCTTTTTCGGTTGTCGTATAATGCAATTGTGCCCCCGTCATTGTCTTGCTAGCGTAGTGGATTGGTTGGAAGTGTTTATTCACTCTTTGTCCCAGAACCGCTCCAATAGCAAAATCACTAGCATCGCACATCAACTCAACAGGAAGCTCCTAATTAGGGGTAACCAAGATGGGTGCCTTAGTTAGCTTATCCTTAAGCGAGTTGAAGGCTTCAAGGCACTCTTTGGAAAAGATAAAAGGAGTATCTTTTTTCAAGAGGTGGTTCATCGGGCGAGCGATATGAGAAAAATCTTTGATGAATCGACGGTAGAAGCCCGCATGACCCAGAAAACTTCTCACACCCTTCACGGTTGAAGGTGGAGGCAACTTAGCGATAACATCGACTTTAGCACGGTCTACTTCAAGACCGGCTTTGGAAATTTTGTGTCCTAGCACGATGCCTTCTTTTACCATAAAATGGCATTTTTCCCAATTTAGAACAAGGCGAGTGTCTTCGCACCGCTTGAGCATTCGTTCCAAATTGGCAAGGCAAGAAGAGAAGGAATCCCCGAAGACCGAGAAATCATCCATGAAGACTTCCATGGTTTGTTCAACCATGTCATGGAAGATAGCTAACATGCACCTTTGGAAAGTCCCGGGGCATTGCATAAGCCAAAAGGTATTCTTTTGTAAGCTAATGTGCCATAGGGACAAGTGAATGTTGTCTTCTCTTGATCTTGGGGATCGATGGGTATTTGGAAATAACCCGAGAAACCATCAAGAAAGCAGTAATATTCATTACCCGCTAAACGTTCAAGCATTTGGTCCATAAAAGGTAGAGGGAAATGATCCTTTCTCGTGGCATCATTGAGTTTGTGGTAGTCTATACAAACTCTCCACCCAGTAACGAGACGAGTGGAAATCAACTCGTTGTGTTCATTGGGAACAACGGTTATTCCGCCCTTCTTGGGCACACAATGGATTGGACTAACCCATGGTGAATCCGAAATAGGGTAAATCATACCCGCATCAAGAAGTTTGATAACCTCTGTTTTGATGACTTCATGTATTTTTGGATTCACCCTTCGTTGGCTTTGAATTGTGGGCTTAAAGTCGTCCTCCATGAGAATTTTGTGTGTGCAGAAGTGAGGATCAATTCCGCGAATATCAGAGATTTTCCAAGCAATGGCCTTCTTATGATCTCTAAGCACGGCAATGAGGCGAGTTTTCTCTTCATCTTTCAAATCCTTCGCAATGATGACGGGCGACTTCTTCTCTTCTTCGAGGAACACATACTCGAGGTGGGGCGGCAACTCCTTAAGTTCTAAATCCGGAGGATTTTCGACGGGAGGCGTATTCGAAGTCGGAGTTTCGATAGCAATGACCGTGGGAGATGGAGGAGAAGGATTGTCTTCGTTGAGAAGGTTGTCAAAGAAATGCATGTCTTCATCCCCATCGGTGGGAGAATCATCATTAGCTAAGTTCACATCTCCCATGGTGGCTTCAAGATTGTTCCAAAACAAATCACTTTCTCCAAATAGAGACAATGATGAATCAATAGAGGAAACGGTTGCAACATTGGGAAGAGAGGTAGGAATACTTTTGCAAGCATTTTGGAAGTGTTCTTCACAAGCCTCATCAAGAACGTCAATACAATTAACACTCTCGTTGGAATAAGGTTGTTTAGACAACTTTCCCATGTTGAAAACGATTTTATCGTCACCCACTCTCATGATAAGCTCACCAGCTTCAACATCGATGAGAGTGCGACCGGTCCTCAGGAATGGACGACCCACGATCAAGGGAACACGAGGGTCCATCTCGTAGTCGATGACGACGAAATTGGCAGGAAAAGTGAATTTGTCGACTCCTACAAAGACGTCTTCGGCTATCCCCACTGGATAAGCAACCGTACGGTTAGCTAATTCCAAAGTCATTTTGGTGGGGACTAGCTCAGGGAGAGATAATTGCTTCCAAACGCTTAGAGGCATTAGATTAATGCTGGCACCTAGATCGGCTAGGGCCATGCAATTCTCTACTCCCGGGAAATTGCAAGGGATTAAAAAACGACCCAGATCACCAAGCTTGGTTGGCAATTTCCTTAAGAGTACTGCAGAGCAATTCTCATTAAGTTGGGTGTTGGCGATATTGAGAAGCTTTTCCTTGTCACTCAGAAGATCTTTAAACATTTTCGCGTACTTAGGCATGTGAGCGAGAGCCTCAGCGAAGGAGATGTTGAAATTCAATTGTTTGAACATCTTAAGAAAGTTCGAAACCTGAATATCGTCCTTGCTTTTGAGCTTCCCTTTCCTCAACCTAGATGGATAAGGTATATTGGAAGAAGAGGAAGGCTTTGGGAGAATAGGATCACTCACATCCATGGGTGGAGGAGGGGTAGAAGGAAGAGGTGGAGAAATTGGGGAAGGAGAAGGATGAGGAATAGGAGCAGGTGACTCGTTCTCCTTAGTCACAATCACCGGTGGAGGTATAGGAAGCTCAGGTTCCTTGGTACCTTTGTCACTACGAGTGGTGATTGCTTTCATCTCCCCTCTCGGATTCGCAACGGTGTTACTCGGAAGAGCACCCGAAGAAGAGGGTTGATTACCTTGTAAAAACTAGCCATCATGTTCTTCAAGTCATTCGTTTGGCTATCCAACGTATTTCTCATGTCGGCTCTCAAATCGTTCCCTTGTTTGACCAAGTCTGCTTTCAGGTTGAGCACTTCGCGCTGAAGATTTCCCACGATCACATCGTTCGTCCTCATGTAAGTTTCCACTTCTTGGTGTAGAGCGGTGGGTTGGTTGGGAGGAGCATTGTATGCGGGTGGTTGATAAGCAGGTTGTTGGTAAACTTGGTTGTTACGTTGAGGTGGTTGTTGCTGTTTATGAGGTGGGATGTATGGCGTACGAGGTTGTTGTTGTTGTTGAGAAGGGCGATTGAGGTTTTGTTGTTGGTTTGGGTTGTTTGGTGGAAAACCGGGTGGGGAAAGATAATTGTTAGAGCGGTAGCTAAGCAAGTTACGGTCACCTTGAGGTCTAGCTTGATAAGCGGGTTGAGGATAGGTGCCATATGCTGCATTCACATTTTCAGCAGGGTAGTCTTGGGTGGCAGTACAAGTGGTGTAAGAGTGAGGATTTCCGAACACTCTTGGTTTGCACGCGAGACTTATTCTCAATGATATCCCAAGCAGCATTGGAAGTCTTAGCCAAAAGATTACCCCCCGAGGCACTTTTAGTGAATCTTGGTCACTCATGCTTAAACCATTGTAAAAAGTATTAATTTGATGTACTTTGGTAAAACCATGTTGTGGGCATTTTATTAAAAGATCTTTAAAACGATCCCAAGATTCACTGAACGACTCATCGTACTTTTGTTCAAAATTTATGATTTCATTCCGCAAAGCGGTAGTACGAGAGGGTGGGAAAAAGTAATTGATAAACTTAATCTCCAAATCCGTCCACGAGAGAATACTCTGTGGCGGTTCCTTAGCAAGCCAATGCCAGGCTTGTCCCTCTAAAGAAAAGGGAAAAAGTTGTAGACGGATTACCTCTTGTGGAACACCATTGAATTTGACCGTATTAGTGAGTTGTAAGAATCTCTTGATGTGGTCGTGTGGGTCATCAATGGTACGCCCCAAGAATGGTTGAGCAGAGACCATCTGGATAAAGCCTGATTTGAGCTCGAAATTGTTGGCTGCAATCGCTGGTATAACAATTGGATCAGTGTTGCCATCTACATGAGCTTGTAGCAGTTCAATCATCGGGCGATTATCCGGTTGAGGCTCATTGTTGTTGTTATTATTCATGTTGTTGAAAGGTGGGTTGTTGTTGTTATTATTATTTTTTGGAGGTGGTATGTTGTTTTGTACACCGGCCATGTCTAAGTTATCGAGAGGCTCGGGCTCTTGATAAGACGTGGATCGAGTGCGCATACACCTGCAAAAGAACTAACAAGAGAAAAACAAAGCAAAAATATTTTTGGTTTTTTATGTTTTTTACTTTTTAGGATTTTTGAAAATTTTATATTTTTTAGTGTTTTTGAAAATTTTTGATGAAAAAGTAACGTTCACGGGGAACGGATCCCAAAATCCAAGTTCTCACAAAAAACTTCTGATCTTAACGAGAAGAGCCGGCAGCGGCGCCATTTAATACTTTGATTTTTGTATGGGTTCTAAGTTCTCTCGAAATCCTCTCGAATTGATCTCGGTTCTAAGTGGAATGATTGTTCTTGGTTACTAAAAAGGGGGTTTAGTTTTCTAATCTACTAAATGTTAAATGCTCTAAAATGTAAACTTAAATTTAAAAGCAATTAAATTAATAACAATTAATAAAACTTATATTAATAAACTGGAATTAAAATTAAACTTAAACTTAGAATATAAAATGAAGAAACAATGAGAAATATTAAAACAGATATAAAAAGAAACAGTAAGTAAGATTAAAAGAAAATTGATTCGGAACTTTGACCTTGATTCGGAACTATTGATCCGGAACTTCGTTCGGAACCTTCACCCGGAACTTTGAGTCGGAACTTTACTCGGAACTTTCACTCGGAAGATTGGTTCGGAAGTTGATCCGGAACTTCGTTCGGAAGTTGTTGATCCGGAAGTTCGTCCGGAACTTTTGGTCCGGAAGTTTATTCGGAAGATTTGGGAATAAAACTCATTCGGAACTTTTAAACTTAAATTGATTCGGAACTTCAAAAACAAACATTCATTCGGAACTTTTGAAAATAACATTCATCCGGAACTTTTGTTCATTCGGAAGATTGGGTTCATCCGGAACTTCAGTTCATTCGGAAGATTGGGTTCATCCGGAACTTTCAGTTCGTTCGGAAGTTTTGTTCATTCGGAAGTTTTAAACTGACTCGGAACTTTTAACTAAAGTGCTTCATGCGGAACTTTTTGTGTTCATTCGGAACTTTTGTGTTCATCCGGAAGTTTTGTTCATCCGGAACCTGGGAACACTCAAGAACAGAAACTTTACCCGAAGAACAGGGAAAACGATTTTAATCAAAAATCAAACTAAATAAGTAAAAAGGTTTTACCAAATTAAACACAAATCATCTACCAACTACAAAGATCAAATCCCAATCACAAAAACACAAATTCAACAACTTTTTAAAGATCAAATCAATCAAATAAGAACTTAAGAACTTGGAATAAAAGATGATGATGGACAAGATGAAATGGAAAGATTAAACAAGAACTTGTATTGATGATTAATGTTGAACAAAATAAAACAAAGATTAAATTACAAGATTGAAGAACAAAGATCAAAATCACCAAACACCCTAGTGGTGTTGGTGATGCTACGAACAAGAAGAGAGAAAAAAGTGGGGAAAAGAAAAACTAAAAAAACTAACTGCCACTATTGTGTGAGGGGATTCCTTTATATAGGTGTCCCCTTTGGTTGGTGAGTGGGCTTTCTCCCGTTCTTCTTGTCTTCTCGTCTTTTCAGAAAAGTTGACGTTTTCGATTATGATTCGGGATTTGTCGTCGATTAAATTCAACTCGTCTTTTAATTTCTTCGTTAAATAGACTTGAGTTTCTTCGACTTGTGTAAATTTTCCATCTTTGGTCCTTTTCTTAGATAAATCGTCAAATAGGCCCAGTGACTTCAAA
This sequence comes from Glebionis coronaria, assembly GCA_025667525.1. Classification (NCBI taxonomy): domain Eukaryota; kingdom Viridiplantae; phylum Streptophyta; class Magnoliopsida; order Asterales; family Asteraceae; genus Glebionis; species Glebionis coronaria. Next base: position 265,979,246 of record CM046879.1, read on the forward strand.
TCTTTTGCATCTCTTGGACAATAGACTTCGTCTTGAGTCTTTTTCTTCCATAAAACCCGTGCAATCCCATGTTTTCTTCAATATTCACCCGGTTAGCTCTAAAAACACAATAAACACAAAAACCACGCATAATTCCAAACAAATGATATTAAACACGTGTTTTGGTCTCGTTTTAGCCAGAATTAAGTGGTAAAAGGATGGGTGTTTACACACCTATCAGTTACACACGATATAGGGCCTACTAACCGTAAGGGTGCAAACCATGGAAATCATGCTTGATACTTTAAGCTTCTACTAACTCACCCTACATCTCCATAGTGAGTCAAGTATCCAAGCAATGAAGGTTTGAGAGGGAAAAAGAAAAGAATCACAAACCATAAATAAATGTCAAGGCAAGGATGCCAAGAACAAGCATATAGTCAATTAATGATCAAAAGAATGATCAATAGGGCGTGTGGAAGAACGAAAGCGTACCTTGGCCACAAATTGCATTCCAAGCTTTCAAGGAATCGATGCAAAGCCCAACTATGACTAATAGTGACTACTAAGTCTTAAGGACTAGTATCACTTCTACCCATCTTGATATCATCATTCAATGATGTTGGAAATCAAAGAAGACGAGTCTTCTACAAGTATAAGTAACTCAATCAACAATCAATAGAATGATTTATCTTCATGAGTACCTACACATAACAAGATGCAAACTAGTAGATACATTTCAAGAGTAAATCTAAAATGCATTAATACTACTAATTTAAGTAAAATGGAATATTAACATTTTAAAAGGCTTATTTTCAACAAAAAATAGTTTTGACCAAAGAAAAACTTTAGTACAACTTAACCTTCTAATTTAAGGAGACAATAGATCGATCCAAGTTTTAAAGTACAATATACTTCAAAGATCTTGTGTCACCATCGCTCTGATACCAATTGTAGAAACTAGAAGGGGGGTTGAATAGTTTCTCATCGGTTAATCTCCTAATTAAAATTCTTTTCAATTAGGTGAGTGCACAAAACTATCTTTTACTTGAAAGCTAGTTGCATAATGATTAGGTTAAATTCTAATGCATTAACAATGTATAGTAAGTGTAGTGATAATGAATGTAAGTAAAGAGTAAGGAAAGAAACAACCTAGTAGAAAGACACCAAGATTTATAGTGGTTCGGCAACGAGGCTCTATCCTCGTTCCTACTCCACTCCTCGAGTACACCTTACTCGAGATTTCCACTATATCCACAAGCTCCCTTCTTGGCGTAGAAAACCTTACAACGTCGCTTACATTATTTTCTGACACTAAGCTAAATGTCGAGACCTAATCTTAGCTAGGACCAATCTACACAACGTCGCCCACTTCACTCTTTTACGACACAAGGCTAGATGTCGAGTTCTAATCTAAAGGTAGAACCAATCTTCACAATGTTGCCTACTTCACCATTTTCCGACACAAGGATAGATGTTGAGTTCTAATCCAAAGCTAGAACCAATCTTCACGACTCTTCACTTTGAAGCTAAGTGATAACTTCACACAACACAACTACATATCACTTTATAGTTTAGTGAGAACTCACAAGACACAACCACATCACTTTATAGTTTAGTGAGAACTCACACGACACAACCACATCACTTTATAGTTTAGTGAGAACTAACACAACTAATTACAACTCAACTAATCATATCCAAGTACACACATGTAGCTTGGATCTACACAACATAAATCCAAGCACGCACATGTGCAATGGATGTACACAACTCTAATCCAAGTATTTACAAATAACTTGGATGAACACAACTAGTCCAAGTATTCACAAATACATTGGATCTACACAAGACACAAATAGACAAATGATGAACATGGCTAGATCTTTAGGAGAAGGTGATCTTCATCAATGCTACATCTTTAATCACATCACAAGTGTGTGAGTGATCTTCTCTTTGGACAACGTAAAGAAGGAGATCAAGAGGATAATCATGAGTAAACATACTTAACACATTAAGTGATCATTTACAAATGACTAGGATTAGAAAGGAGAAAGAAGGCTGAAGAAGATGTCCAAAAAAGGTTGATGAGAATGCAGATTTGATTCACTATTTATAGGACAAAACATTCAACGGCTATATCTACCCGCGGTTCCTTATTGGAGCCCGTGGTTCCTTATCGATAAGGAACCGCCATAGGTGCTAAGGTACCGTCAGCGTAGACTCCGCTCCTTTTTGTCTTTTAGTGAATTTGAAATATCTGAGGCTGTTTAAACCTTCAAAGGATATTATTATGACATATGGAATATGCCATATTCAAATTTACGTTTTCATTTTAATAAAACATTTTCTTAAAAATAAAGTTTATTAAAAATCTTTTGTAATGTTTGACAAAAGTGAGTTTTAAGGCTAATCACTTTTATGATCACTAAGCATGATTAAGATATGTTAGTGTAATGATTATTACCTTGATGATAGTGTTTTTTAGATTATTCGTTTTATGATTGTGTTTGACAATAAATGTCTTTGTAATTTGTCGTGATCAAAACTAAGAAAGATTAATTATTACTAACAATGTTTTAGGCATTGCTTTGCATTAACATGTCCTATCTTTGATACTGAGCCAATCGATAAGGTACACACTAAAGAGGAATATAATGTGTTTGGTAATACTCATGAGCATTGTGAGCTACCCAAAGCCATTAATGACACATGTATGATGGAAACGGTTGATAGCAATACCACACCCGATTCATCAGACATGTGCAATAATGAGTCTGCGGATGATCAACATGCAAATGAGTATGATGATGATGAGGAACGTATTGCGCTTGCTAAATTAATTGCTTCTTTACAAAAAGATGTCAAAGAAACTAGAAAGAGTAAAAAGCAATTAAAGAAGGAAAACGCTACGCTCACTCAAAATTTTATGCAAAGCTGCTCTAATGAAATCTAGTGAGACCATTGATAGCTATAGAGCTCAGCTTCTTCAAAAGACCAATGATATTGAGGGGTGCAAAGGGTGTTTAATTAACGTCAAAAAGGACGATTATCAACAGAAATATAACGAAACTCTTAAGCTTATAGAACAAGAGAAACATAATTATAACACCTCTTTGAGTACTGAACGTCACAAAACGTATCTTGCTACCACGAAAGTCAATGAGCTAATTCAAGTAAATGATTTTCTTCAAGAGGATAAAACTAAACTTGTTAATGAAAAGAAAGCAGCGGTTGAAAAGTTGGAAAAGGATTTCAAAACTAAACAAGCGAAAGATATCGACAAAATGGTGGAACTTGAAACTCAAATTGATTTTTACAAGAAAATTGTATACAAAACTAATCAATCAATTCAAACCATGAGAATGTTGGCACCTCGTTTGTTTTTTAAGGATCGACGTAGTTTTGCTAATTCTAAGTACCTTGAGCAAGCTCAATCTGAGAACCAGCACTTATATCTTGATGAGTCCAAATGGACCGATCTTGATTGCCTTGTTGTTAGGCCCGATAGTGAAGAGACAAACGATTTGGAAGAAGAGAGTAGACTAAAAGTTAATAAAGAATTTGTTAAACCATATAACTATGCTTATGAAAACAGTCTTTATGGCCTTTTCAATCCGCAAACACAGAAGTCTCGTGAGCAAATATTTTTCGAATGTGAACAAATAAGAATTAAATGGAGACAATTTGTTACCACTTAGAAAACTAATGTTTCAAAATTTATTGAGTACTTGCCATTTAAAGCTTCTGTAAGCAAGAGTAAGCAAGCACTTAGTATTCTCAAGAGTAACATTGAAAATTTCAAAAAAGTTGTTGATGATGAGTGGAAAAAACGTGAACTTTCGAAAGGAAACAAAGAAATTCCTCACGATATAACTGTGCTTGTGAAAAGTATTTTGATTCCGCTTGCGGAAAGAACGCAAAAACATATATTGGAATTTGAAACATTAATTAAGCAAGAAATGTTTGATGATTTGAAATATGTGGAATCTCTTGAACAAGAAGTGAACGATCATCAACCTGAAAGAGACGAGTTTTCTACAGCATATGATCTACTCTTACACGAATGTCTCTCAAAAGATATTATGTGTGTTTATGTTACATCTTATGCTGATATTGATGAATATTCTGATGTTGCATGCAAATATCTTGATCAAGTCAAAGAGTGTGAACGTCTTGAAACTAAGCTTTCGAATAAAGTTAACCAAAAAGAGTTTTTGTTACTTCAACATAGATATGATTATCTTCAAAAACATTGTCATTCACTTGAACTTACTTTGCAAAAGAAAGTTGGCAGTTTTTAAAATGATACACCTTTGGAAGTAAAATTATCTGAGTCATGGCGATTACTAAACGAAAAAAGTCTTGATATTTCGGATTTAAAAGCTCAGTTACAAGAAAAAGACATAGCAATAGCATAGTTGAAGAATCTCATTGCTAAGATGGGTGGGAAAGTTATGGAACCTAGCATTAAGAAACCTGTTGTTAGACAACCCAATACCTTTAAAGTGAATAGAACCTTTATCTTGGGAAAACCATCTACTTTCTTAAATTCCTCGTTTACAAACCTGTGTTTGCCCCCAAGATAGTTGGAAAGGAAAGGTTACCACAGACTCAACCCATAAGGAATACTCAAGCACCAAATGTCAAGCACAATAATGTAATTAAACCAGGGATGTATATAATAACCACTAAACCCACAAAAAAAGTTAGTCACTCGCCTCAGACTTCTAGAAACACTAATACTCGTGTGTCTTCTACTACAGGAGTAGTTTCCACTGCTAGTGTTAGCCGGCCTCAGCTTAAGCGCACCCAAGTGAATGATAAGGTCTGGAAACACAAGAGTTGAGGGAAGATGAATCAAGTAGAAGTACACCCTAGGAATTTGAATGTTTTTAAGAATAAAAAGTCTGTAATCGCGTGTAATGACGATTTGAATGCCTTGAATGATTTGAATGCTTTTAATGTCAAATTTGTTTGTGTCAAATGTGGAAAATGTGCTCATGCTAATCATTCTATGTGTGTTATGAATAATGTCAAAGACGTAGATACTAGAACTAAGAAGCAAGTTGCGATGCCTATTAGTGCTAGTAAACCCAAACGCAAAGTGAATCACTTTGGTGCAACCCCCACTAAGAAAAGTAATGCATCAGACTCCACCACTAAGAACCCTAGAAGCAGAATTAGGGAATTATATGAGTCTGTGAGCAAATATTGGAAATGGTGGTTTGCTAATCAATGTCCTCCAGGATATAAATGGATGCCAAAAGTTAGGACAGAAAATGTGACAACGAGTGTTGGTATGCCTTTAAATGTTGCTAAGGACACTAATGATTCTGAAATCACAACTAACGTGGTATCCAATTTAGAAAATGCTCCATCGTGTTCTAATTCTTCTGCAGGTGATACAAATAATTCTCTTCATACTGGACTCCGGATGCACGAAGCACATGACGGGGAATCTCAAGCTTCTAATTAACTTCGTGGAGAAGTTCCTGGGTAAGGTCCGATTCGGAAATGATCAAATTTGCACCGATCCTAGGATATGGAGATTTGGTTCAGGGGAATATCACGATAAAAAGGGTATACTACGTCGAAGGGTTCAATCACAATCTTTTCTTGGTTGGTCAATTCTGTGATGCAGATTTGGAAGTTGCTTTCAGAAAAAAGACATGTTTTGTTCGTGATTATGAAGGGAATGATTTACTAACAGGTTCACGGAGTACTGATCTTTACACAATTTCACTACAAGACAAAACTTCATCAACTCCAATTAGCTTCATGGCTAAAGCTTCAACGACTCAGGCATGGTTATGGCATCAACGTCTTTCTCATCTCAACTTTGATACCATCAACTTGCTTTCCAAGAAAGATATTGTGAGAGGACTTCCAAGCTTGAAATTCATCAAAGATCATCTTTGTTCTTCTTGTGAGCTTTGTAAAGCTAAACGAAGTAGCTTTAAGACAAAGACTACACCAAGCTCTAAAGGATGGTTAGATCTTCTTCATATAGATTTGTGTGGTCCCATACGTGTTCAAAGTATCAATGGGAAGAAATATGTTATGGTAATTGTCGATGATTAATCAAGGTACACATGGACTCACTTCTTGAGGTCCAAGGATGAAACACCTGAACTTCTCATCACCTTCCTTAAACTGATACAACGTATTCTTCAAGCTCAAGTAAAAGTGGTTCGTACTGACAGAGGCATAGAATTTTTGAATTCAACTCTGAGGAACTATTTTGAAGCCAAAGGAATTGAACATGAAACATCTATTGCTCGAACACCTGAAAAAAACAGCGGTGTTGAAAGACGAAACTGTACGTTAGTTGAGGCTGCTCGAACATTATTATCCGCTTCAAAATTGCCACTATTCCTTTGGGCCGAAGCCATGTCAACCGCATGCTACACACAAAACCGATCCTTAATTATCCCAAGACACGAAAAGACACCATATCACATAATTCATGATCGAAAACCTTCACTCAAACACCTTCATGTTTTTGGATGTACGTGTTACATTATTCGTGATGGTGAAAACCTGGACAAGATGAAAGAGAATGGTGTTGCATTCATTCTTATGGGATATGCAACTCAGTCAAAGGGATATAGAGTTTATAACAAGAGAACAAAATTGATAATCGAGACTATTCATGTCAGATTTGATGAATTACAAGAAATGGCACTTGAACAAAACAATTTAAGTCCTGATCCACAACGACAAATGACTTCTGTGCACAGCCGCACAGAACTAGGAACTCAAGACCACAACAATGAACCATCAAGTTTAAATCTGGTTCCTGAACATGTTCCTAGAGCAGATATGATAGTGGACACGACATTTGAAGAGTTGGAAATGTTATATGGACCAATGTATGATGAATATTTCACGGGGGAGAAACAAGTTGTATCGAAGTCTTCCGCTGTCACTCATGATAAGAATGATGATACTGATCATTGTCAACAAAAGGATACAACTTCATATACTTCAACACGGGTTGCTGCAGATTTACCCCCTCAGAATATCACTTCAACAATCGATCCTACAACATCTACAACTACTATCATTGCTCCAGAGAACACAAATCAAGCAGACAATTCATTATCTGACGAAGACGAATTTATCAACCCATTCGGTACACCTATACACGAAACTGGAGAGTCTTCTACCCGCCATGTTGATCCGTCAAATATGCACACGTTCTACCAACGACATCCGTCAACACATCATTGGACCCGAGATCATCCTTTGGTTCAAGTAATCGGAAACCCTTCACAGCCCGTTCGTACAAGACGGCAGCTTGAAACCGATGGCGATGTTTGTATGTTTACACTACCCGTGAGTACAGCAGGACCGAAAAACATCAAAGAAGCCATGACTGATCATGCTTGGATTGAATCGATGCAAGATGAACTTCTTCAATTTAAAAGACTTAAAGTTTGGGAACTTGTTGACAGACCATACGATGTAATTCCATTAAACCTTCGATGGGTCTGGAAAAACAAGATGGATGAAGAAAACACAATCATCAAGAATAAAGCTCGGCTAGTGGCTAAAGGGTATGGACAGAAAGAGGGTATTGATTTTGAAGAATCATTTGCACCAGTAGCTCGAATGGAAGCGGTCAGGATTTTCCTTTCTTATGATGCACATAAGGGATTCATTGTCTATCAAATGTATGTAAAGACGGCATTTCTTAATGGTCCTTTGAAGGAAGAAGTCTATGTCACGTAGCCGGAAGGATTCGTCAATCCTCATTATCCTTACAAGGTGTATCGTCTCCACAAAGCACATATGGACTAAAGCAAGCTCCAAGGACGTGGTACGATGAGCTCTCGAAATTTCTGGTATCCAAAGGTTTCTCAAAAAGTTCCATTGATCTAACTTTATTCACTTATAAATATGGGGATGACATTTTGCTTGTGTAGATTTATGTTGATGAAATTATTTTCGGGTCAACAAACCCAAAACTTTCAAAATGGTTTGAAAAAGTTATGCACAACAAATTTGAAATGTCTATAATGGGCGAACTAAAATTCTTTCTAGGAATTCAAGTTCACCAATCCCCAAGTGGTATCTTTATCAACCAAGCTAAGTATTGTCAAGAGATAATCAAAAAGCATGGTATGACCTCATGTGACCCCGTTGGGACACCATTATTAACCACATCACTAGATGCTGATTTGGAGGGAGATGTCATAGATCAAACGAAATATCATTCCATGATCGGCTCCCTCATGTACTTAACAGCAAGCCGACCAGATATATTACATGCTACGTGTTATTGTGTACGATATCAAGCACGACCCACTGAAAATCACCTCAAGGAGGTTAAACGGATCTTTCGGTACCTAAAGAATACCATTCATTTGGGACTCTAGTATCCGAGGGAAACCGGTTTCTTTCTAACGGCCTATTCAGATTCGGATCATGCAGGGTGTCTTGATACACGTAAAAGTACTTCTGGTGGTGCACAATTTCTAGGTCAAAATAAGCTTGTAGGATGGTCTTCCAAGAAGCAGGATTGCACATCATTGTCATCAGCCAAAGCGGAGTATGTGTCTCTATCTGCGTGTTGTGCTCAAGTTCTTTGGATGAGAACACAACTCACGGGTTATGGCTTCCACTTTGATAAAGTACCTATGTACTGTGACTCAAAGTCCGCCATAGCCATCTCCTACAATCCGGTACAACATTATCGCACGAAGCACATTGATGCCAGATATCACTTCATTAAGAAACAAGTTGAAAGGGGTATTGTTGAACTATACTTTGTTGGAACTGATTACCAGTTAGCTGACTTGTTTACAAAAGCTCTTTCGAAAGAGAGGTTTGCGTATCTAGTTAGGCAAATTGGTATGAGATGTTTGACTCCAGCAGAACTAGAGATTCTGGCAAAGAAGCCTACTTGATTCACCTATCAAACATCTACATGTAAATATTAATGAAAAAGCAAAATACAAAATTAAAAAAAAAACTTTGATAATCCAAAAAGATTCTTCTCGACATGTCTTTCAGTATCAATAATATGGATGTGCCTAGAAATGTCACTCAATAACGACACGGGTGTGTACATAAAGCTCGAATGAAAGTTGTAAATATTTTTCAAAACATGTCATTTCTACTTTTAATAAAGGAAAATGTCTATTTTGGACAATTTCCCAACAACGGGTAGAGCAATCTATCTTGGGTTGAGCTTGTCACAAAACATTCAACATTTTGAGCTAAACAAAATGGCATGTAATCACTTTCAGATTGCAACCCAGATCGATATTCACGGGGGAGTGTACGATTTAGTACGCTTACCCTCAACAAAAGAAGAGAAATCTTCTTACACTTGAGTGGATTTGTCAAGACATTCAAAGTCCATGAACTCAAGTTTATGCTTTAGAAAAACCTCTTCGCCAAAAAGAAATAGAGTTTTTCAAAAAGTGTTGAACACAATTTTTTTCAAGAATTTCTCAATGATTATTCAAAATCTTTCAAAAATTGTGTGTTCAACAACTCCCATCCTCAAAAATCGAAATGTGGATCACATCCTCACAATGACAATTCAATTGGATCAATTTTTGAGGGGGAGCGTTCCAAATTCATGCTAAGTTTGACATATTTTTCTCCCGAAAGTTTTCAAGATATTTTTCACAATATATTTTAATCAAATTTGATATCTTTAATATCAAACGATTTTATATATTAGAGATAGGGGAGAAAATGTGATTAAAATGTGATCTAAAGACTCAAGCACTTATGGTTACGATCAAATACCCACAACATCTTTAATCTATGACGTTATTGGTGTCAAAAGGGTGGTTAGGTTTAAGTCCTATGATCCAACCAGAACTAAAGGGATCTTCCCAGGGACAATCCAATAGATTATTAGAAGTCCTTAGGAAAGATGGAGTAGAATGTGAACGTAGCTGAATGCATACTAAGTACTGATGCTAGCACTGGAACAATCACAACAAGGTGCTAGTAGTGATGTATTGGTAAGAATTGAAGGGGTTGAAGAATGAAAAAGAAATGTAAGGATAAAGGGTGTAAAGAAATTAGCCCTCCATACAACTTAGGCAGAAACCGTGTCAACACATCATGAAGACAACGCATCATGGACCCAGTGATGTAATGCACAACCCCTCCCCAACTGACTCGGGCTTCTCTCAAAAGAAGTTTGTTTTATTGTCACGGAGATCAACACGACTTCTATTGACTTTCTCACTTCGAGATAGTTGATATTGAATAGGTGGCATCTACTCCAGCCTCCAACCACTAAAAGTGCACAAATTGAGTCTAGAGCCAAGAGATCAATCAAATCTCGTTAGGACACACGGATGACGATCAAGAGAGTCCTACGATATATCCTTGCGATATTGCTAGAACACTCAGAGTGATACTACCTAGTATTCACAATGATGAGTGGAAATCCTTCCAGTGTTAACATCAAACAGCACTGTGGTAGGTCATGTGTAAGATTCTTTATGAATTGAACATATGTAAAACTGAAACGCAACAGTGGTTTGTTTCTTTATCGATTCAAACTCGTTTCAGGTTTCTACGCAATATCTTTATGGTCTTGCCAGAACATTCAAAGTGATATTCATTAATATTCACAGTGACGAATGGAAATCCTTCTAGCGTTAACATCAAACAGCGCTACGGTAGGTAACTTGCGAGATTCTTTATGAATCAAGCTTGTGTCAACTGGAAAGCAACAATGATAAGATTCTTCAAGAAACAAACTTGTTCCAGGAATTTGAATTAACGACTTTAATCAAGCGGATATCTATACAATTGATTTACTCTTTATGTTCGCAGTCTTGCTTTGAGACGGTCGATTAAAGAGAACGGCTAGTACAGCCGAGAAACCCTGTCAAAGAGGTTCTTAATTGAATCTACCTACTCACAGGTACGATATTTAATATCGTGTAACGGTCTTCACCGACCGGAGGTAAAACGCTACCGATTTAGGACGAATGACAAAGCCATTCAGTCCGTGTCTATGTTTTGTCTCAAGAAGGTGGCGTTACGGTGTACTCAACAAAGTCAAAGATTCAAAACCACATTCTCATGCCCAATGACATTCAACAATCAAGAAAGCTAAAGACCTCCGCAACTCTGATGATCAAAATCTTCCTTATCAATTAATGTAGAGGAATGACCTCACTTCAAAGGAGATTGTTAGCAAGCATTCAAGATTATGCAAAGTATGAGCATGTGGATAAAAACACAAGATAGCAAGATGGCATAGACAAGTCAAGAATGATTTGAAGATCTCAAGATAAAAGACAAAGTTGAAAGACAATGAAAAGGGATCAAAGATCACAAGATGAAGGAAAAAGACTACTATTACACGTTCAAGACTCATTTATGACGAAACTCGTAATCTCCATTGATCTCCAAATATCGAAGAGGAATGACCTCACATTGGGGGAGATTGTTAGCCTCAAAATATTGAGTCAAACAAGAATGTTCGGTATAGGTTTATATTGTAACATTTATTAGAACATTTTAATAGTTAGTTAAAATAGTCGTGACTTTACGGGCTTGATGGCTAGCTTAAAAGGCCTCTTTCAAGGTACTAAGCATTTATTCAAGCCCGGTCGAAAACTTATATCCCATTATACCACATGTAGGCAAAGGCTATAAATACCCTTCCTAGCATGTTAGGAAGGGTGTTGATTGTTCATTTTCTTAATCTAATCTTCCCATAGTTTCACACACTTCTCTCTACTTTCTCTCACTACTTTCTCTCTCTAGAATTCATCCACTTCATATATTTTCTTTCTTTCTTCCTTGCTTAATCATCACAAATATGGGACAACAAATAGGAGTGAGAAAGAATAGTTAAACTAACCCTTGTGCTTGGATAAATTATCTAAGTTCTTTCTCCTTTTGGAACCTCTGAGCCTTCAACTGTCTACCAGCGACTCATATTTTCTCTTGTAAACTTGAGTCTCGAATCAAGTTTACTTGTTCTAGGGTTCATTTCTTATTGTGATTCAACGGGTGTATTCATAGCACTTTGTAATACTTTGTTTATAATAGTTAATAAAGCATTATGCGTTTGAAAAGTAGTTCGTTGTGTATTTGTGTTTATACGAGTAATAGTTTCGACAATTGTTATATTAAGGGATGTTGTCCCATAAATTCGTGATGATTAAGCAAGTAAGAAAGAAAGAAAATAGATGAAGAAGATGAATTATAGAGAGAGAAAGTAGTGAGAGAAAGTAGAGAGAAGAGATGATTAACTTGGTGAATATTAGATTAGAATAATGAGAGTACTAATGACCATCCACCCTTCCTAACATGCTAGGAAGGGCCTTATATAGCCGGGCTTACATGTAACCATAATGGGTTATATTGTTTGGACCGGGCTTGTCTTTTGGGCTTTAAGTAGCTTAAATCCAAGCCCGTGAACCACGACTACTTAACTATCTATTACAATGTTCTAATAAATATTACAATAGAAATCTATGACCGAATATTCTTGTTTGACTCAATATTTTGAGGCTAACAATCTCCCCCAATGTGAGGTCATACCCTTTTGATATTTGGAGATCAATGGAGATTACGAATCTCGTCATAAATGAGTCTTGAACGTGTAACAATAGTTTTTTTCCTTCATGTTGTGATCTTTGAGCCTTCGTCATTATCTTTCGACTTAGTCTTTTATCTTGAGATCTTCAAATCATTCTTGACTTGTCTTTGCCATCTCGCGATCTTGTGTCTTCATCCACATGCTCACATTATTAATTGTTGAATAAGTCTTTGCGCATGAATATGTGGTTTTGAATCTTTGACTTTCTGAGTACACCGTGACGGCACCTTCTCGAGACAAAACATAGACACGGAATGAATGGCTTTAACATTCGTCCTAAGTCGGTAGCGTTTTACCTCCGGTCGGTGAAGACTGTTATACTATATTAAATACCGTACCTGTGATAGGTAGATTCAATTAAGAATCTCCTTGACAGGGTTTCGCGGCTATACTAGCCGTTCTCTTTACTCGAACGTCTCAAAGCAAGACTGTGAACATAAAGGTGAATCAATTGGATAAATATCCGCTTGATTAAAGTCGTCAATTCAAATTTCTGGAACAAGTGTGATTCATAAAGAATCTTACCATTGTTGCTTTCCAGTTGACACAAGTTTGATTCATAAGAACCTCACAAGTCACCTACCGTAGCGCTGTTTGATGTTGACGCTAGAAGGATTTCCATTCGTCACTGTGAATATTAATGAATATCACTCTGAATGTTCTGGCAAGACCATAAAGATATTGCGTAGAAACCTGAAACGAGTTTGAATCAAACCACTGTTGCTTTTCAGTTTTTCATATGTTCAATTCATAAAGTATCTTGCATATGACCTACCGTAGTGTTGTTTGATGTTAACACTGGAAGGATTTCCACTCATCTTTGTGAATACTAAGTAGTATCACTCTGAGTGTTCTAGCAATATCGTAAGGATATGGCGTAGGACTTTCTTGATCATCATCCGTGTGTCCTAACGAGATTTGATTGATCTCTTGGCTCTAGACTCGATTTGTGCACTTTTAGTGGTCGGAGGCTGGAGCAGATGCCACCTATTCAGTATCAACTATCTCGGAGTGAGAAAGTCAATAGAAGTCGTGTTGATCTCCGTGACAATAAAACAAACTTCTTTTAAGAGAAGCCTGTGTAGCTAGGAAAGGGTTGTGCTTCACACCACTGGGTCCATGATGAGTTTGTCTTCATGATGAGTTGACCCGGTTTCTGCCTAAGTTGTATGGAGGGCTTCTTTCTTTAGACCCTTTATCCTTACATTTCTTTTTCATTCTTCAACCCCTTCAATGCTTACCAAGACATCATTACTAACACCTTGTTGTGATTGTTCCGGTGCTAGCATCAGTACTTAGTCGGCATTCAGCTACATTCACATTCTACTCCATCTTTCCTAAGGACTTCTAATAATCTATTGGATTGTCCCTGGGAAGATCCCTCCGGTTCTGGTTTGATCATAGGACTTAAACCTAACCACCATTTTGACACCAATAACGTCGTGAATTAAAGATGTTGTGGGTATTTGATCGTAACCATGAGTGCTTGAGTCTTTAGATCACATTTTAATCACATTTTCTCCCCTATCTCTAATATATAAAATCTTTTGATATTAGAGATACCAAATTTTATTAAAATATATTTTGAAAAATAGTCTTGAAATCCTTCGGGAGAAAGATGTGTCAAACTTAGCATGAATTTTGGAACGCCCCCCCTCAAAAATTGATCCAATGGAATTGTCATTACGAGGATTTGATCCACATTAAACTTTTGAGGATAGGAGTTGTTGAACACACAATTTTTGAAAGATTTTGAATAAAATTGAGAAATTCTTGAAAAAGTTGTGTTCAACGCTTTTTGAAAAATCAATTCTTTTTGACGAAAAGGTTTTTCTAAAGCATAAACTTGAGTTCATAGACTTTGAATGTCTTGACGAATCCACTCAAGTGTAACAAGATTCAACTTTTTTTGCTAAGGGTAAGGGCACGAAATCGTACACTCCCCCGTGAATATAGTTCTGGGTTGCAATCTAAAAGTGATTACAAGCCATAATGTTGAGCTTAAAACGTTGAATGTTTTGTGACAAGCTCAACCCGTGATAGATTGCTCTACCCGTTTGTTAGGATAATTTATCTTTAAAGATACACTTTCCTTTATTTGATGTTCGAGTTACAGTCTGACATTTAACTGTAAGTCGTTTACATGAGCTTAAAAACTTGGAATGTTTTTAATGAGAGCTCATGACCGAGAAAATTTATTTTCCCGTTGTGAAGGATAAGTTATCATCCGTGATCAACTTTCCTTTCTTTGAAGCACGAGTCATAATCTGAAAGTAATTGTAAATCATTGAAATGACATGTTTTGAAAAATATTTACAACTTTCATTCGAGCTTTATGTACACAGCCCCGTGTCGTTATTGAGCGACATTAATAGGTACGTCCATATTATCGATACTGAAAGACATGTCGAGAAGAATATTTTTGGTATTTTGAAGGTCTTTTCCATTTTTTATTTTGTTTTACTAATGATATTTACGTTTTATTTTATTTTTGTGTTTTCTCAAGTTTTTCGAAAATAATCCAAAATACATTTTGGTACAACAGAAGAAGGTGATATCGAATATACAGAATTGGAACCCTTTGAAGAAGAAGTGGGTTCAGAATCCGTTGTTGTACCTGCAATGACAGAAGAAGAACTTGCATAAATACTAGAGTTAGGAGTAACAAATTCCTTTTCGACATTCATAACATTCGCATTCGTGCTTGCGCAGGTTTCATCACTCTTCTCTATTGGAATCCACTTAAGACCAACTTCCGTGAAGATCCGACCCGTTGGTTTCCACTGAAGACTAGATTTAGGAGTAGTTTTCTCTTGCACAGCAGAAGACTTCTTTGGAGAGAAACTATGTCCTTTTTTTAATCCATGTTTCAGATTTGTTGTTGTGGCTTTTCTTTACGATGGGTTTGTATCTCCTTGTTGTCTTATGGGATTCAGTATTCGATCTCCGTTCAAAGGAACGAGATTTGACCTCATAGAGGTATTGCAGAATGCAATGATCATGATTTCCATTGTGATTGCCCTTTTTGTAAGTGGGGCATACGAGAAATTTGGGATTCACGAAAGTACTTGTATTCCTTTGTTTTCCAAATCGTTCAGGCGTAGTGTTTGAAACACGACTATTCATGGATGGTTTCCAATTCCTAGATTGTTGAAGAGGGATCCTAGGTTTTGGTTGACTACCATTAGGAGTGTGTGGAATTCTAGCGGGATTTGGTGAACTAGGTTTTTCATACACTGGTTTGTCTTTCTGAATCTTCCCTTTTTGTTTCGCATCCTCTAGGTTGTGGGTATGAACGAGGTCATTTGAACCTATATATTCCTTTGTGGACGTGAATGTCACACGTTTTGAAGGATTCCAAGAAGTGCTAGGTGCATTCACATGGTTGGGTTTAGCAACAATGTGCTTTCTAAATGGAGAAACATAGGGTGATATGGATGGTTTTGGAACACTTGGTTGCACATCAGTCTTAGGGGGTAACCTAGATTTCATATGAGAAGAATTGGAGAACGGAGTCGGTTTTCCTAAGATGGACGGCTTTGGATCCTTGTAGGCATTGGGTTGTCGAACAACAGGTTTCACAACTTTAGGTTCCATAACTTTCCCACCCATCTTAGCAACGAGTTTCTGCAACTCTGCTATCGCTCTTTCCCTGTCTTGTAACTGAGCTTTCAACCCTTTAATTTCCATATTCTGTTCATTCATTTCTCGAAACATTTTGGAAAGTTTTTCTTGCAAGTTATTATCATGTGGAAAACTACTAACGTCTTTTTGCAAAGCAAGTTCAAGAGAATGGCAATGTTTTTTGAAGGAAATCAGTTTTGTGTTGAAGTAACTCAAAAGCCTTTTTATCAACATTTTCTTTACGTTTCGAAAGCTCAATTTCAAGACGCTCACATGCTTTGATCTTATCAAGATATTTGCATGCAACATCAGAATATTCATCAATATCAGCACAAGATGTAAAATAAGCACACATAACATCTTTAGAAACGCATTCTTGCAGAAGTAAATCATATTCATCTAAAAAATCAGACTTCTCCATTTGAAGATCATCAATGTGTTTCTCAAGAGATTCAACATATTTTAAATCATCATACATTTCAGTCCGAATGAACTCCTCAAGTTGAAGAACAGTTTCTCTAATCAACGCCGTGTTTGGAATTAAGAGTTCTTTCACAGGCAAGGTAATATCTTGAGGAATCAGGCGTTGCCACTCAACATTTTCACGTTTTTCCCAATCTCTTTCAACAATAGATTTAACATTATCCATGTGGTGTCTAAGAATTTCCTACTCTTGCTATTAGATTCATCTAGAGGGAGGTAGTTTATGTATTTGTAAACAATAGATTTCTTATGGGCAAATGCTTTCTTCCATTGAATTCGCTTTTGTTTGCATTCTAGAAACACTTCCTCATGAGTTTTCTGAGTTTGTTTGTTGAAAAGACCATAAAGACTATTCTCATAAGCATAATTATATGGTTTTACAAACTCCTTATTGACAAGAGACCGACTATCATCATCCCAAAGGGCAGTCTCTTCACTATCGGCACTAACAGGCATGCAATCAAGATCGGTCCTTTCAGTCTCATCAAGATAAAGACACGGGTTCGCAGCTTGAGCTTTGGCAAGGTACTCAGGACTTGAAAAACTAGCTTGACCCTTAAACATCGACGGATGTGCTAGCATTCTTACGGATTGAATGGAATCATGCGTTTTATAAACAACTTTCTTCAAAAATTCGATTTGTTCTTCTAGTTTTGTTACTTTTTCGGTTTCTTTATCATATCTACTTTTGAAGTCTTGTTTTAACGCATCTACCTCTTGTTTCTTATCCTCGAGAAATTTAGCAGAATCGGTAGTGGTCATAGAGAGCTTTTGCTCAAGTTCATTAACTTTGGTATTGGCAAGGTACGTTTTTTGACGTTCATCCATTAAGAAAACATTATATTGACGCTTCTATTTGGCTAATAACTCAAGAGTTGTATTATATTTGTTTTCAAAATCGTCCTTTTGACTTTTTAACGCACTACCCTTGTACCCCTCAAGCTCTTTGGTTTTTTAAAGGAGCTCATCTCTATAGCTTTCAGTCATCTCAATAGATTTGATAAGAGCAGCTTTGCATTCTTTAAAATTTTGAGTGAGCGTAGCGTTTGCCTTCTTTAATTGCTTTTGACTCTTTTTATTTTCAGTGACATCTTTTTGTAAAGTGGCAATTAAATTAGCAAGCGCAATACGTTCCTCTTCATCATACTCATTTGCATGTTGATCATCCTCAGACTCATTATTGCACATGTCTGATGAATCGGGTGGTATTGCTATCAACCATTTCCATCATACACGTATCATTAATGGCATTGGGTAGATCACTATGCTCATGAACATCACCATACACATTATATTCATCAGTAGTGTGTACCTTTCGATTGGCTCAGTGTCAAAGATAGGACCGTTGTCATCTTCAGTGACTTTGAGAACTTCTTCAACCTTTGCCATGTACGAGTAATGTGCATCAAGTTCTTGATCGGAATCTTCATCATCAGTGTCATCAAGCATTGCTCCTTCCTCAGCTGACAATTTAACCCCTGCTTCCATCTTCTTGCATAGCATCATCTTTTCCTTGTGATAGCTGGAGTCTCTAACCCTTTTCGGCTTCCTGCATTCCTTTGCCATATGCCCATAACCTTGGCAATTAAAACATTGAATCCCACTCTGCTGAACCACTTGACTTCCAATAGTTTCCCTATTCCCAGTAGCAGCAGCAATCCTCTGAGTATCATACTTGGCAGTTTGTCGATCATACCTTGTAGAACCCTCAACATGTGTTGGATTATGTCGATCATACCTAGAAGGACTTTCACCACGTCGTCGTGTGTCATACCTTGGAGGACTCTCAACATATCGGTTCTTGGTGTTAGATGATGTGCGAAGATTATTGTTGGTGGGTTTGTAGATTTTCTTGTAAGTCTTAATTATGAAAGCAATTTGTTGTTTCATCTCTCGATTCTTTTGAGCTTGGTCTTCATCACTATCTTCTTCAGATGATGATTCAGATGGTAGTGATGGTGCTCTTGGCACTTTACCTCGAGATCTTGTGGATGATGAAGACTTAGATGATGTGGAAGATCGTGGTGAAGATGATGTAGTGGAATATGACTTAGGAGCACGAGAGTGATGACTTTGAACATGTTGAGTTGTAGTCACTAAAGCAAGTGGATTAGCCGTCTTTGCAACACGTTCAGCTCGAATCTCATTTGCTTTATTCTGAAATTGCTTCAAGATGTCAAAAAGTCGATGATATGAGACCTCGTCTAACTTTTCTTGTTGTTTCACCAAAGTGACGAACCGTGTCCACTCGGGTTGAAGTTGTTGAAGAAATTGAACATTGACCAGCATGGTGGAGACTTGCAGATTATTTCTTGTCATGTCATTCATCATCTTATAAAACCTGGAGTAGTAAGAGTCATTGATTCTCCATCCCTTGAAGTAAACTTGCCAAAATTCCAAAACAAGTTTGTTTTGACATCTTGTTTGTTGAGTGATTCTCCTTGTTGCAAGCGTTCAATAGCAGTCCACATTTCATGTGTTGTAGGGCATGCATCAACCGTGGAGTAAATATCATCTCTAATCCCACTTAAAACCATATAGATGGCTTCCTTCTACGCATCATGCCAAGCACAATTTTCAGGTGTGAGATCGGCTCTTGTTTCATCACGTTCACTTGCAGGTATTGGATCAGTAGTATATGTGGCTGCTCTTGGAAGAATTGAGATTTTCTTGAATACATATGGTCCATGAGTAATACATTTCCTCAAGGCATCAACATTGGGTCTTGTATCAAGATATCGTATGAAACGTGATTGCCATTGAGCATACCGACCAGACACAAGCATTGGTGGTCTCTCTATGTTACCCGCCACCATTATGTTGTTGTTCGTCACACGATATTCAGCAGTAGAATCCATCTCAATATTCTCTGAAATGATGAAGTGAATATGGATCTTAAGTAGATTTGTTCGGTTGTTGTTGTGGTTTAATTCCGAATATTGCAATTTTTCTCCAGTCCGACAATAAATTCTCCAGTCCGACAAAACGGTAGACCAAAAAATTTTGTAATCGCCAAATTTGGAAATCAAGCTAGAAACGTCCTAAAACTAGTACGGAAAAAATTTGAATTTACTTGACGGAAAAATTTTAACTTTTTTTTTAATCTTCGTGTAAACGATATTTCGAAACTAGTCTAGATGGTGGCTAAGGCTAAAAAATACTCGAACAAAATTTAGCAAAACATAGCATCGGAATGTCCATCAGAATGTGCCCTAATATGAATAACCTTGTCGGAATTTCCTAATCGGAATACCCAAATCGGAATGTCCCCTAATCGGAATACCCTTGTCGGAATGTCCTAATCGGAATACCCAAATCGGAATGTCCCCCTTATCGGAATACAATCGGAATCCCTTCGTCGGAATGATGTCGGAATGTCCTAATCGGAATGAAATGGGAATCCCTTTGTCAGAATACAATCGGAATACCAAATCGGAATGCAATCGGAATATGTTAAGTCCAGGCGGAATGTGATCGGAAAAGCTGGTCGGAATGTGATCGGAAAACTGGTCAGAAAGTTTAAACCCTTTTCCGATGCAACTGATCGGAATCACTAAACCCTTTTCCGATGACACTGATCGGAATAATAGTATTGTTTCGAGATTTTTAGGTAAAAAGATGAGATTTTCGACAAGAAATCCATGATTTGAACCAACCAAATGCGACCAAATCCCTACCACAACTATGTAGAAGATTTATATCAAGATTTAGAGCATGGAAAATACAAAAAAAAAATCTTGAATTCGAGATGATTATAGGAGAAAATCACACGAACCAAGTAATATCAACAACGAATCACAAAACTACCCCATGGCGATTGATACCAATTGTTGTCCCATAAATTTATGATGATTAAGCAAGGAAGAAAGAAAGAAAATAGATGAAGAAGATGAATTCTAGAGAGAGAAAGTAGTGAGAGAAAGTAGAGAGAAGAGATGATTAACTTGGTGAATATTAGATTAGAATAATGAGAGTACTAATGACCATCCACTATTCCTAACATGCTAGGAAGGGCCTTATATAGCCGGGCTTACATGTAACCATAATGGGCTATATTGTTTGGACCGGGCTTGTCTTTTGGGCTTTAAGTAGCTTAAATCCAAGCCCGTGAACCCCGACTACTTAACTATCTATTACAACGTTCTAATAAATATTACAATGGAAACCTATGACCGAACATTCTTGTTTGACTCAATATTTTGAGGCTAACAAGGGACTTTAAGCATACCATAATGTTTAACCCATAATGCGATCTTTGATCCGTAATGTTTAACTTTGTAGTGTGAATGTATATATTATAACCTGATAATCTGAATTATGTGACTCGACTGGATAACTTGACCCGATAACACTCTTAATTGCAACTATATTATTAAGACTAGTTTAAGCTCGGAAAATTGATATTTTTTTAGGAACACTCTAACTCGAGGTTAATTATAATGAGTCACAACTTATAACTAGCTCTCTGGCTTGACTCGTGTATTGAAGGTCCAATTTGAGCTTTACCACACCCTAACTAATTTATTTGCACATGTCTATTTTCAAATTCACATAAAGTTAGATAATTACATATTTTCACTATATATTAAAAGAAAACATCTTCTATTTAAAAAATATTACAAAATCTACTTACTCTTTATAATGCTTCATGTACAAATCAACATAACTTCAAAATTGAAAATAGAAATAGTAAATATCATTTAATACTTATTATCAAAACTAATCAATAAATAGTATTAAAACTAATAAATACATAATTTAATATTAATATTTAAACTAAATCATACATATTAATTAATACACTTAAAAATAAAAATAATTAATACACCTCATTACTTAGAAATACGATTATATATTCATATTGTACAACAATTAAGAGTATATATATATATATCTACAAAATCGTACATATTTTCTACCTAAAATGATGAGGTTCAACTGGAACCGGAATCACTGTCGGTTCAACTAGCAAAAAAAACCCCGCTAGAAGACGAACCGAAGAGGACCCATCGAAACTGATAAAAACGACACGGTTATATTAATTTGTACTATTTTTTTTGAAAAACACATAAATCTGTGTTACTTACAAAAGAGATAGTACTCTTTCTCTCTCCAAAATTTTAAGTAGTACAACGTTACAAGGTTTTGGTACAAACCTTTAAAACACAAAAATTTCATAAATTTATTTCTATATAATCGGTGAGCAATAAATATTAAATGACAAAATTAATACAAATTAATATGCAACATGTACAAATAATTATTGTTATAAATTTTAATTTTAGATACAATTATAAAAAATTATTCATTAATGTAAGTTTAATATCAAATTTTTATGTTTGATTTGAACCATGCAATTTGTTTTTCATAAATTTGCATTTTTAAAAACATATATCGTCTATGTATTTATTTTAGTATAAATTTAGCAAAATATTGATCATATTGCTAATGAATTTGATTAAATCATACACATCAAATTAAATTTTTTTTAAGGTCATTATAATGTTTGAAAACGTGTAAACATATAAATTAAGAAAATTATTAATATTATATAATATTCTGACGAATGTTACATAGATTTAAAAATACTTTTCATTATCAGTTATCACAACATCGTAATATTATTTCTATATGAAATGGTTTATTATTGCTAAAAGTGATCCTAACTTAAAACTATCGTCATTATTAATAGGAATTTGCTAACCACCAACCTCAGGGTGATTTTTAAACATACAAAAATTAATAAATTTGCAATAAATGAACTAAGTATTCTTTAATTAACTGACTATAAATATGAAATGTGATGTTAAACATGGTATGTGCGAGATACATTCATGATTAATTATTCGTTATAAACATGAAATATAATATGTATAAGTTTATTTAATGCAAATTAGTTAATTTTGATATGTTTAAAAATCACCCCAAGAATGATTGTTAGCAAATCTTTTATTAATAAATATAACGTATAAAATATCGCGCTTGTAAAATTTTAGTTTTTAAAATAGACACAGCACTACATGCGGGTCCCCTGTAGTAAGTACTCCCTCCGTCCTAAATTAATAGTCCCGATAAAAAACACATTCTTTTAGAAAACATAACTATGATTGTATTCTCTTTCTTACTTTTTAGTAAAATAACATTTTTACTCTTATGCAATTAATTAAAACTTAACATATATCTTATAATTTCTAATAACACTAGGTGCAATATGGTAAAATTGTTACTTCATTTACATTTATTTTTGGAAGTGAACTATAATTTTGGTACGTCCCAAAATGGTATACGAGACTATATTTTGGGACGGATAGAGGATTTTATATATAGTGATAAACTAGAAGTAAACAAGAAAAGTGAGGTTTGGTGGGAGAGGTCCATGTCCCAAGAAGAAATTAGTGTTTGACATTTTGTTTTCAAGAGGCATTCATCTATGGGCAAGGTTATTAAGACCCCCTAAAAATCCTATATATACCCCCTAAATTTTATATTTTTTTTATTTTTTATATATTTTTTTAATTTTTTATAATTACGGTTTTGTTATAAAATTATGAATCGAAAATACGAAATTAAAAAAATAAAGTTTAATAACTCAAAACTGTTAAACTGATAAAAATACGGAATAAAAACTGGAAAAAAAACAGTCCAGAAAAAAACAAAGAGACAAAAAGTACACAATTTGTGTATTTTTTTTACTTTTTTTTGCAATAGGGGTACCCTTCATATATTCAGCCATTGCAGCTTTTTTCACTTCACTATTTCAGGTACTTTTTTTTGACTCCATCGTACAGTTTTCATTTATGAGATCTGGTTTGTATATAAAGTCTAGAGGGGAAGAAAAAGTTTTTTAATTTATTTGTTTTAATACAGTAGCATATTGCAAATGCATGCAATGTAAAATATAGGAATGCATATATTACCTTTCTGTTTAGTAAACAATCCTAAATTTGCAAAAAGGTTGAAAAGGTTTTGGAAGGGGTGTCAGAGGGAAGAAAAAGTGGTGCACAAGTATTTTAGAGTTTAGTGTGCAGAGAAGACAATAGTGTTTGGCGTGTAAAACCTACACACATCTTTTGTTTTTATCTGTTACTACATTGTCACATTTAAGTTTCAAATGTAACTAAATATGTACAGTATATATTTTTTTGGAATAGTTGATTATATGACCGTAAAGGTAAGAGATAAAAAAATGAGACCGAAAAGGCGGGGAAAAGGTAAGGAAGATATGAGTTGGGAAAAGAAATAGGAGGTGTAGGAATCGAGGATACATAGAAAAGATCGCTCGCTCATAGAAAGAAAGGAAAACCAATGTAAACAAGTCAAACAAACACTTGCAGACAGTTTTCAAAGCTCCAGACTTATGCAGACAAAAGCATATTACCAAAAAAAAACACACACGTCCTTCCATTCTCCCCAACATTACAATCAACCACTCCCACCATCCACCACTTTCTCCGGCTCCTTCACCTCGTTGTCATTATCTTTTTAACAAACAAACAAGTGGGGTTGCAGAATCCCAATGTAGTTATCTCTCTTGTGTTGTTCTTGTACTAACCCTCATGCTCATTTTCTCTTTGGAAATCTTATCCCTCTTTATATTCACACATGGCCGGTTGCTCCTCCTCCTCCTCCTTGTAGATTCACTTGCACTCAAGTAGCCAAAAAAAAAAAATGGTGCGAAAGAGGACGGCTTCCGATATGGAACTCCAAACCGCCCACCATCGGCTTTTACGTCGGCCAAATCCTCCATTAGCTGACATAAATCAGCAGCAGCAAAAACAAAATGATATCAGCAACAATGTGAATGCGAATGTGAATAATATTAATATTGGTGGTGATGATATATCATCATCCAACTACTCCACTATGACGTTACCTTCATTATTAACTTCAACATATACGGCTGGTAATGTGATGTCATTATCTACCACTAACACCACCAACTCAACTTCTAGTAATACCAACAACCCTCCTCCTCCGTTATGTAACTTTTCAGGTCTTCCTTTGTTTCCTCCTCCCGACAGAAACAACAACATTAGTTATCAGACACAACGACAGTTAAACAACATGTTGCCAACAACAAGTACGGGGGATGACAACATGACGGCTACTGCGTGGATAGATAGTATAATAAAAGATCTTATTCATACTTCTACAGATGTGTCTATACCACATCTGATACACAACGTGAGGGAGATTATTCACCCGTGCAACCCCAACTTAGCTACGCTACTTGAGTATCGTCTTCGGTCTTTAACAGATCCTCCTCCTCCTACTACCCTTGTTGTCGATCAGCATCATGTTACTACTGCTGCTGATAGCAATTATAATAGGGGCTTGATACCTTCTGCGTTATCAGCTGTTATTAGGCAACAACAGCTTAACACGTCTGCTATTCCAAGACCAGAAGGTAATATACATTTTTCTTTTCTTTTCTTTTCTTGGTTTTGCTAAAAAGATATTTTAACCTATCTATGAAAATGAGCAATCAATGCTTAGTAGGTCTCCTTTTCAGAATTCAGAAATAAAGCATAATAATAGCACTGTCGCATTTAGAGCATGTATATGGTGAATATAGCAACAAAGAATCATTCGTTAGCAGTACAAGTTTTTTGACTTCCTTCATTATTCGCATCATTTTTTTTTACTTGGTTTTCTTAGCTATCTACTGTAATTCAACAACGTTAACTTCTTTTTATGCATTTAGATCTAGAAGATGCCAATTCAACAACGTTAACTTCTTTTTGTGCTAATGTCTGTCATTTGGCCTATGGGGAAACTTTGTGAATATAAACAATGTTAACAATGAACCTGCTGATTTTTTGTTGAAAGAAAACACTCTTTTCTTCCACATAATTTTAAATAGAAATTGCGTTCAAATATTTTTTTTTCATTATTTTCACAAAATACAAGTTTTTCAATTACCCATGTTAACAAAAGAAATTAGTAAAACATATTTTGGATGTTTTCTTTGTTTCCCTTTAGCCCAAAACCCACAGTTTCTATGTTTTTTTTTGGAGAATAATCCGCTTTCTTTTTTGTACAAAACTGAAGGAGGTTTTTTGTACATTATCAATAATGTCATTGACCTTTATTTATTTTACTTAAATTATTTAGGTTCATTACACCTGATAATTGCAATACTGCTAATTAAATACAAGCATGAATCAGATCACCAATCTTGAATAACCTTACCGTATTACTCGGATATAAACACGACCTCAAAGTAGGTAGGTAAAAAAACCCCAAAACCACCAACAGAGAATCCCTGAATATTTATTATATTAATGATATATTACTGATTTTTTGTGTTTCCTATAATAGATTCACAACAACAGCAACATGGCCATTTGGATTGGGGTGGGGTGCCTAACGTCACGAATGACGATTACAACGCCAGTGGTAATGCACCTCTTCCATCAAACAGCCAGGAACAACAACAGCAACAGCCGCAGGACTCTGCAACAGCAATAACAGCGCCAGCCACAGATCAAAATGCAGTTGCAGCATCGGCCCAAGCGGCTGCAGTTTTGTTAAGAGAGAAAAAGAGAGAGGAAATGAGGCAGCATAAACGAGACGAACAAGGGCTACATCTGCTTACCTTGCTGTTGCAATGTGCTGAAGCCGTTTCAGCTGATAACTTTGAGGAAGCCAACAAGATGTTACTAGAAATCTCAGAGCTGTCAACACCATATGGAACATCTGCTCAGCGGGTTGCAGCATACTTCTCAGAGGCGATGTCTGCTAGGTTAATGAGTTCTTGTCTTGGGATATACACAACACTTCCTCCAAATGTAGCACTTCCTCAAGCCCTAAAAAAGATGACTTCCGCTTTCCAAGTGTTCAACGGTATCAGTCCTTTTGTCAAATTCTCGCATTTCACAGCTAATCAAGCGATACAGGAGGCGTTTGAGAGGGAAGACAGGGTTCATATCATCGATCTTGATATAATGCAAGGCTTGCAATGGCCTGGTCTTTTCCACATATTGGCATCAAGGCCAGGTGGTCCACCTTTTGTCAGACTAACAGGATTAGGGAACTCTTTGGATGCCTTAGAGGCAACAGGAAAACGCTTGTCTGATTTTGCGGACAAATTGGGACTCCCGTTTGAGTTCTCAGCTGTGGCTGATAAAGTTGGGAATTTGAACCCGGAAAGGTTGAAGGTCAGCAAGAGAGAGGCTGTTGCTGTTCACTGGTTGCAACACTCTTTGTATGATGTTACTGGCTCCGACACCAATACTTTATGGTTCCTCCAAAGGTATTATACATATGCTCAGTTATTTATTACTGTCATAAATAATACTGTATACATTCTTGACTAGTTGGTAACAATATAATATGAAATTCACAGGTCTGTAAAGGAACCAAAAAGCTGATTGTCGAATTTTTACATGACTTGTATTTGCTTAAAATCTTTTTATGGAAATAATTTTTTTAAAGACAATGACTTGTAATGACTTGTATTAATTGCTTAAAATCTTTTTATGGAAATTAAAAAAATATATAGGAGAGTGTAAGTGTTTACAGAATCTGCACTTAATAGATTAAAGTTGCATACTTGGTGATATACAATGATAAAGAGAGTAAATTGAAAACTGAAATTGAAGGCTGGAGTGATGTATGTTCCAGCTTATCTTATGCTACTATTTATAGGATTACAAAACTTAGTACAAGGACTTTTCTTTGCTTCTAAGTATTCTTAGTAAGCAAGTACTTCATAGCTAAGATAACTATGAATACTAGGTAGGTAAGTATCCAAGTAAGCATACTTCATGACTAAGGTTACTTAGGAGGTAACGACGCTTACTAGTTAAGCTTCCTTAATTATTAAGATTACAAAATATTAAACAACAATTCTTAGATACTTTAACACTCCTCCTTAAGATTGTTGTTGGATGTCATAAGCTGAGCCTTAAAGTAGTTTAGCTTCTTTCCTGTAATTGACTTTGTAAGCATATTTGCGAGTTGAGTTTCAGACGTGCAATATTTGAGCTTAACTTCTCCGTTCTTCTCAGCTTCTCGAATGGCATGATACTTGACATTGATATGCTTTGTTCTTCCATGTTGCACGGGATTTTCTGCTATAGCAATAGCAGACTTGTTATCGCATAAGATCACAGTTGGACCTTCTTGAGTTAGATCCAAATCGGACAGCAACTTTCGAATCCAAATAGCATGATTTACGGCACCCGCAACTGATATATATTCTGCCTCTGCAGAAGATTGTGCGACGACGCTTTGCTTTTTGGAGTTCCAACAAAATACACCCGAACCAAGTGTAAAAATATAACCAGAAGTACTCTTCGAATCGTCAATGCTTCCGGCCCAATCACTATCAGCATATCCTTCAAGTTTCACAGCTTTGTTTCTTTCAAACATAATTCCTAGATCAAGAGAACCTTTCACATATCGTAAGACTCTCTTTACAGCTCCCAAATGAGAACTAGATGGTTCACCCATAAACCTTGATAGGAAACTGGCTGCAAAGGCTAAATTTGGTATTGATATAGTTAAGTATAGTAGGCTCCCAACAATGCTTCTAAATCGAGTTGGATTGACAAGTTTGTTCCCATCATCTTTTGACAGCTTGCACTTGTAGACTAGTGGTGAAGTAACTGATTTGCATAGGAACATCTTGAATTTCTTGAGCATATCACTAGCATACTTTCTTTGAGAAACATGAACACCGTTAGGTAGTTGCTTGATTTCCATGCCAAGAAAATAGGATACCAGTCCCATATCAGACATATCAAATTCAGCCTCCATTTGTTTCTTTAAGTCCTTAATAAGATGATCCTTGCTTCCGATCACAAGTAAGTCATCAACATAAAGAGAAACAATCAATTTCTCTTCAGAGTTAAATTGCTTCATATAAAGAGTTGACTCACTTGAACTCCTCCTGAATTTATGATTTAGCAGATGAGCATCGATCTTAGCATACCACGCCCTTGGTGCTTGCTTAAGACCATAAAGAGCCTTATAAAGTCGATAGACCTTTTCTTCTTGGCCGACTACTTCAAAACCTTCAGGTTGTTTTACGTAAATCTCCTCCTCAAGTTCACCGTTGAGGAATGCAGATCTGGCATCAAGATGGTGAATTCTCAAGTTTTGTTGAGCAGCTATAGCCAATAATAACTTGATTGTGTCATGACGAGCAACAGGAGCAAAAGTGTCTCCGAAATCTACACCGGCAACTTGAGAATAACCTTTCACGACCAATCTTGCTTTATGCTTGTATATTGATCCGTCCGGCTGAAATTTAGTTTTGTAGATCCATTTCACACCTATTGCACTTTTCCCTTTTGGCAAGTCGACAAGCTTCCATGTGTTGTTTTTCTTGATCATCTCAAGTTCGACTTTCATTGCATCAATCCATTCAGAATGTTTCGAGGCATCCATGTAGCTTTCAGGCTCAATAATCGAATTACACGACTCGTAAACATCAACAAGTGGTCTTGTTCTTAACACATCAGTGTCGGTTGTATCTTCAATATCAAATTCAGGAATATCAACTTCATCATGATATGTTTCACCCGAAAACATGTCTACATGTCTTTTAACTTCTTCCACATTCCAGTCCCAATAAGCCCCTTCATCAAAAGTCACGTCTCTGCTGATTGCAATTTTACCATCACTGAGATCATAAATTCTATATCCTTTTGACTCTTTTGCATAGCCGACAAAGATGCCTTTTCTGGCTTTTGCATCAAGCTTTGATCTTTTGATGTCTGGAATATGATAATAAGCGATAGACCCAAAGACTTTTAAGTGTTGAATTGACGGTTTAATTCCCGACCAAGCTTCAACCGGAGTTTTACCGCTCACGGCTTTTGTTGCCAATCTGTTCAGCAAATATACAGATGTAGCTACTGCCTCAGCCCAAAATGACTTTGGTAGTTTCTTCTCGTACAACATTGATCTCGCCATCTCCATAACCGTTCTATTTTTCCTTTCGGATACACCGTTTTGTTGAGGAGAGTATGGAACTGTAACTTGGTGAATTGCTCCTTGTTGCCGAAGGAAATCTTCAAACTCGTTTGACGTGTATTCTCCACCATTATCGGTTCTAAAAATACGCAAAGTACTCCCGCTTTGCACTTCAACAAGTTTCTTAAAACTTTTGAAGATTGAGAATACCGAAGCTATGCTGCTAAGGAAATAAACCCAACACATTCTTGTATAATCGTCAATGAAAAGAACAAAATATTTATTACCGCTCCAGGATGGTGTTCACATAGGGCCGCAAATATCAGAATGCAAGATTTCTAACTTGTGCGTGGCTCTCGTCACACCAACTTTTGAGAAAGGCAACCTGCAACTTTTCCCCAATTTACAACCTTCACACTTGGAATCAACTTCACTAATGGGAGGCAAATCTCTCACCATCTTATTAGTATACATATGCTTAAGTGTTCTGTAATTGAAGTGACCAAATCTCTTGTGCCATTTCATACTGTCATCTTCGGTAACACTAAAAGCACTAGCATTTGCAACGTCAAGCTTCAAGTAATAACTATCATTCGCCATATCAAGGCTAGCTATTTCCGAATCGCGAGAATCAGTAATAATGCATCGCGAGTCATTCTTAAAGTTCACACCATAGCCGTTCTTTATCATTTATGGTACGCTTAACATACTTCGATCAAGTTCAGGCACATATAATACTTTAGAAATGTATTTGGTACCTTTCTTTCTGTTGATAGCTATAATACCTCTTCCTTTTGCTCGAGCATAACGTCCATCTCCTAGCTTCACTCTTGGGCTGTCTTTGGTGTCGAGGCTGATAAAGAAAGACTTTTCTGGAGTCATATGACTTGTGCATCCACTATCCATAAGCCACGTAAGGCTATCCAGATGTTTATCAAGATGCGACGCCATGAACAAATGCTCATCATCAACATGATCTTCCTCGGAAACACATGCTTGCTGAATTCCTTGTGTGTTGTTACGAGCTTTCTTTGCTCTACAATACTTCTCGATATGTCCAAACTTGTTGCAAAAGTTGCACTTAAAGTTTGGTTTATCTTTGAACCAACAATTTGCTTCGAGATGATTTGTGTTTTGACAAATACTACATGGAGGAAAAGTACCTTTTTTTGATGTTGAAGAAGGGTTTTGTGAGGTAGACCCTCTATTGTTTCCTTTGCTGAAACTTCCTCTTTTGAAAACGTTTTGTTTTGAATTTCAGGCAGCCTTGTTAGTTCTCGAAGATACTCGAAAAGCACCTTCAACTTTCTCCTCTGATCTCATAGAAACTCTTTGATCTTGTGCTTGGAGTTTACTAGTTAATTCAGAAACCGTAAGAGTATTAAGGTCACAAGACTCTTCTATGGCGGAAATCTTCCCTTCAAACTTTGGAGGAATGCTAATCATCATCTTCTCTACCACCTTTTGGTCTTTCACAACTTCTCCATGAAGCCTCATTTGATTAACCACGTCCATCATCCTTGCTGAGTAATCTTTCACCAGCTCGTCATCTTTCATTCTTAATAATTCAAACTCTCTTTTGAGAGTTAATAATCTGACAACTTTTACTCTATCAGTACCTTCAAAGGTTTCTTGGAGTTTGTCCCACACAGCTTTTGGTGTGTCCAAGTCCATTATAGAGGTGAAAATTTGATCGGCAATACCTGAATGTAAACAAGTTAGTGCCTTGTCCTTCTTTAGCGACTCAGTCTCGTGGTTTCTTAACTGAGCAACCGTCGGGTTTTGTCCGAGTGCCGGAGGACTTTCATCAGTCTCTACAACCTTCCATAAACCTTGAGATTTCAAATAGGTTTTCATTTTCACTGCCCAAATATGATAATGCGTTCCAGAAAATATTGGAATCGCGGGAACAGTAGTTGCACTAGATGCCATGTCTAGGCTGATTTTTGTGGAATCTCGAAGGTGTTTCACTCAAGTAATATAGTAGCCCTTAAGAAGAGAGCTCTGATACCACTGTAAGTGTTTACAGAATCTGCCCCACTTAATAGATTAAAGTTGCATACTTGCTGATATACAATGATAAAGAGAGTAAATTGAAAACTGAAATTGATGGCTGGAGTGATGTATGTTCCAGCTTATCTTATGCTACTATTTATAGGATTACAAAACTTAGTACAAGGACTTTTCTTTGCTTCTAAGTATTCTTAGTAAGCAAGTACTTCATAGCTAAGATAACTATGAATACTAGGTAGGTAAGTATCCAAGTAAGAATACTTCATGACTAAGGTTACTTAGGAGGTAAGGATGCTTACTAGTTAAGCTTCCTTAATTATTAAGATTACAAAATATTAAACAACAATTCTTAGATACTTTAACACTCCTCCTTAAGATTGTTGTTGGATGTCATAAGCTGAGCCTTAAAGTAGTTTAGCTTCTTTCCTGTAATTGACTTTGTAAGCATATTTGCGAGTTGAGTTTCAGACGTGCAATATTTGAGCTTAACTTCTCCGTTCTTCTCAGCTTCTCGAATGGCATGATACTTGACATTGATATGCTTTGTTCTTCCATGTTGCACGGGATTTTCTGCTATAGCAATAGCAGACTTGTTATCGCAGAAGATCACAGTTGGACCTTCTTGAGTTAGATCCAAATCGGACAGCAACTTTCGAATCCAAATAGCATGATTTACGGCACCCGCAACTGATATATATTCTGCCTCTGCAGAAGATTGTGCGACGACGCTTTGCTTTTTGGAGTTCCAACAAAATACACCCGAACCAAGTGTAAAAATATAACCAGAAGTACTCTCCGAATCGTCAATGCTTCCGGCCCAATCACTATCAGCATATCCTTCAAGTTTCACAGCTTTGTTTCTTTCAAACATAATTCCTAGATCAAGAGAACCTTTCACATATCGTAAGACTCTTTGCAGCTCCCAAATGAGAACTAGATGGTTCACCCATAAACCTTGATAGGAAACTGGCTGCAAAGGCTAAATCTGGTCTTGATATAGTTAAGTATAGTAGGCTCCCAACAATGCTTCTAAATCGAGTTGGATTGACAAGTTTGTTCCCATCATCTTTTGACAGCTTGCACTTGTAGACTAGTGGTGAAGTAACTGATTTGCATAGGAACATCTTGAATTTCTTGAGCATATCACTAGCATATTTTCTTTGAGAAACATGAACACCATTAGGTAGTTGCTTGATTTCCATGCCAAGAAAATAGGATACCAGTCCCATATCAGACATATCAAATTCAGAGAGCAAGTCTAAAATGCTTTATGTGAGTACTTCATATATAGATAAAGATTATTAGTACATAATTAGTGCATGGATTAACTTGTCTAGTTGTCTCTCAGATTGGCCCCAAAGGTTGTGACCGTGGTAGAGCAGGACTTGAGTCATGCTGGATCATTTTTGGGAAGGTTTGTAGAAGCAATTCACTATTACTCGGCATTGTTTGACTCATTGGGATCAAGCTTCGGGGAAGAAAGTGAGGAAAGGCATGTTGTGGAACAACAGCTGCTATCCAAGGAAATAAGAAATGTGTTGGCTATTGGTGGGCCATCTAGGAGCGGGGAAGTCAAGTTCAACAACTGGAGGGAGAAGCTTGAGCAGTGCGGGTTCAAAGGTATATCTCTTGCAGGAAATGCAGCTACCCAAGCAACACTTCTTCTTGGGATGTTTCCTTCTAATGGTTACACGTTGGTCGAGGACAAAGGCACCTTAAAGCTAGGATGGAAAGATCTTTGTTTGCTTACCGCATCTGCTTGGAGACCTTAGTATCTGCCAAAATGATAACTCATCCCATGACTGATCTGTTTTACTGTTTGGGCAATAGGTAAAAAGGAAAAAAAAAAGTTAATGCAACAATTTTTGAAGGATGATTTTATGATCTATGTTATTTATCTGACTTGTGTTCATAAACTAGTTATTTTTGTTCTTACAATTGTCTTCCTTTTTCCTTGCTTCTATGTTATATTAACATATTAATCTCATAAGAAGGGCATTTGGAAGATTTAGACCATTCCACCAACTAATGTAGCCAAGTATATATGGGCAAATGGCACAAAAAAATACTTAACTTAAGGTCTTTTTTCAATCAAGGTATTCTACTTTATTTTTTGCACATAAAGAAGCCCAACTTTTTTCTTTAGCCGATTTAGGTTTTTTTGTCTCATCGAGTTGAAAATCTAACGATCATTTCGTTATTTCCTTAGACGAATCTTTTATGAAATTTGAAGGGGGTTTTGAAAAGATTTTCCAAGCTTATGTTTGTTTCATTATCAACAAAACAAAATTGATTCACACAAGTGATTTTTACTTTCTATCCTATGAAGTGTGATTTTATCATTAGACGTTCACTTATACAATCGTTTAAATTATCTTGTTCATAACTTTATATAAGGCCAAATCATGACTACAGACTACAGATTATTAATTTGTATTTAGTTGAACTTTTTTATTCAACAATCAACCTTATAACGTCACATATAATTTTTTTTTTTAAATCTACCAACAATTCAGTTTTAAAAATATTTCTCAATAAAGAAACTTTTATGAACTTGTGAATCACACTCAAACTAATAATCCCCAGTAACCACTAATAATCTTATAGTCAATAGACTACTGGCTTATAAAAATCAGAGTTGCCATCTCTTAAAACACACACATGGATATAGTTTACATGTTAAAAGAGCAAAAATGCATCCATTTGCAGTAGCAGATTATGCAATCTTGTTTTTAATAATGATAAAAATAATTTAAAATTTTAAGCTTTTAATGATAAAATCCCTACTGAATACGAGAGTAATAACCAAGCAATATATGATGGTGTGAATCAATTTCAAGTCGCAGATAATGAATCAAACAGAAGGCTTGGAAAATCTTTTTAGAAAACCCCTCAAATTTCATAAAAAATTCGTTTAGGAAAATAACAAAATGAACGTTCGTTTTTTTAATGAAAGGTGAAAAAAACCTAAATCGACTAAAGAAAAAAGTTAGGCTCCTTTATATGCAAAAAATAAAGTAAAGTACTTTGATTGAAAATAAACTTTAAGTTAAGTACATTTTTATATTATTTGCCCAATATCTTTTAATTAGTATAGCAAAACTTCAAGTGGGATTGGTTTTTCAAATCTTTCCTTTTTTAAATAATGTTTATTTGAATATTATTGACTTATTTTACTTATACTTGATTAAAAAAGTTAAATATTTCTTCATTTGAAAAAAAATGTATAAATTCGGTTTTGTAGAATTTGAGAAGAGAAATAGAGTATAAAAGTATATGTGTGAAAAATATAAAAAAGAAAACTTAAACAAAGCGGGCGTAACTTTATAGAATTAAGGGTGCTGACAATAAAAAAAAGGATATATGAGGGTCTGTCGGTAAAAAAAACTTAGGGGGGGGGGGTGTCTATGGCTAAAAAAATTCAATAAACATACGAAATAATAGGATAAAAAATCAATCCTATAACTCAGTTACAATGATTGAAATTACCATTAGTTAAGATTTATCTCTAATTTGATTTTTCAGTTACAATGATTTACATGTTGATATAATTCCTTAAATGATTCGGCTATTTTTACAGGCATCACCAATCACATAGATGATTGGTCCAATAATTAAAAAAAATTAAAAACTCCATTTAGTGAAGCTAAGGAGATCTATGTAAAAGCTTAGAAAGTTTTTTTTTTAAGTTTTTTAATTAATTGTTTCTTTCATAAAATTGATGTGTTATTTATGGTTGATATGAGTGAAATCTTATAACATATATATCATAAATCATCCTAAAACACAAGCAAAATACCTAATTTTGATTCATAAAAGCAGTATTATGGGTATGTTTTGTTGTTTGTGCTTGTGTAGGTAAAAAGATACAAATTATGAAGCAAACAAGGGATTCAAGCCTTTATTGATGAAGAAAAGACAAAAGGAGGATGAAAAGTGACAAGTCAACCAAAGTCAAAGGACCTTTCTTGACAACTTTCAAAGTTGAAGGACTAAAAGTGCAAAAATGGGAAAGTCAAGAACAAAGTCAAACATGGTCAACTATCAAGTCAATAAGTCAAGGGATCATTATTGTGAAAGTTTGAAGCTAAAAGGACCAAAATTGACAAGTTGGTGAAGATTGTAGCTCAAGTTCATAAGCTGAAAACAAGAGGGGCTAAAACTGTTGATAGGTGTGTAAACACCCATCCTTTTACCACTTAATTCGGGCTAAAACTAGACCAAAACACGTATTTAATATCATTTGTTTGGAATTATGCGTGGTTTTTGTGTTTATTGTGTTTTCAGAGCCAACCGGATGAATATTGAAGAAAACATGAGATTGCACGGGTTTTACTGAAGAAAAGGACTCGAGATAAAGTCTATTGTCCAAGAGATGCAAAAGATTTGAAGTCACTGGGCCTATTTGACGATTTATCGAAGAAAAGGACCAAAGATGGAAGATTTACTTAAGTCGAAGAAACTCAAGTCTATTAAACGAAGAAATTAAAAGACGAGTTGAATTTAATCGGCAACAAATCCCGAATCAGAATCGAAAACGGAAACTTTTCTGAAAAGACGAAAAGACAAGAAGAACGGGAGAAAGCCCACTCACCAACCAAAAGAAACACCTATAAATAAGCAACCCCTCACACACATAGTTAGTTAGTCTGGAGTTTTCTCTCCTCCCCTTTTTTCTCCTTTCTTGTTCGTTCCATCACCATCACCACTAGGGTGATTGGTGATTTTAATCTTTGTTCTTCCAATCTTGTAATTTTAATCTTTGATTTATCTTGTCAAAACATTAATCATTCAATACAAAGTTCTTGTTTAATCTTTCCATTTTATCTTGTTCATCATCATCTTTATCTTCAAGTTTTTAAGCTTTTATTTTCTTGATTTGATCTTCAAAAGTTGTTGGGATTTGTGTTTTTATTGATGGGATTAGTAGTTTATGGTTAGTAGATGCTTTGGGTTTAGTTTTATTTAAGATTTGGTGAAAAACTTGGTGATTTTTGGATCAAAATCGTTTTTCCTTGTTCTTCGGGTATTCTTACTGTTCTGGGTTTTCCCAGACTTCCGAACGAAGCAGAAAGTTCCGAACCAAGCTAAGAGTTCCGAACCAACCCATAACTTCCGAACGAAGCAGAAAGTTCCGAACCAAGCTAAGAGTTCCGAACCAACCCATAAGTTCCGAACCAATCCATAAGTTCCGAACCGATTTTTATCTTCCAAACCAAGGCATAAGTTCCGAACCGATTTTTTACCAAAAGTTCCGAATCGGAACAAAGAGAACTTCCGAATCAGTAAGTTCCGGATGAGTCCAAAAGTTCCGAACCAAGCACAAAGTTCCGAATGAAGCTCAACTTCCGAATGAACAGTAACTTCCGAATCAGTTATCTTTTGGGTATTTTAAAGTTTTACTGTTTCTTTACTATTTCTTTACTGTTTCCTTAATTTAATTTTATTTTAATCTTAATTCTAATTTAAATTCAAGTTTTTATTAATCATCATTAAATTAACTGTCTTTGATTTAAATTGTCATTTACACTTTTTAGTAGATCAGAAAACCAAACCCCTTTTATTTAGTAACCAAGAACAATCATTCCACTTAAGACCAAGATCAATTCGAGAAGATTCTGAGAAATTAGAACCCACGTGAAAAGCATGTATCAAATGGCGCCACTGCCGGCTCTTCTCGTTAAGATCAAAAGTTTTTTTATGAGAACTTGGATTTTGGGATCCGTTCCCCGTGAACGTTACTTTTTCAAGTAAATTTTCAAAAACAACTAAAAATATAAAAATTTTCAAAAATACAAAAAAATTAAAAAACAATAAAAACCAAAAATATTTGTGCTTTGCTTTTCTTTGTTCGTTCTTTTGCAGGTGTATGCGCACTCGATCCACGTCATATCAAGAGCCCGAGCCTCTCGATCAATTAGACATGGCCGGTGTACCACCTCCAAACAATAATAACAACAACAACATGAACAATAACAACAACAATGAGCCCCTTCCGGATAATCGCCCAATGATTGAATTGCTGCAAGCTCATGTCGATGGCAACACGGATCCAATTGTTATACCACCAATTGCCGCCAACAATTTCGAGCTAAAATCAGGCTTTATCCAGATGGTCTCCGCTCAACCATTCTTGGGACGAACCATTGATGATCCACACGACCATATCAAGAGATTCTTGCAACTCACCAACACGGTCAAGTTCAATGGTGTTCCACAAGAGGTTATAAGGTTAC
This sequence comes from Glebionis coronaria, assembly GCA_025667525.1. Lineage (NCBI taxonomy): Eukaryota > Viridiplantae > Streptophyta > Magnoliopsida > Asterales > Asteraceae > Glebionis > Glebionis coronaria. The sequence goes on from CM046879.1 coordinate 266,017,103, forward strand.
AACTTTTTCCCTTTTCTTTAGAGGGACAAGCCCGGCATTGGCTTGCTAAGGAACCGCCACAGAGTATTCTCTCGTGGACGGATTTGGAAACAAAGTTTATCAACTACTTTTTTCCACCCTCTCGTACTACCGCGTTGCGGAATGAGATCATAAATTTTGAACAAAAGTACGATGAGTCATTCAGTGAATCTTGGGATCGCTTTAAAGATCTTTTAAGAAAATGCCCACAACATGGTTTTACCAAAGTACATCAAATTAATACTTTTTACAATGGTTTAAGCATGAGTGATCAAGATTCACTGAACAGTGCCTCGGGGGGTAATCTATTGGCTAAGACTTCCAATGCTGCTTGGGATATCATTGAGAACAAATCTCGTGTGCAAACCAAGAGTGTTCGGACCAATGTCGCTAGTGCTAGCACTAATGACAGCGACAAGCGACTTGACAAAATCACTACGCTTCTTGAATCGCTTGTCACCCACACCGTCAGCAACAACAACAGCAACAACGCCAAAAACGCTCAAGTGAACGCTGTCAGCCAACCTTGTGAGATATGCGGTGGTCCTCACTCTTACACAACTTGTACCGCCACCCAAGATTACCCTGCTGAGAATGTGAATGCGGCATATGGCACCTATCCTCAACCTGCTTATCAAGCTAGACCTCAAGGTGACCGTAACTTACTTAGCTATCGATCAAACAACTATCTTTCACCACCTGGCTTTCCTCCTACCAACCCAAACCAACAACAAAACCTTAACCGCCCTCCTCAACAACAACAACAACCTCGACAACCATACATCCCTCCTCACAAGCAGCAACAACCACCTCAACGTAACAATCAAGTCTACCAACAACCTGCTTACCAACCACCTGCATACAATGCTCCTCCCAACCAAACCACCACTGCATTGCACCAAGAGGTTGCAACCTACATGAGAACCAATGATGTGATAGTTGGAAATCTCCAAGAAGAAGTGCGCAATTTGAAAGCAGACTTGGTCAAGCAAGGAAATGATTTGAGAGCCGACATGCGAAATACGTTGGATACCCAAACTAATGATCTGAGGAACATGATGGCTAGTTTCTTCAATGGTAATCAACCCTCTTCTTCGGGTACTCTTCCGAGTAACACCGTTGCGAACCCAAGAGGGGAGATGAAAGCAATCACTACTCGAAGTGGTAAAGGTACCAAGGAACCCGAGCTTCCTATACCTCCACCGGTGGTTGTGACTAAGGAGAACGAGTCACCTGCTCCTATTCCTCACCCTTCTCCTTCCCCAATTTCTCCACCTCTTCTTTCTACCCCTCCTCCACCCGTGCTTGTGAGTGATCCTATTCCCCTAAAGCCTTCCTCTTCTTCCAATATACCTTATCCATCTAGGTTGAGGAAAGAGAAGCAAACGAGCAAGGATGATATCCAAGTTTCGAACTTCCTAAAAATGTTCAAAAAACTGAATTTCAATATCTCCTTCGCTGAGGCTCTCGCTCACATGCCCAAGTATGCAAAAATGTTTAAAGATCTTCTGAGCGACAAGGAAAAGCTCCTCGATATTGCCAACACCCAACTTAATGAGAACTGCTCTGCAGTGCTCTTAAGGAAATTGCCAACCAAGCTTGGCGATCCGGGTCGTTTTCTTATCCCTTGCAATTTCCCGGGAGTAGAGAATTGCATGGCCCTAGCCGATCTAGGTGCCAGTATTAATCTCATGCCTCTAAGTGTTTGGAAGCAATTATCTCTCCCAGAGCTAGTCCCCACCAAAATGACTTTGGAATTAGCTAACCGTACGGTTGCTTATCCAGTGGGGATAGCCGAAGACGTCATTGTAGGAGTCGACAAATTCACCTTCCCTGCTGATTTTGTTGTCGTCGACTACGAGATGGACCCCCGTGTGCCACTCATTGTTGGTCGTCCATTCTTGAGGACCGGTCGCAGTCTCATCGATGTTGAAGCTGGTGAGCTTATCATGAGAGTGGGTGACGATAAAGTAGTCTTCAACATGGGAAAGCTTTCTAAACAGCCTTATTCTTACGAGAGTGTTAATTGTATTGACGTTCTTGATGAGGCTTGTGAAGAACATTTCAAAGATGCTTGTAAAAATATTCCTACCTCTCTTCCCCATGTTGAGACCGTTTCCTCTATCGACTCATCACTATCTCTATTTGGAGAAAGTGATTTCCTTTGGAAAGATTTGGAAGCCACCCTGGGAGATGTGAATTTAGACAATGACGATTCTACTGCCAATTGGGATAAAGATCTCAGTTTCATTGCTAACCTCCTCAAAGAAGACAATCCTTCCCCTCCATCTCCCACTGTCATTGCTATCGATACTCCGACTTCGAATACGCCTCCCGTCGAAAATCCTCCGGATTTAGAACTTAAGGAGTTGCCGCCCCATCTTGAGTATGTATTCCTCGAAGAAGAGAAGAAGTCGCCAGTCATCATTGCTAAGGATTTGAAGGATGAAGAGAAAGCCCGACTTGTCGCCGTGTTGAAAGATCATAAGAAGGCTATTGCTTGGAAGATTTCGGATATTCGTGGAATTGATCCTCACTTCTGCACCCACAAAATTCTCATGGAGGACGACTTCAAGCCCACTATTCAAAGCCAACGAAGGGTAAATCCAAAAATACATGAAGTCATCAAAACAGAGGTTATCAAACTTCTTGATGCGGGTATGATTTACCCTATTTCGGATTCACCATGGGTTAGTCCAATCCATTGTGTGCCCAAGAAGGGCGGAATAACCGTTGTTCCCAATGAACACAACGAGTTGATTCCCACTCGTCTCGTTACTGGGTGGAGAGTTTGTATAGACTACCGCAAACTCAATGATGCCACGAGAAAGGATCATTTCCCTCTACCTTTTATGGACCAAATGCTTGAACGCTTAGCAGGTAATGAATATTACTGCTTTCTTGATGGTTTCTCGGGTTATTTCCAAATACCCATCGATCCCCAAGATCAAGAGAAGACGACATTCACTTGTCCCTATGGCACATTTGCTTACAAAAGAATGCCTTTTGGCTTATGTAATGCGCCCGGGACTTTCCAAAGGTGCATGTTAGCTATCTTCCATGACATGGTTGAACAAACCATGGAAGTCTTCATGGATGATTTCTCGGTCTTCGGGGATTCCTTCTCTTCTTGCCTTGCCAATTTAGAACGTATGCTAAAGTGGTGCGAAGACACTCGCCTTGTTCTGAATTGGGAAAAATGCCATTTTATGGTAAAAGAAGGCGTCGTGCTTGGACATAAGATCTCGAAAGCCGGTCTTGAAGTAGACCGTGCTAAAGTCGATGTTATCGCAAAGTTGCCTCCACCTTCAACCGTGAAGGGTGTGAGAAGTTTTCTGGGTCATGCGGGCTTCTACCGTCGATTCATCAAAGATTTTTCGCAAATCGCTCGCCCGATGACCCACCTCTTAGAAAAAGATACTCCTTTTATCTTCTCCAAAGAGTGTCTTGAAGCCTTCAACTCGCTTAAGGATAAGCTCACTAAGGCACCTGTCTTGGTTACCCCTAATTGGGAGCTGCCTTTTGAGTTGATGTGCGATGCTAGTGATTTTGCTATTGGAGCGGTTCTTGGACAAAGAGTGAACAAACACTTCCAACCGATCCATTACGCTAGCAAGACAATGACTGGGGCACAATTGCATTATACGACAACCGAAAAAGAGCTTTTAGCTGTTGTCTATGCTTTTGAAAAATTCCGCCCCTATCTTGTCCTTTCTACCACCATTGTGTACACCGATCATTCCGCGCTGAAGTACTTGTTGACAAAGCAAGATTCCAAACCAAGACTTCTTCGCTGGGTTTTGCTGCTCCAGGAATTTAAAATCGAAATTCGCGATAAAAAAGGAGCTGAAAACCTAGCCTCGGACCATCTCAGCAGACTTGAGGATCCTTACCAAGGGGATCATCCGACCAAAGAAATCAATGATTCTTTTCCCTTGGAGACCTTAATGTCTATAAACTCGAAGCCGAATGAAACCCCGTAGTTTGCGGACTTTGCAAACTACTTGGCGGGTGGAATTCTCAAGGAAGGGTTGACGTCCCAACAAAAGAAGAAGTTCTTCACCGACATCAAGACTTACTTTTGGGACGACCCTTACCTATTCAAACAATGTGCCGACCTGATTATTCGCCGATGTGTTGATGGACCGGGCAGCGTCTGAAATCCTTAATGCTTGCCACAAAGGACCCACCGGTGGTCACTTTGGTCCCAACTACACCGCTAAAAAAGTGTTTGATTCCGGATTTTATTGGCCCTCCATATACCGTGACGCTCACGATATGGTCAAACGATGTGATGTTTGCCAAAAGCAAGGCAAAATCACACATAAAGACGAGATGCCTTAGAATTTCATTCAAGAGTGTGAAATTTTTGATGTTTGGGGTATCGACTTTATGGGGCCATTCCCTTCTTCTAAAGGAAACAAATACATCCTTGTAGCCGTTGACTACGTCTCCAAATGGGTTGAAGCCAAAGCTTTACCTACTAATGACGCAAGGGTGGTTTGTAACTTTTTGAAGGCTCTATTCGCTAGATTCGGTGTGCCTCGCGCCATTATTAGTGATCGTGGGACTCATTTCTGCAATGACCAATTTGCTAGATTCATGGCTAAGTACGGTGTAAATCATCGTCTTTCCACAGCCTACCACCCACAAACTAATGGCCAGGCTGAAATATCTAACCGAGGACTTAAGCGAATTCTTGAAAGGACCGTGGGAGAGCATCGTGCCTCATGGGCTGATAAACTTGATGATGCTTTGTGGGCTTTCCGTACTGCTTACAAGACCCCGATCGGCTGTACGCTTTATCGTCTTGTGTACGGGAAAGCGTGCCACCTCCCCATTGAGTTGGAGCACAAGGCTTATTGGGCCTTGAAGTGGGCTAATTTTGATATAAACAAAGCCGGTGACCTACGCAAGCTCCAACTCAATGAGCTCAATGAACTCCGTAATGAGGCTTATGAAAATTCTTTGATCTATAAGGAAAGAACTAAGCTCATTCACGACTCCAAGATCAAAAACCGAGAGTTCCATGTTGGAGACAAAGTCTTACTTTTTAACTCTCGGTTGAAAATCTTCTCGGGAAAGCTCAAATCTCGTTGGTCCGGCCCATTCACCATTGCCCAAATTTTTCCATATGGTACTCTCGAGCTTGCTCAACCTGATGGACCAAATTTTAAGGTGAATGGCCAACGATTGAAGTTGTACTTTGGTGAGGACACCTCTCAGGAGGTGATTCCATCCCTCACCACGTTCCCCATGAACTAATTTTGGGTCGAGTCAGGCTCGTGACTCGGTTATAAAAAACAAGCGCTCCTCGGGAGGCAGCCCGAGTATCTATCCTTTTATGTTTTAATCCCCTAAGTGTAGGGGGGACTTCTATATGTGTTTGTCTTTGTGTGGTGTGATTACAGGGATAAGTGCACTCTTGGAATTTTTGAAGAACCGTGCTCCCGTGTTATCCAAAATCCGGTTCTATCTCTCAACTATCGTGATTCAATTTTCTTCATACTCACATTTGAAATTGATCACTTTAGTCGTCTCTTCCTTAACTTGAGTTAACCAACATGCACAATGTCATAAGTGTAGGGGCAACTTTTCCCACATGCTTAAACATTGAGGACAATGTTTATCTTAAGTGTAGGGGGGACTTCTATCGAAGTTTTAAGTGGACTTTTCCATGAAAATGCCTTCAATTAACCGGAAAATCATATTTTTCAACATTTTTCAAATTTTTTATTAACTTTGGCCATTTAGTTGTAATTTTTAAATTTTTATCGTTGCTTTCATATGTATATATCCCGCAATAAAGTCAAAAATATTAATAAAGTGGTGTAGCTAGTTTAGAAGTCTTTGACATATTAGGCCCGTTGCGTTTATTTTGACTCAACCCGAATAAACTTATCCAAGTTTATTCTAGCTAGTATCCTTAACCATGTAGACCTTAATTGGTTTATTAGGCTAAGTATCCACGAGTCTCATTACTTGAGATTTTAAATTGTGGAGGACGAGAAATGATAGAGTCAATTATAAGTCGGTATTCTTGCACAAGCTCACTTGGTGTAATTATTTGCCTATTCTCCCATCACTTGCTAATAATTTATCTGCAATAAGTAAGGTCGTACGATTTGAAAAGTTACTTAGCTTCTAGCCCAAGATCGTTTCAAAGTTGCTCGGTAATGACGAGAGTTCATAGCCAAGGCATAACTTATGAAGCGGGGCGCGAAGATTGGCGTGTCCGAAAAGGCCCTAACAAGGCATGAGGATTCCATTTTATTGCTGAAGATCCAAAGTGATGTGAAAAGCATTATTCCTAAAGTCAATATGAAGGATCAAGACTCACGACGAAAAGCAATCAACTCCCATAAAGATCATGGAGAAGTCTATCCGAAAAGACCCTAACAAAGTATGAGGATAAATAGATCCAAGTCCGAAAAGGAGGCGGATCGTTGTATCTCAAAATCCCAATTAGAGATTGAAGAAATAATCATGAAGTCGTGGTCAACAAAGTTGGAGTACCCCTCAAAAGTCTCCAAGTGAAGAAACTCTATTATGATGAGAAGACCATTATCTCAAGAACGTCTCTCGAAGATATGAAGTATGAAGTACATGCCAAATATCGGCCCGAGAAAGGTCTCAAATCGTGAACCAAGTTATGCCAAGATATGAACTTTTTGATATCCCGAGAAGCAGTTTTAAGAGATTTTGTCCTTTAGCTAACTATTGATCAAATCGTCCTACTTTGCTTTCAGCCCTAATAAACTATCGAAATAAGTCCAAAAATGCATCTTCATGATCATTCTAAGACAAAAATAAAATATAAGAGATACACTTAGGGATAAGGGAGTTTAAGCATTTAATTAAGCCATGTGTGTAAGTGTTTGAATTGCTAACTTATAATAACAATGATCTCGTTTTTAAGCTTAGTTTGGGGAACGTGAAACTTGAGGGTGATAAATCTTCGCAGCACCAAAGCCCTAATGTAAGTCATCGATTTCTTTGCAAGTTATTTCCGTGTAGCTATTTTCAAGTGAAAATGGTTTTCTATCCCTTTGCTACCTTTGAAGTTTTATTTCTTTAATTTTTGTTTAGTAAAGGCCAAGGTTGATTAATTATGAGAAAAGTGTAAGCTTGCTTTATCACTAAGCATTGCATGAGGGCATGGCAATGGTTAAGTGTAGGGGATTTGATAGGTGTGTAAACACCCATCCTTTTACCACTTAATTCGGGCTAAAACTAGACCAAAACACGTATTTAATATCATTTGTTTGGAATTATGCGTGGTTTTTGTGTTTATTGTGTTTTCAGAGCCAACCGGATGAATATTGAAGAAAACATGGGATTGCACGGGTTTTACTGAAGAAAAGGACTCAAGATAAAGTCTATTGTCCAAGAGATGCAAAAGATTTGAAGTCACTGGGCCTATTTGACGATTTATCGAAGAAAAGGACCAAAGATGGAAGATTTACTTAAGTCGAAGAAACTCAAGTCTATTAAACGAAGAAATTAAAAGACGAGTTGAATTTAATCGACAACAAATCCCGAATCAGAATCGAAAACGGAAACTTTTCTGAAAAGACGAAAAGACAAGAAGAACGGGAGAAAGCCCACTCACCAACCAAAAGAAACACCTATAAATAGGCAACCCCTCACACACATAGTTAGTTAGTCTGGAGTTTTCTCTCCTCCCCTTTTTTCTCCTTTCTTGTTCGTTCCATCACCATCACCACTAGGGTGATTGGTGATTTTAATCTTTGTTCTTCCAATCTTGTAATTTTAATCTTTGATTTATTTTGTCAAAACATTAATCATTCAATACAAAGTTCTTGTTTAATCTTTCCATTTTATCTTGTTCATCATCATCTTTATCTTCAAGTTTTTAAGCTTTTATTTTCTTGATTTGATCTTCAAAAGTTGTTGGGATTTGTGTTTTTATTGATGGGATTAGTAGTTTATGGTTAGTAGATGCTTTGGGTTTAGTTTTATTTAAGATTTGGTGAAAAACTTGGTGATTTTTGGATCAAAATCGTTTTTCCTTGTTCTTCGGGTATTCTTACTGTTCTGGGTTTTCCCAGACTTCCGAACGAAGCAGAAAGTTCCGAACCAAGTTAAGAGTTCCGAACCAACCCATAACTTCCGAACGAAGCAGAAAGTTCCGAACCAAGCTAAGAGTTCCGAACCAACCCATAAGTTCCGAACCAATCCATAAGTTCCGAACCGATTTTTATCTTCCGAACCAAGGCATAAGTTCCGAACCGATTTTTTACCAAAAGTTCCGAATCGGAACAAAGAGAACTTCCGAATCAGTAAGTTCCGGATGAGTCCAAAAGTTCCGAACCAAGCACAAAGTTCCGAATGAAGCTCAACTTCCGAATGAACAGTAACTTCCGAATCAGTTATCTTTTGGGTAATTTAAAGTTTTACTGTTTCTTTACTATTTCTTTACTGTTTCCTTAATTTAATTTTATTTTAATCTTAATTCTAATTTAAATTTAAGTTTTTATTAATCATCATTAAATTAACTGTCTTTGATTTAAATTGTCATTTACACTTTTTAGTAGATCAGAAAACCAAACCCCTTTTATTTAGTAACCAAGAACAATCATTCCACTTAAGACCAAGATCAATTCTAGAAGATTCCGAGAAATTAGAACCCACGTGAAAAGCATGTATCAACTGTCAATGATCAAAGTTATTTGTCTTATGATCCGTGTGAAGAGCTATTAGCCAATCACAAGCCACCATTTTATTTCCATGAATCACCAACTCAGCTGAGTTAATGAAGAAAGAGGGTGTGCCAACTAATCATATATCAACCAATAGAAAATCACTTTTTGGATAATGATCCGTGTCTCATCCTCTCTTCCAATTACAACATAACACGTGGCTTAGCTAACTCCAGATCGAAGCAAGAGAAAGGCACTTTCAGAAGGAGCTTTCAACACCAAATATACTCGGAATGAAGAGAAGAAGTCAACCCAACAATCTAATTAACCTTTCATTCAGTGGATAATTTTCCCCTAAATCTGTTCATCATCTACAAAATCCAACTGAAAGATTTATGACACGTGGAAGTTGGGGATTGGTTCTCACACGTCACTCATCCCCAACTAACTTCATATTTCTTCTATAAATAGCCCCAGATTTTGTGTATTGTACTTAGTGTGTGAAAAAACACACTTAATCATTTTCTCTCCGTTTCAGTTAGAAGTTTTAGTTAGCAACTAATCTCAAGTGATTGACAACTACTTGAGTTAGTTAGTTAGGCTTATAACAACTTTGTAACAAACATTCCGTCATTAATAAACTTCAATTTCCACTCTTCACTTCAAATCACTTCTCATTACTACATTCTTCTACCTTCACTGTTATTGCTAGTTCTATTGATCATATCAGATCAATAGAGCTTGTTTGATGTGTTTTGGAAGCTTGTAGTTGATTTCAGACAGTTCTAGTTCAATTTCTTGCCAACAGTTCAGAATGACGCAGGGGTGATTAGTTCTAGATGATGATGATGATTTGATGGTTACTGGTGGTTGATCATTGGTGTTTGTGTTGATTTTAGTTGGCTCAACGCCTAACTACTCCATGAAAGGAGGCTTCATAGCTAAAAGGCATTGAAATTCTAGTTTTTGTTCGACTAAATTGTTATGCCATGCTCAATTCTTAAACTAATAGCTTAACTACTGAATTATGGATGATTTAGTATTCATTTGGTGTGATAGTTATGATCTGATAGTTTGTTAGTTAATTGATTTGTTTTTTTATCAGTTCTAGCTTAAAATTTGGTCTAAATCTGCTTGAATTTCATTAGTCAGCTATTTTGTGTTCTAGAGAGTTATCTTGCTGGTTTTTGGTTTGATATCAGTTCATTTGAGTTGTTAAATAAGTGCATATAAGACTTTTGTGATTTCATAACCTTTTGATCAATAAGTCTTTGATAAATTTTCATCACAGTCTGTTAGCCTCAAAATATTGAGTCAAACAAGAATGTTCGGTCATAGGTTTATATTATAATATTTATTAGAATGTTGTAATACTTAGTTAAAATAGTCGTGACATTACGGGTTTGATGGTTAGCTTAAAAGACCTTTTCAAGGTACTAAGCATTTATTCAAGCCCGACCCAAAATAATATAGTCCATTAGAGAGCCCGCATGTGGGTGGACTATATAAGCACCCTCCTAGCATGTTAGGAGGGTAGATGATCTGATAATTTCTTAATCTAATTTCCAAAGTTAATCACCATCTCATCCTCTCTACTTTCTCTCACTACTTTCTCTCTCTAGAATCCATCTTATTTTCTTCTTATTTCTATCTTATATCATCTAGAATATGGGACAACATTTGGTATCAATCGCCACGAGGTAGTTTTGTGATTGGTTGTTGTTATTGGTTTGATTTGTGTGATTTAATCATAAATCATCATGAATTAAATTTTATTTAGTGTTTTCCGGTTCTAAATCTTGATATACATCATCTTCATAGTTGTGGTACGGATTTAGAATAGTTTTTGTGGTTAAAATCACAAGTTTTTTGGGAGTTTTGGTTTGATTTTGAGTTACGGTGTGTAAATAGTAGGCTCGGTTTAGCTTTGAAGTTGGTTTGTTATTCATTTCGTAAAAGGGTTTTACATTTAGTCAGTATGTAACATTTCGTAAAAGGGTTTTAGGATACACAACTTAAGAAAGCTTTTAAGTTACGAAAAGTCTTTCCTACGAAAGGATTTTGTTAAGGAAATCAAGTTACGAAAGGAAATTAAGTTACGAAAGGATTTTGGCTTCGAAAGGAAATCAATTTACGAAAGGATATCAAGTTACGAAAAGATTTGGTTACGAAAGAAGTTTAGTTACGAAAGGAATCAAGTTTTTGAAAAGTTACGAAAAGATTTTGTTGCGAAAGGATTCCTACGAAAGCTTTGTCCTACGAAAGGATTCTTTGACAGGTTTCTACGAAATGATTTTGTTACGAAAGGTTTCTACGAAAGGATTCTTCGAAAGGATTTCAACGAAAGGTTTCTATGAAAGGATTCTTCGAAAGGATTTCAACGAAAGGTTTTTACGAAAGGATTCTTCGAAAGGATTTCAACGAAAAGTATTTCTTACGAAAGGTATTTCTTACGAAAGGTATTTCTTACGAAAGGATTTTGAAGGATTTTTTCTACGAAAGATATTTCTTACGAAAGCTTTCTACGAAAAGTTGATTTTTACGAAACAAATTTTTTTAAATCGTGTGTTTTTGGCCTTAGAATTTTTGGTTTCTTGTGAAGACAATTCTTTAGGGGATTTTAACATTTTTCTTCGACAACAAAAATCACAACTCATCTACTTAAGATCCTTTTTCACTTCAACAATTTCAAGTTTTTCGCAATGGATTGTACTCAAGACTATCGTGTCACAAACAACAACATCATGGTGGCGGGTAACAAAGAGAGACCACCAATGCTTGTAACTGGTAGATATGCACAATGGCAATTACAATTCCTTCGATATCTTGACACTAAACCCAATGGTGATTTTCTTCGACGTTTCATCAAAGAAGGACCTTATACTCCCACTACAATCACCATTCCTGCAATTCCAGCAACCGACTCGACGACCGGTTCCGATGAGAAAACAATTGAGGAAATATATGAGAACACTTCGAAAGAGAAACGTGCTTGGATTGATGCAGAGAAAGAAGCAATCTATTTGATTCTCAGTGGGATTGGGGATGATATTTGCTCAACGGTTGATGCATGCTCTACTGCTAAAGAGATGTGGTTTGCCATTGAACGCTTGCAACAAGGAGAATCACTTAACAAGCAAGATGTCAAAACCAACTTGTTCTGGAACTTTGGCAAGTTTACTTCATTGGATGGGGAATCAATTGATTCATATTACTCAAGGTTCTACAAGATGATGAATGACATGACAAGAAACAATTTGCAAGTCTCCATCATGCAAGTCAATGTGCAATTTCTACAACAACTTCAACCAGAGTAGACACGGTTCGTAACTTTGGTGAAACAACAAAGTAAGTTAGACGAGGTCAACTATCACACGCTCTTTGACATTTTGAAACAATTTCAAAATGAGGCAAATGAACTTCGAGCTGAAAGGATAGCAAAGACTGCTAATCCACTTGCTTTGGTGTCCACCACTCAACATGTTCAAGATCATCACCCTCGTGCTCCAAAGTCATGCTCCACTACATCATCCTCACCAAGGTACACCACTACATCCTCCTCACCAAGATACTCCACTTCATCTAAGTATTCTGCTCCCACACGATCACGAGACAAAGAACCAAGAGCACCATCACCATCACCTGAGCCATCATCTGAAGAGGACAGTGATGAAGAACTAGCTAAGAAGGATAGGGAGATGAAGCAACAAATTGCTTTCATTATGAAGACTTACAAGAAAATCTTTAAACCCACCAAAAACAATCTTCGAACATCATCAAATACAATGAATCAATATGTTGAGACTCCTCGAAGGTATGCCATACGTCAACGTGATGAAAGTCCTCCAAGGTATGATCGACGTAATCCAACACATGTTGATGGTTCTGCTCGGTATGATCGACAAACTGCTAAGTGTGATGCTCATAGGATTGCTACTGACGCTGGGAATAGGGAAACTGTTGGTACTCAAGTGGTTCTACAAAGTGGGATTCAGTGCTTTAATTGTCAAGGCTATGGGCATATGACAAAGGAATGTAGGAAGCTGAAACGGGTTAGGGACTCTGGCTATCATAAGGAAAAGATGCTGCTATGCAAGAAGATGGAAGCTGGGGTTAAATTGTCGGCTGAGGAAGGATCCATGCTTGATGACACTGATGATGAAGCCTCTGATCAAGAACTTGAAGCATATTACTCGTACATGGCCAACGTTGAATAAGTTCTCAATGTCACTGAAGATGACAATGGTCCTATCTTTGATACTGAGCCAATCGATAAGGTACACACTGAAGAGGAATATAATGTGTTTGGTAATAGTCATGAGCATTCTGAGCTACCCAAAGCCATTAATGACACATGTATGATGAAAACGGTTGATAGCAATACCACACCCGATTCATCAGACATGTGCAATAATGAGTCTGAGGATGATCAACATGCAAATGAGTATGATGATGACGAGGAGCGTATTGCGCTTGCTAATTTAATTGCTTCTTTACAAAAAGATGTCAAAGAAACTAGAAAGAGTCAAAAGCAATTAAAGGAAGCAAACGCTACGCTCACTCAAAATTTTGAAGAATGCAAAGCTACTCTAATTAAATCTAGTGAGACCATTGATAGCTATAGAGCTCAGCTTCTTCAAAAGACCAATGAGGTTGAGGGATACAAAGGGTGTTTAATTAATGTTTAAAAGAACGATTTTCAAGAGAAATATAACGAAACTCTTAAGCTTCTTGAACAAGAGAAACGTAATTATAACACCTCTTTGAGTACAGAACGTCACAAAACGTATCTTGCTACCACTAAAGTCAATGAGCTAACTCAAGTAAATGGTTTTCTTCAAGAGGATAAAACTAAAATTGTTAATGAAAAGAAAGCTGTGGTTGAAAAGATGGAAAAGGATTTCAAAACTAAACAAGCGAATGACATCGACAAAATGGTAGAACTTGAAACTCAACTTGATTTTTACAAGAGAATTGTTTACAAAACTAATCAATCAATTCAAACCATGAGAATGTTGGCACCTCGTTCGTTTTTTCAAGGATAGACCTAGTTTTGCAAATCCTAAGTACCTTGAGCATGCTCAATCTGAGAATCCGCACTTATATCTTGATGAGTCCCAATGGACCGATCTTGATTGTCTTGTTGTTAGGCCCGATAGTGAAGAGACAAACGACATGGAAGAAGAGCGTAGACCAAACGGTAATAACGAATTTGTTAAACCATACAATTATGCTTATGAAAACAGTCTTTATGGTCTTTTCAAACCGCAAACACAGAAAACTCATGAGCAAATATTTTTCGAGTGTGAAAAAATAAGAGTTAAATGGAGACAAGCCTTTGCTACTAAGAAAACTAATGTTTCAAACTTTATTGAATACTTGCCATTTAAAGCTTCTGTAAGTAAGAGTAAGCAAGCACTTAGTATTCTCAAGAGTAACATTGAAAATTTCAAAAAGGTTGTTGATGATGACTGGAAAAAACGTGAACTTTCGAAAGGAGACAAAGAAATTCCTTACGATATAACTGTGCTTGTGAAAAGTATTTTGATTCCGGTTGCGGAAAGAACGCAAAAACATATTTTGGAATTTGAAACACTAATTAAGCAAGAAATGTTTGATGATTGAAATATGTGGAATCTCTTGAACAAGAAGTGAACGACCATCAACCTGAAAGAGACGAGTTTTCTACAGCATATGATCTACTCTTACATGAATGTCTCTCAAAAGATATTATGTGTGCTTATGTTACATCTTGTGCTGATATTGATGAATATTATGATGTTGCATGCAAATATCTTGATCAAGTTAAAGAATGTGAACGTCTTGAAACTGAGCTTTCGAATAAAGTTGACCAAAAAGAGTTTTCGTTACTTCAACATAGATATGATTATCTTCAAAAACATTGTCACTTACTTGAACTTGCTTTGCAAAAGAAAGTTGGCAGCTTTTCAAATGATACACCTTTAGACGTAAAATTATCTGAGTCATGTCGATTATTTAACGGAAAAAGTCTTGATATTTCGGATTTGAAAGCTCAGTTACAAGAAAAAAACATAGCAATAGCAGAGTTGAAGAAACTCGTTGCTAAGATGGGTGGGAAAGTTGTGGAACCTAGCGTTAAGCAACCTATTGTTAGACAACCCAATGCCTCAAGAGTGAATAGATCCTCTATCTTGGGAAAACCATCTGTTTTTCTCAAATTCTTCGTTTGCAAAACCTGTGTTTGCCCCTAAGATGGATGGAAAGGAAAGGTTACCACATACTCAACCCATAAGGAATGCTATAGCACCAAGCGTTAAGCACAATAATGTGATTCAACCAGGGATGTATAGGATGACCCATAAACCCACAAACAAAGTTAGTCACTCACCTCAGACTTCTAGAAACACTAATATTCGTGTGTCTTTTACTACAGGAGTAGTCGCCACTGCTAGTGTTAGCCGACCTCAGCTTACGAGCACTCAAGTGAATGATAAGGTCTGGAAACACAAGAGTCAAGGGAAGATGAAGGAAGTAGAATAACACCCTAGGAATTTGAATGTTTTTATGAATTAAAATTCTGTAATCACATGTAATGACGATTTGAATGATTTGAATGATTTGAATGCTATTAACGTGAAATTTGTTTGTGTCAAATGTGGAAAGTGTGCTAATGCTAATCATTCTATGTGTGCTATGAATAATGTCAAAGGCGTATAAACTAGAACTAAGAAGCAAGTTGTGATGCCTATTAGTGCTAGTAAACCCAAACACAAAGTGAACCATTCTGGTGCAACCCCCACTAAGAAAAGTAATGCATCAGACTCCACCACTAAGAACCCTAGAAGCAGAATTAAGGAATTATATGAGTCTGCTAGCAAGTCTTGGAAATGGTGGTTTGCTAATCAATGTCCTCCAGGATATAAATGGATTCCTAAAGTTAGGACAGAAAATGTGACAACGAGTGTTAGTATGCCTTTAAATATTGCTAAGGACACTAATGATTCTACAATCACAACTACTGTGGTATCTAATTTAGTAAATGCTCCATTGTGTTCTAACTCTTCTGCAGGTGATACAAATAATTCTCTTCATACTGGACTCCGGATGCACGAAGCACATGACGGGGAATCTCAAGCTTCTAATTAACTTCGTGAAGAAGTTCCTGGGTACGGTACGATTCGAAAATGATCAATTTGCACCGATCCTAGGATATGGAGATTTGGTTCAGGTAAATATAACGATAAAAAGGGTATACTACGTCGAAGGTCTCAATCACAATCTTTTCTCGGTTGGTGAATTCTGTGATGTGGATTTGGAGGTTGCTTTCAGGAAGAAAACATGTTTTGTTCGTGATTATGATGGGAATGATTTACTTACCAGTACACGGGGTACTGATCTTTACACAATTTCACTACAAGACACAACTTCATCAACTCCAATTTGCTTCATGGCTAAAGCTTCAACGACTCAGGCATGGTTATGGCATCAACGTTTATCTCATCTTAATTTTGATACCATCAACTTGCTTTCTAAGAAAGATATTGTGAGAGGCCTTCCAAGTTTGAAATTCATCAAAGATCATCTTTGTTCTTCTTGTGAGCTTTGTAAAGCTAAACGAAGTAGCTTCAAAACAAAGACCACACCAAGCTCTAAAGGATGGTTAGATCTTCTCCATATGGATCTGTGTGGTCCCATGCGTGTTCATAGTATCAATGGAAAGAAATATATTCTGGTAATTGACGATGATTACTCAAGGTACACATGGACTCACTTCTTGAGGTCGAAGGATGAAACACCCGAAGTTCTCATCAGCTTCCTTAAACTGATACAACGTGGTCTTCAAGCTCAAGTTAAAGTGGTTCGTACTGAAAAAGGTACATAAGTTTTAAATTCAAATATGAGAAACTATTTTAAAGCCGAAGGAATTGAACATGAAACATCTATTGCTCGAACATCCGAACAAAACGGCGTTGTTGAAAGACGAAAATGTACTTTAGTTGAGGCTGCTCGAACATTATTATCCGCTTCAAAATTTCCACTATACTTTTGGGCCGAAGCCGTATCAAGCGCATGCTACATACAAAATCGCTCCTGAATTATCCCAAGACATGAAAATGCACCATATCACATAATTCATGATCGAAAACCTTCACTCAAACACCTTCATGTTTTTGGATGTACTTGTTACATAATACGAGATGGTGAAAATTTGGACAAGATGAAAGAGAAAGGTGATGCATGTATTCTTGTAGGATATGCAACTCAGTCTAAGGGATATAGAGTATACAACAAGAGAACGAAATTGATTGTCGAGACTATTCACATCCGATTTGATGAATTACAAGAAATGGCACTTGAACAAAACAGTTTAAGTCCCGAACCACAACGACAAAAGACTTCCGTTCACAACCGCATGGAACTCGGAACTCAAGACCACAACAATGAACCGTCTAGTTCAACGCTGGTTCAAGGAAATGTTCCAAGGGGCAGATATGACAGTCAACATGACACTTGAAGAATTGGAAATGTTATATGGACCAATGTATGATGGATATTTCACGGGGGAGAAACAATTTGTATCGAAGTCTTCCGCTGTCACTCATGATAAGAATGATGATACCGATCATCGTCAACAAAAGGATACAACTTCATCTACTTCAACACCGGTTGCTGCAGAGTTACTTCCTCAGAATATCACATCAAAAACCGCTCCTACAACACCCACAACTACTGTCATTGCTCCACAGAACACAAATCAAGCAGACAATGCATTATCTGACGAAGACGAATTTATCAACCCATTCGGTACACCAGTACACGAAACTGGAGAGTCTTCTACTCGCCATGTTGATCCGTCAATTATGAATACGTTCTACCAACGACATCCTTCAACACATCATTGGACCCGAGATCATCCTTTTGTTCAAGTAATTGGAAATCCTTCACAGCCTGTTCGCACAAGACGCCAGCTTAACACTGATGGTGATGATTGTATGTTCGCACTCGCCGTGAGTTCAGCTGAACCAAAAAACATCAAAGAAGCAATGGCTGATCATGCTTGGATTGAATCGATTACGGATGAACTTCACCAATTTGAAAGACTTAAAGTCTGTGAACTTGTTGACAGACCATACGATGTAATACCATTAAATCTTCGATAGATCTGGAAAAACAAGATGGATGAAGAGAACACGATCATCAAGTATAAATCTAGGCTAGTGGCTAAAGGATATGGCCAGCAAGAGGGTATTGATTTTGAAGAATCATTTGCACCCGTCGCTCGAATGGAAGCGGTCAGGATTTTTCTTGCTTATGCTGCACATAAGGGATTCATCGTTTATCAAATGGACGTAAAAATGACGTTTCTTAACGGTCCTTTGAAGGAAGAAGTCTATGACACGCAGCCAGAAGGATGCGTCAATCCTCATTATCCTGACAAGGTGTATCGTCTCCACAAAGAACTTTATGGACTCAAGCAAGCTCCAAGGGCGTGGTACGACGAGCTCTCGAAATTTTTGGTCTCCAAAGGTTTCTCAAAAGGTTACATTGATCTAACTTTGTTCACTTATAAATATGGGGATGAGATTTTGCTTGTGCAGATTTATGTTGATGACAT
The DNA here is from genome assembly GCA_025667525.1 of Glebionis coronaria. Taxonomy (NCBI): domain Eukaryota; kingdom Viridiplantae; phylum Streptophyta; class Magnoliopsida; order Asterales; family Asteraceae; genus Glebionis; species Glebionis coronaria. Next base: position 266,035,382 of record CM046879.1, read on the forward strand.
TATTTTCGGGTCTACAAACCTAAAAATTTCAAAATGGTTTGAAAAAGTAATGCACAACAAATTTGAAATGTCTATGATGGGCGAACTAAAATTCTTTCTAGGAATTCAAGTTCACCAATCCCCAAGTGGTATCTTTATAAACCAAGCTAAGTATTGTCAAGAGATAATCAAAAAGCATGGTATGACATCATGTGACCCATTTCGGACACCATTATCAACCACATCCCTAGATGCTAATTTGGAGGGAGATGCCATAGATCAAACGAGATATCGTTCCTTGATCGGCTCCCTCATGTACTTAACAGCAAGCTGACCAGATATATCACATGCTACGTGTTATTGTGCATGATATCAAGCACGACCCAATGAAAAGCACCTCAAGGAGGTTAAACGGATCTTTCGGTACCTTAAGAATACCATTCACATGGGACTCTAGTATCCGAGGGAAACCAGTTTCTTTCTTACAGCGTATTAAGATTCTGATCATGCAGGGTGTCATGATACACGGAAAAGTACTTCTGGTGGTGCACAATTTCTAGGTCAAGATAAGTTTGTGGGATGGTCTTCCAAGAAGCAGGATTGCACATTATTGTCATCAGCCGAAGCGGATTATGTGTCTCTATCTGCGTGTTTTTCTCAAGTTCTTTGGATGAGAACACAACTCACGGATTATGGCTTCCACTTTGATAAAGTTCCTATGTACTGTGACTCAGTGTCTGCCATAGCCATCTCCTGCAATCCGGTACAACATTCCCGCACGAAGCACATTGATGTCAGATATCACTTCATTAAGGAACAAGTTGAAAAGGGTATTGTTGAATTATACTTTGTTAGAACTGATTACCAATTAGCTGACTTGTTTAAAAAAGCTCTTTCAAAAGAGAGGTTTGCGTATCTTGTTAGGTAAATTGGTATGAGATGTTTGACTCCAGCAGAATTGGAGATTCTGGCAAAGAAGCCTGCTTGATTCATTTATCAAACATCTACTTGTAAATATTAATGAAAAAGCAAAATACAAAATTAAAAAATCTTTGATAATCCAAAAATATTCTTCTTGGCATGTCTTTCAGTATCGATAATATGGACGTACCTAGAAATGTCACTCAATAACGACACGGGCGTGTACATAAAGCTCGAATGAAAGTTGTAAATATTTTTCAAAACATGTCATTTCTATCTTTTATAAAGGAAATTGTCTCTTTTGGACAATATTTCCAACAACGGGTAGAGCAATCTATCACGGGTTGAGCTTGTCACAAAACATTCAACGTTTTAAGCTCAACACAATGGCTTGTAATCACTTTCAGATTGCAACCCGGATCTAAATTCACGGGGGAGTGTACGCTTTCGTGCCCTTACCCTCAGCAAAAGAAGTTAAATCTTCTTACACTTGAGTGGATTCGTCAAGACATTCCAAGTCTATGAACTTAAGTTTATGATTTAGAAAAACCTTTTCGCCAAAAAGAATTGATTTTTCAAAAAGCGTTGAACATAATTTTTTCAAGAATTTCTCAATGATATTCAAAATCTTTCAATAATTGTGTGGTCAACAACTCCTATCCTCAAAAGTTTAACGTGGATCCAATCCTCACAATGACAATTCAATTAGATCAATTTTTGAGGGGGAACATTTCAACTTCATGCAAAAGATTAACACATCTTTCTTCTAGAGATTTTCAAGACTATTTTTCAAAATATATTTTAATCAAATTTGATATCTCTAATATCAATCGATTTTATATATTAGAGATAGGGGAGAAAATGTGATTTAAATGTGATCTAAAGACTCAACACTCATGGTTACGATCAAATACCCACAACATCTTTAATTCACGATGTTATTGGTGTCAAAAGGGTGGTTAGGTTTAAGTCCTATGATCCAACCAGAACCGGAGGGATCTTCCCTGGGACAATCCAATATATTATTAGAAGTCCTTATGAAAGATGGAGTAGAATGTGAACGTAGCTGAATGCCGACTAAGTACTGATGATAGCACTGGAACAATCACAACAAGGTGCTATTAATGATGTCTTGGTAAGCATTGAAGGGGTTGAAGAATGAAAAAGAAATGTAAGGATAAAGGGTGTAAAGAAATTAGTCCTCCATATAACTTAGGCAGAACCAGGTCAACACATCATGAAGACAACACATCATGGACCCAGTGATGTAATGCACAACCTCTCCCCAGCTGACTCAGGCTTCTCTCAAAAGAAGTTTGTTTTATTGTCACAGAGATCAACATGACTTCTATTGACTTTCTCACTCCGAGACAATTGATATTGAATAGGTGGCATCTGCTCCAGCCTTCGATTACTAAAAGTGCACAAATCGAGTCTAGAGCCAGGAGATCAATCAAATCTCGTTAGGACACACAGATGACGATCAAGAGAGTCCTACACTATATCCTTGCGATATTGCTAGAACACTCAGAGTGATACTACTTAGTATTCACAATGATGAGTGGAAATCCTTCCATTGTTAACAACAAACAGCACTGCGGTAGGTCATGTGTAAGATTCTTTATCAATTGAACATATGTAAAACTGAAAAGCAACAGTGGTTTGATTCTGAATTAATTCAAACTCGTTTCAGGTTTCTCGCAATATCTTTATGGTCTTGCCATAACATTCAGAGTGATATTCATTAATATTCACAGCGATGAATGGAAATCCTTCTAGCGTCAACATCAAACAGCGCTACGGTAGGTAACTTGCGAGATTCTTATGAATCAAGCTTGTGTCAACTGGAAAGCAACAATGGTAAGATTCTTAAGGAATCAAACTTGTTCCAGGAATTTGAATTGATGACTTTAATCAAGCGGATATTTATCCAATTGATTCACTCTTTACGTTTGTAGTCTTGCTTTGAGACGGTCGAGTAAAGAGAACGTCTAGTACTTCCACGAAAACCTGTCAAGGAGATTCTTAATTGAATCTACCTAATCACAGGTACGATATTTAATATCGTGTAACGGTCTTCACCGACCGGAGGTAAAATGCTATCGATTTAGGACGAATGTCAAAGCCATTCGGTTCGTGTCTATGTTTTGTCTCAAGAAGGTGACGTTACGGTGTACTCAACAAAGTCAGAGATTCAAAACCACATACTCATGACCAAAGACATTCAACAATCAAGAAAGCTAAAGACCTCTACAACTCTGACGATCAAAATCTTCCTTAACAATTAATGTTGAGGAATGACCTCTATTCAAAGGAGATTGTTAGAAAACTTTCAAGATGGTGCGAATTATGAGCATGTGGATAAAGACACAAGATCGCAAGATGGCAAAGACAAGTCAAGGATAATTTGAAGATCTCTAGATAAAAGACAAAGTCGAAAGACAACGACAAAGGCTTAAAGATCACAACATGAAGGAACAACACTACTATTACACGTTCAAGACTTATTTATGACGAAATTCATAAATCTCCATTGGACTCCAAATATCAAAGAGGAATGACCTCACATTGGGGGAGATTGTTAGTTCAAAATATTGAGTCAAACAAGAATGTTCGGTCATAGGTTTATATTGTAATATTTATTAGAATGTTGTAATAGTTAGTTAAAATAGTCGTCACATTACGGGCTTGATGGTTAGCTTAAAAGGCCTCTTTCAAGGTACTAAGCATTTATTCAAGCCCGACCCAAAATAATATAGTCCATTAGAGTGCCCGCATGTGGGTGGACTATATAAGCACCCTCCTAGCATGTTAGGAGGGTGGGTGATATGATAATTTATTAATATAATTTCCCAAGTTAATCACCATCTCCTCCTCTCTAGTTTCTCTCACTACTTTCTCTCTCTAGAATCCATCTTATTTTCTTCTTTATTTCTATCTTGTATCATCTAAAATATGGGACAGCACAGTCTAAAAGTAGTGTTTGGATTTACATAGATTTTTTGAATCACTTTTGAAATCAGTTGTTTTGTGTATTTACTCACTAAACAGACTAGTACTAGTTTCTTTGTAAAGTTTTGAGATCAATACTTTTGTCAAACAGGCAATTAGCCAACAAAAAGATTGGGTCAGTTTCAACAGCAAAAAACAAGCAGATTTCAATCCCTTGTCAAATCTTTACTAGTTAATGTTAGAATATGGTTTTTGGTTCTAGATATAGAACATATGAGCTTTCAATTTTACTAAGTGAGATAATTCATTATCAAGAAATAAGCTAGGAATTGGATTATGAATCAACTGTTGAGCATTTTCAAGTTTCTGTGACAAATCTCAACTGCTTAACCATTTCCTACAAATCTACTTCATAAATTTAGCAATTTTCTTTCACATTCCTGTGTATAAACAAGTTTTAAGTCATTTTTGAGAAATTCAGCTTTTTAGAAATTTTTGGTCAAACAAAAGTCAACGATAAGCTCTTTGTGCTTAATTTAAGATTCCAGCTTATTGGCTTAACCATTTTCCATAATTTTTGATATTCCAATCTTGTGATAAGTAGTTTAATCTTTTTCAATAAAAAATCCAAGTGTGGATGTCTAATTCAGCTTATAGATTATTTTGGGCTTATTGAGAAAAGCTATCTTGAGTTTTACTAGTTTTCAGCTTATTTCCTTTGAGACACCTAGCTTAAATTGGAATTTAAGTCTTTTGCAAAAAACTAGAGCTGATTTGGTTGGAAAATAAGCTCACACGAGCTTATTCAATTTGTGTTACCCGTTTTTGATAAAAGACTTTGTTTAATTGCATTCTAGTCCTTAAAATTTATTCTATAAATAGCCCCAGATGTATCTCATTTGTGAATTGTACTTAGTGTGTGAAAAAACATACAGTTAATCATTTTCTCTCCTTTTCAGTTAGAAGTTCTAGTTAGCAACTAATCTCAAGTGATTGACAACCACTTGAGTTAGTTAGTTAGGCTTGTAACAACTTTGTAACAAACATTCTGCCATTAATAAACTTCAATTTCCACTCTTCACTTTAAATCACTTCTCATTACTACATTCTTATACCTTCACCATTGCTGCTAGTTCTATTGGTCATATCAGATCAATAGAGCTTGTTTGATGTGTTTTAGAAGCTTGTAGTTGATTTCAGACAGTTCTAGTTCTACTTCTTTCCAAAAGTTCAGAATGATGGAGGGGTGATTAGTTCTATATGATGATGATGATTTGATGGTTACTGGTGGCTGATCATTGGTGTTTGTGTTGATCTTAGTTGGCTCAGCGCCTAACTACTCCATCAAAGGAGGCTTCATAGCTAAAAGGCATTGAAATTCTAGTTTTTGTTCCACTAAATTGTTCTGCCATGCTTAATTCTTAGACTAATAGCTTAACTGCTGAATTGTGGATGATTTATTGTTCATTTGGTGTGATAGTTATGATCTGATAGTTTGTTAGTTAATTGATTTGTTTTTTATTAGTTCTAGCTTAAAATTTGGTCTAAATCTGCTTGAATTTCATCAGTCAGCTATTTTGTGTTCTAGAGAGTTATCTTGCTTGTTTTTGGTTTGATATCAGTTCATTTGAGTTGTTAAACAAGTGTAGATAAGACTTTTGTGATTTCATAACCTTTTGATCAGTAAGTCTTTGAGAAATTTTCATCACAGTCTAAAAGTAGTGTTTGGATTTACATAGATTTCTTGAATCAGCTTTTGAAATCAGTTGTTTTGTGCATTTACTCACTAAACAGACCAGTACTAGTTTCTTTGCAAAGTTTTGTGGTCAATACTTTTGTCAAACAGGCAATTAGCCAACAAAAAGATTGGGTCAGTTTCAATAGCAAAAGACAAGCAGATTTCAATCCCTTGTCAAATCTTTACTAGTTAATGTTAGAATCTGATTTTTGGTTCTAGATATAGCTGAACATATGAGCTTTCAATTTTACTAAGTGAGATAATACAGTATCAAGAAATAAGCTAGGAATTGGCTTATGAATCAGTTGTTGAGCATTTTCAAGTTTCTATGACAAATCTCAACTACTTAACCATTTACCACAAATCTACTTCATAAATTTAGCAATTTTCTTTCACATTCCTGTGTACAAACAAGTTTTAAGGCATTTTTGAGAAATTCAGCCTTTTGAAAATTTTTGGTCAAACAAAAGTCAACGATAAGATCTTTGTGCTTAATTTGAGATTCCAGCTTATTGGCTAAACCGTTTTCCAAACTTTTTGACATTCCAGTCTCTTGTTAGCTTGCTTAATAATTTTCAGGGGAAAAATCAAATAGTAGATGTCTATTTCAGCTAATAGCTTATTTTGGGCTTATTGAGATAAGCTATCTTGAGTTTTACTAGTTTTCAGCTTATTTCCTTTGACACACCTAGCTAAAATTGGATTTTAAGTTTTTTGCAAAAAACAAGAGCTTATTTGGTCAAGAAATAATCTCACACGAGCTTATTGAAGTGGTGTTACCTGTTTTTGGTTATAGATTTTGTTTAATTGCACTTCAGTCCCTAAAAATTAGGGGATTGTTAAATAGCTTTGGATATTTGATTTTTCTAGGTTTTGCAAGTTAAGTCCATTTATTTTGAGTTTGTTACAAATCTGTTTGGCAGTTTTGCAAAGTTGTTATAGTTTGTTATATTTTACACTTTAGTCCCTTTACTTTTAGAATTTACACATTTGGTCCTTGTACTTTTACATACTTTACATTTTGATCTAGTTAACTATTTGTGCATTGAAAACTTGTACATCTTGCTTTAAGTGTGGTAATCGCAATTTGTTTTTAGTGTAATACGGTTACGTAGTGATACTATTTTTACCATTTTTTACGTGATTGGTTGAATTAGACCTAGATACCAAAACCTTTATTAAAACCAAAAACAATTAAAAACTTGAGATTAATTGTACAGTCAATTTGTTGTGAGTTGGGAAATACGAACTTGAAAAGAACAAATATTAAATGGCGCCGTTGTTGGTTCATGACATTACGATTGACGATTGATTGACGGTTTCGATTGGATTTTGGGATCCGTTCACCTTGTGAGCGTTCCTTTTACGTATCATAAATAAAAAAGAAAAAAAAGAAAAAAAGATAGAAATATAAAAAATAAAAAACCACAAAATCAATTCTTTCCTAAGAATTGAACCAAAAAAATAAAAAATTCAAAAAGTAATCTTTTTCCTAAAAGATTACACCAAAAATATATTGTATATATTGGTTTCCATCATTTTTACGTACATAATATATTTTCTTAAAACTCAATAAATACAAAAATATTTTTGATATATTATTATATGTAAATACATATACGTAGATACGAACACTCAATACACATACTTCCATAAGTATTTCTTTTGCAATACACCGTGCTTGGGGGCGTTCCGGTCCTAAGTACGTTTATCGATCAAAGTTAATTAAGGCACAATTAAGGCACAAGTGTGTGGGGGGTATAAGGCGAGTGTTCTACACATTCTAAAGAAGCAGGCTCTTAAGTGCTACGCGCCGCCTCGTTTCTCCGCTTCCTTGTGGGTCTTTGAAGAGAGATAGTGGTGAGTGGTGTGCCACCCAAGTATTACTTACATATATTATATTTTATTGTGGATATGACTTATTTAACCTCGAAAGGATAATCCGTTCTTTTCCAAAGTCGATCGAGAGTTCCTCTCTCACTCCTTGAGTTGAGTTGCATGCACACTCGAGCGCGTGCACATATACCTTTTGGTGTACAACCCCTTCCTCCCAAAAGGAAGAATAAGAAAAAGAATAAGAACAACACCGTCCATCAAGCCGATCCCAAGCATCGTGCTTTGAACAATACACAAGAAGCCATGGCCACCGTTGATCATAGACCATTGATGGAGATCCTCCAATCAAATGTGGAGGGAAATGCCGATGCTATTGTCATACCCGAGATACCCGCAAACACTTTTGAGCTTAAGACACATATGATCACTATGGTTTCTTCTACACCTTTCTTAGGGAGACCCATGGATGACCCCCATGATCATATCAAGAAGTTTTTGTCCATATGCAATACACATAAGTATAATGGGGTCCCTCCTGATGCTATTAAGTTGATCCTATTTCCATTCTCCTTAGAGAGTAATGCTCGGTATTGGCTAGATAGGCAACCTTCTAGGAGTATTGAGACTTGGGAGGACTTAAGAAAGAAATTTGTGAATAAGTTCTTTCCTCCTTCAAGAACCACCGCCTTGAGAAACAAAATAATTGGTTTTCAACAAAGGAATGATCAAAACTTTAGTGAGGCTTGGGAAGAGTTTAAAGAATTGTTGAGAAAGTGCCCAAACCATGGATTTAACCAAGTTCACCAAATCAACACCTTCTACAATGGATTGAGACCACATCATCAAGATATCCTTAACTCATCCGCGCGAGGGAACATTTTTTCAAAATCCATACAAGAAGCATGGGATATCATTGAGTCAAAATCCATGGTGCAAACAAATAACCAAAGAGATGAGAGGGTTCATGTTGTTCAAGAGAATGCTCACACATCCATTGATAATCAACTATTCAAGAGTCACAATGAAATACTTCAAGCAATTGATAAGACCGAAAAGATGAACCAAGATATTATCCAAGCCATTATGAAAGTCTCCTGAACAACAATTCTTCCAATGATGTGAATGCCATTACCATAAGTTGTGATACATGTGGAGGTCCTCATTCTTACCTACAATGTGATAAAGTCCAAATCTTTCAAGGTGGATGTTATGCTTATCAAGATGAACAAAGAGAGCACTTTAAACCTAACATCAAACCTAACCATCTCTCTTACAAGTCAAATAACTTCCTTGCTCCACCCGGTTTCCCACCCAATCAACCCACCCAAAATCAAACAAACTCTCCTCAATTGCTTCAAAGAAATCAAGGGCCAAAGAGAAATTACCTAGGGAAAAACAACTATAGAGCACCAAATAACTTTCAAAACCAAGGAATCACTTTCATGGAAATAACCAAGGGTTTTACAATCAACCTCCACCTTTCCAAGAACAAGGCTTTCAAGGGAATGTGCCACATGATTTTAACACCATTGAGCTTCTTCACAAAATGAATCAAGAGAATGAAAGGAGGTTCAAGCCAATGAGAAAAGAATGAGGGAAATGCATGATGAAACAAACAAGAGGTTTATGATGCTTCTTAATAAAAGACCACAAGGTGCTCTACCCTCCAATACACAAACTAATCCAAGGGCCAATGTGAATGCAATCACTACAAGGAGTGGAAAAAAAACCAACGATCCTTCTATTCCTCCTAAAACTACTTTGGTGACTCCTACTATGGTTCCTTCTTGTGACAAGCCTTCATATTCTAGTTCTACACCTTCAAACCCTACACCTACTTCTCCTTAACCTTCCATACCTATCAATGATGAATCCAACAAAGAAAATCCTTCAACAACCACCACTCAATCTACACCAAAACCAAGTCTTCCATACCCATCAAGATTGAGAAAGGAAAAGCTTTAGAACAAGGATTATATTCAAGTGTCAAACTTTTTGAGGATTTTCAAGCAAGTGAATATCAACATATCCTTTGCGGAAGCCTTAGCTAATATGCCTAAGTTTGCCAAGATGATTAAGGACCTTCTTTCGAACAAAGAGAAATTGGTTGATTTGCCTAATGCTTCATTAAATGAAAATTGTTCCGAGGTGTTGCTTAAGAAGTTGCCAACTAAGCTTGGTGATCCGGGACGGATTTGATTCCTTGCAATTTCCTAGGGGTTGAGAATTGCGTGGCACTTGCGGATCTTGGTGCAAGCATTAATTTGATGCCATTATCAGTTTGGAAAATACTTTCACTTCCCGAGCTCACACCTACAAAAATGACACTTGAATTAGCAAACCGTTCAATAGCTTATTCGGTGGGAATTGCAGAAGATGTTTTTGTTGGAGTTGATAAATTCAAATTCCCTGCGGATTTCATAGTTGTTGATTATGATATGGACCCGAGAGTTCCTCTTATTGTTGGTTTACCCTTTTTGAGGACATGTCGTACTCTTATTGATGTGGCGGAAGGTGAACTCACAATGAGGATAGGAGATTAAAAAGTTGTGTTTAACATGGGAAATTTGTCTAAGAAATCCAATGAGCCCGAGACGGTGAAGCATATTGATGTTCTTAATAAGGAGGAGAATCAAGTTGATATCCTAGATGAAGTTTGTGATGAATATTTTCATGAAGCTTGCACAAGTGGAAATTATGATCCTCCCTATGTTGAGACTATAGCCTCCATTACCTCATTAGATATTCATGAACCTCAAGAGCTTAACTTTGGTGATTTTGTGATACATTACAATCCTTTTTTTGAAACATCGTTTGATAACCCACTTTTCCACCACGATGAGGAAATCAATGAGGATTTTAGTGATGATGAACCACCTCTTTTTGATACACCAATTTATGATGAATATAATGATGATGAGTTCTCCATTTTTGAGCCTCTATTCTTTGATGATCACACTAGCTTAGGTTTTGAGGAAATACATGTTGAGTCAACAATCTTTGAAATACCAATCTATGATGATTACGGTGATGAAGAGGGTTCTATCATGGATGAGGGTGATGAGTTTCTTGAGATTGATACACCTCTTGAGTACATTATTGGATATTTTGACAAGGAGGGAGACATACTCTTTCTAGATTCTTTATTGCATTAAGACACCTTACCTTCTCTCCTTCCCACCTCAACCTTTCAAAATAACAAAGGCAAGCAAGTCATGATGGTTTCTTACAAGAGTTTGTTGATACCCATTGTCCCACAACCTTTCTCTCAAGATGTGACATATATGGGGGAATCTTCTAAGGCTACCATCACTTGTTGTTTTCCCATCAAGGAAAGGATTTTTGATCCTGGTATAGAGATTGATAAACCAACTCAGTATCCGCCTGATGCAATAAACAGAAAAATTGTGGGAGATTTTAGAGTATCACCTAATCATCCTTTGGAGAACATATGGGCAACACTTATGGAGAAGACACCTCACCCGTTTCACCATTGCTTGGGATGTTACTTGTTGGATTTTGTAATAAGTGGGATGGCAATTATGTATTTGATCCGGGGGGATATTTATGGAGTTTTGTATACTTGAAAACTTGCTTACCTCATTATGGAGATTTTTTCTTAAAAAGGGTAAAACTTTTACTCTCCATGATAGGTTTTCCATAGACACTTTTAAGTATGGGATGAGTCGAGCTAGAGACTCCATAAATCAAGCTTGAATAACTAGGTTTAGATCTTTTAGACTAGAGTGTGGTAGGATAGGAATAAGGGTATATAGTTGAGAAGAAGTGTAGGGGGATGCTTCTCTTTTGTCTTCTTGATGTTTGTAGGGCTGCTCTCTCATTGCATGCATTGGAGCTTATGGAGGAGGCCCTTGTATCGGGTTCACTTTGTTACTATTGTGATTTTCAAACCACATTGTGCTTAAAATGAATTCACTATAGTAGACCTTTTCTTAGCTTGGGCTAAGCAAAGTTATAAATGTCATAAGTGTAGGGGAGTTTACTCCAATACTCTTAAAACATTGAGGACAATGTTTATCTTAAGTGTAGGGGGGTCTTCTATCGAAGTGACCTTACCTAGAACTTTGCCTTCACTTCATGATAACTTGGAAAATAATTTTTTTAAACATTTTTCAAATTTTTGATCTACTTTGGCCACCAATAATATGCATTCATAATTTTTGCATTAATCATTTTTCATTTGCATAACACATTTGCATTGTATATATTTCTTCTTTTATTTTTCATCAAAAATATATAAATAGGAAAAATATAATAAAGGATATGGTTTAACAAGTTTAGACTTCTTTGACATATTAGGCCCGCCATGGATATTTGACTCAACCCGAGTTTTCTTATCTAAGCATTCTCTAGCTAGTATCCTTAACCATGTAGACCTTTATTGGTGTATTAGGCTAAGCATCCACTAGTCTCATTATTTGAGATTTTAAACTGTAGAGAACGAGAGATGATAGAGTTTGAAGTAAGTGTAAAGGGCTAGATAAACCTCATATCATATAATTGTGGTTATTATATCCCCTTTCATAACTTTTTCTTTCTTGTCAACGCATGTATAAATGTTAATAAATAATCAAGAACGGTTTTAATTGGTTTCTAGTCTCTTATGCATTTTTGAATAATCATTCGTGGTTGGTATAAGTACGTTTTAAGATTCTAAGTTAGAACGTTTTATGTGTACTAGAATTATGTCATGCTTAATACTTAGCGGGTGTTTTTCCTTTTATTCTTTTCAACTTTCTTTGTGAGGAATAAAGAAAAATAAGAGCGGCTTACAAAAAAATGAGTGGCTAGAACAAAAAAGAAAAGAAAAAGAAAGAAAAAAATAATTATACAAGACTCCCAAGAGGGGCAGTGAAGTGTTAATTATAGTAGCTATTGAATTCCAATATTACTCTCACAAGGGTTGCGGAGATTTGATAGTTTCTCCAATCCAAAAAGGCGGCGGATATAAATTATTGCGTGAGTTTTATTTTTCTTTCATTAGCGAGTGTGTAGCTACTTATTAATGCATGACATAAGGATCTTACACATAAAACGAATGACTTATTATTTTGGGTCGGACTTATATTAATTGTGGGCGGTTTTTCGAGTAACGGATAAGATGGTTACTTAGGATTAAAACCGTGCTTCCTTATTTTGAGATTTTCAATTTCTTATATTTCACGCTTTAAATAATGATAGTTTTGCTCTCAAGCAATTTGCTCAAATAATAACCGGTCTTAGAGGCATAATAAGTGAGGGTATAATTGTTAGAAATACGTTTTTACGTATTTCGGAAGATTCGGTCACTCCGACAATATATTAAGTAGTAGCTCGTAGTCTAGATATCTTTATATATATCAAACAAGGAAAAGCCCGGTCTATGCTTGTATGGCCGACCCAATTGTAAGCCCAAGCCCATCTTATGGGCTTAGTATATAAACCCTCTCCTTAGATGGAGAGGGTGGTGGTTTCATTTTCAATAACACATAGTTCTTTCATTTCTCTCTTTAAAAGTGTGTGAAATCCACCAAGTTTCTATCTCTTTCTCTCTCTAAAACATAAGCTTGATTTACAATACTACAAATGGTATCAAGAGCCATGGGATGATTGTTTGGTTTATGTGTGTGTTCTTGATTCATACGCCTTTGTTTGATCCAAAATCATACGTACCAATTTTTTTTGTGTTTTTATGGTTTAATCTTGATATACTTCATCTACTTACTTGTTGTAGTGATTTGGTATTCCTACTTTGGTTAAAAACCCACAAAATTTTTGGGTGTTTGATTCATTTTTAGGCTTATAATCTCGAATTTGTTGTGTTCTAGTACTATCCGAGAAAAGTGGTTCTTTTGATTCCATCGCAACATTTGAAAGGGTTTTATAATGCGATCTGAAGTCACGATCACATAGTGCGATCTAAACTTGCGATCTGAATATCACGATCGCAAAAACCTGGGGTTTCTACTTGCGATCGAATATTACGATCATATCTTGCGATCCAAGGTTGCGGTCGAGAGTTGCGATCCGGACTTGCGATCACGTGTTGCGATTGAGAGTTCTGATCCAGACTTGCGATCACGTGTTGCGATCGAGAGTTGCGATCCAGACTTGCGATCACGTGTTGAGATCGAGAGTTGCGATCAAACTTGCGATCACGTGTTGCGTTTGAGAGTTGCGATCACGGTTGTGATCACGTGTTACGATCAAGAGTTACGATCAGGGTTGCGTTCACACTAAGATCAAGAGTTGCGATCCAACATTTTTCAAAAACGTGTTTTTGAAAATTTTTAACCGTGTGTAATTTTGACTTGGAATTTTTGGTTTATCGAGAACATAATTTAGGGGATTTCAACATTAGTTCTCGGCTTCTACACGCAACAACAAATACATTTACTTTCTCTCATTGTTCAATCAACGTTTTATAAATGTTCACATCAAACTTCAATGGAATCGTTGAGTTCGACATCTCAAGAGGGAGAATTGCATCTAATGCAAAACACAGCTAGAGAAAGTGGTATAATGTTATTTCGAATACTTCAATCTCATCTTGTAACCCTTTCATGGCTTCAAGGAGGAAGTTAATTTGTGACACTCTTTGGTCAAGATCGTTATACATTCATCGACTCAATATTCCTCAACTTGAACCAACTAGCTGAGCAACTTCACAAAGAAGACTTTAATCACTCTGCATCAGTATCTGAATATAAAGCTCTAGTGACACAACTTACGCACTTCTTCCAATTCAATATAGTTAAGTCTGAAAACTTAGGGATATGACAGTCATTTCTTCAATACACACATACATAGGTTCAAGAGTTCTGTGGTACACTATTGAAATTCATGACATCGGTCTCGTCTTAAATTTATGAAAGATTCCGACTTCAGCAAGAGTATGATGGTGGAGTGCAAGATTATACAATGCAGATGCAAGAGGAGAATGATCATACAGTTGACAACTTGGAAGCTGATAAAGATTACATTTGCATAGAATCACATCATGATACCAGCAACACGTCAGGGAATGTTACAGACATCTCTTATGATGACAACATATCCGTTTATGACGAAGAACCTACAAATACGGTACAATCGAATGTTGCTTATGATGTTTATGCCGATGAAATACCGCATGTTAAGCATTTTGAAAATATTGTAAGTAATCATGATAAATGCTGTATGACTGCTTCTTCTAAGATTGAAGAGCTCAAAGCGATTTTAGCTCAACTATCAAAAGAGCTTGAGGATGCCAAAATTGAATTTTCGAAGAAAACGGATAAATTTGTAAAGTATTTTGAAAAACTTGAAAATTCAAACGTTGTTCTTGACCGAAAACTAGATCAAAAAAATTCAAGATTCTATAGCCGAAAAAGATAATTATGTGAAACAAATTACTTTGCTAGAATCTAAGTTGGCATCCCAAGACCTCTTACAAAAGGAACAAGAGACCTTAAAACAGCGTTGTAATGAGTTAAATAATACTATCGTAATGATGAGGTCTAAAACTCTTGAGTCAACGACCTTGTTAACTACTAAAAATGCTGAATTAAAGGCTCAGGTTCAGAAAATGGTTTTTGCTATAGCTGCTCTAAAAAACGAGCTAAGGAAAATTAAGGGCACTAGTGTGGACACTAAGCTTGAAAAACCGTCAATCTTAGGGAAACCGCCTAAAAATCAGTTTGTTCGACAACCGACTGCATTTAGATCCGAGCGACCAAAATTCTCGAGACCGCGGTTTGCCTCCCAAGTTGATATGGTTCATCCTTCTAGACCAGTTACTCCACTATCTAAGTCTAATGTGATAAAACCATCCAATGTAAAACCTACAAACAGTATTGCTACTAGTGATTCTAGGTATAGTTCTAAGAATATACCACAACATAGGTCGAATATCATGCCTAATAATCACTGTGTAGATGCATCTAAGAAAATGACACAAGCTAGACCTAAGATTTCTAGATCTAAACCGGACCTCAAACGCGGTGTTTGTTCCATATACATGAAAAGTTTCTTCACGACAAATCATGATGCTTGTGTTACTAAAGTCTTGACGGAGCTGAACTCAAGTGCTAAAAGAGGGAATTCCAAAGGAAATAGATTTTCTACTGCTAAGTCTTTCGCTGTGCATAAGAAAACCATGTCGCCTAGATCTAATCTTAGGTGGCAACCCACGGGTAGGATTTTTCAATCAGTTAATCCTAAATGGGTTCCTACAGGAAGGTTGTTTCCCTCTTGCACTACCAAGGTTGACTGTGAACCCCTGCATGGTTCTAAAATAGATATCGCTAACCCTTATCAAAGCATACAAACTCTTAATGAGAATGTAGGTACCAAAGTCCAAGTTCAACAAGAACACAACGGTCCAATCTTTGTATATCGTACAACTAAGGAAACTCTTAGAGTTGGGTTGTTGAAGAAGCTGATATCTAAGAAACAAGTGTCTCAGGGGACTCGCAGTTAAGATGTACAAAGGCTCATAGTCAAATCACAGTCTGTGACCCGATCTTCAAAGAAAGGAAAGTTTATCGCCGATGATAAACTTATCCTCACAGCGAGAAATTAATTTTCTCGGGCATGAGCTTATATAAAAAAAATTCTAAGTTTTTAAGCTCATGCACAATGGCTCCTCGTTAAATATCAGACGATGACCCGTTCTTCAGTTAAAAGGAAAGTTTATCACCGATGGTAACTTATCCTTAACAACGGGAAGTTTACAACTTCTCGGACTTGAGCTCGTTTTGTAAGATATTCAACATCTTAAGCTCAAGTAATTGGTTTTCAAAACACTGAACATAATTTTTCGAGAATTTCTCAAAAGGTTTTTCTAAATCTTTCAAAATTGTGTGTTCAAAAATGTTTTTGATAAAAAAGGCATGTCTTTTGGCACGATAATATTTACGGCCTTAGAAAAGTAGATTGGCGCCACAAAAGAGTTCGTACAAAAGTTGTAAATATTTCATAAAACATGCCTAAATGGCTTGTAGTTACTTCAGACTGCAACCCGGTTTTCACATTTAAGTCAAGTATTTCTTATGAAAGCTTTGGCTCTCAACGGGAATTAATTTTCTCGGGCAAGGTTTACTTAAAACCTTGTAAGGGATCAAGTTTACTTTATAACTTGGTCTAACACGAATATATGTACGCTTCAGTGCATTTATTTGTTAAAACAAGAGAAATCTTGTTTTTATGAAGTTATCATCTCTACAACCATAGCTATCTACATTTGGTATCTACATACTCGACAATGCGACTACTCAAACGACGACTACAGCTCTTTCGATAGAACACGGGTCAACAATTGAGGGGGAGCAATTGCCAAGCATTCCGAATCTTCGATGCCGAACGTGCCAAGTTCACAAATTGGTGTCAAGACAACAATACCAATCGTACATGTGGTGTCAAGAGATGACTTCAAACGTGACGAGGCGACCAACATTTGCCGACAAGAACCATTTGATCTTATCAAATGATGTTCTCATCAATCAGGTCCAACCTTGTCAATTCATTCTTATATGGTGAATATGTGCTCATGTTACAAATCCGTATCATATCTCACAAATTGGTCTCATGAAGATTAAAAGGACTTGCATTTTTCTTCCCAAAACCTTTGTTAAAACTTCATTAAATCAATTGATATTAAAAACATCGATTGAGTTAATATTTTTAATATGGGGGAGAAAATGTGATTTAATATGGGAAATTATCACAAATGGGTGACTTAACATGATGGCTCATCCCGACATGTGCGAAATGTTTTCGAATATCGTGGCATATGTTAAGGGGGAGCAAAATGGATTTCATGGTGACATATACTTACCCCTAAACCCATTTATTTCATGACGATGAAGATTGTGGTGACATAAGGATGGTAGGATAGGTTAAGTCCAATTATTCTTCTAAAACCGAAGGATTCTTCCCAAGGACATTCCATAGCTAGAAATAGTAGTCCTTAGGAAAGATGGGGAAAGATTGTGAACGTAGCTGAATGCCGACCAAGTACTTAAGTTAGCACTGGAACAATCACAACAAGGTGCTAGTTATGACGTATTGGTAAGCATTGAAGGGGTTGAAGAATGAAAAAGAATTGTAAAGATAAAGGGTCTAAAGAAAGAAGCCCTCCTTACAACCTTAGTTAGAAACCAGGTCAACACATATGCTATTGAGATCATTTTAATGATGCTCGGTATTGAAGATAGACATCATGGACCCAGTGATGCATTGCACAACCCATCCCAGCTAACTCAGATATCTCTCAAAAGGTATTTGTTTTATTCACACGGAGACAACGCATTATCTATCAATTTATTCACTCCGAATATATTGATATTGAAAAGGTGGCACTCCTCTCCAACCTCCGATCACTAAAATCCAAAGTGCACGATCGAGTCTAGAGCCATTTGAGATCATCAAATATCTGATTAGGACACATTTCCAAATTTCCTTGCTTCTTCACACACTGTGAAAAGTAAGAAAGATATTAAGAGTCCTATGCAAAATCTTCATGATCTTACCTGAACATCCGAGTAATACAAAAGTATTTACAATGAAGATGGAAATCCTTCTTGAGCGAATATCAAAAATCTCATGGTAGGTGACTTGTGCAATTCTTTATGAATCAAGCTTGTGATAACTGGAAAGAAACAGTGGTTTAATTCTTAACTGAACTTAAACACGTTTCAGGCCTCTACGCAATATCTTAGTGATCTTGCCAGAACACTCAGAGTGATACATTAGTGTTCATAGTGATGAGTGGAAATCCTTCTAGTGTTAATGTAACAACTCGAAATTTCCATGTCTTATTTGTGTAATGACGTGTTCACTTATAAACATTTGATGTGTCTATGTACGACGTTTAGATGTACTGTCGGTTTGTGCCGGATTATATTGTATTCTAGTTATCAAAATGCGTGAGCACACGCCCTTATTGGATACAACGTTATGTGTTGGTCACTACGTTTAGTAGTCATGTAGACACTTGGGCGTACACTAAACCATCGATGCTAGTTAGAGTATCATTTAGAGACAAGTACCCTCATTTTAGCCGAACTTGTTAAGTATTACTATTGGGCCGAGATTGCCCATTGAACCCCTACTGTGCCAGGGTTGTTAAAGTATGGACAAAGTATTTACAAGTTGAGAATAAGATTTAAACTTGTGAACCCTTAGTGAGAAGATATATTATTACAGCTTTGACCAACCAAAGTCAAACATAAAACCTGAAAACATATTATATCCTCCCACTCAACACAACCAGCCAACACACATGCCGAAAATACCCTATTTGGGTATGTCACAAGACCTCCATATTCGGATGAAGACTAACCCTATGCCAAAGATACTAGATTGAATAGAGTACATAATCACAAAGTTTAGAACATAACAACATTAACACACAAACAAAATCTGGGACATCTTTGAGAACCAAGAGGTAGATCTTGAGCAAACCAAGCCGAAGACTTCATTGCTCATCCGAACATCACCAAGCCGAAAACCAACACCTTGATTTGTGAGTCTTTATACTCTTCTCCTCATTCTTGTACATGTCATTAGAGTGCTTGACCAAACCCACCTACAAAAACATAAACAAGTGTGTTAGACAATTAGACACCATTCAAAATGTATGCTAAAAACTGAAAAATTGTAGCCAAACCATTCTAGTCACATTTTCTTACATAATATCAGTAGGAGACATAGAAAATTAACCAATAATGTCTTAGGAAGCAAATAACCCCAACCGAATACAAAGAGTACCCATCGACCCAAACACGAAACAAATCAACTCACAGTCAAAACATGGTAGTTACATCATTTTCTCTACTACAAACACTCTCGTATTCGAATTAAACCGCATACAGATAAAAACCCCCAATTTATTCAAACCCTAACTTTTATAAAACATTTTAAGACTCTAATTAAACCTTATAGAAACACGAATTCACCAATTAATTAGATAAATAATGGAGTATGAATGAAACCCTACTTAAACCAAAACCCTAAATTGACAAATCGGTTCAATTAATTCGATTAACATATTGTTAATAAAGAAAACGTTAATTAAAGATATAAACACGCAAGATCCATCGAAACCCCCAATTTGTATGAAACCCTAAAAATTGTTTATTCAGATTTGAGACTAGAAATACTTAATTGAGATTAATTAGAGTATTTCTAAACCAAGAAAATCATATACTTTTGAAAGTATATCAAAGAAACGTAAGACCTTGATTATGAACAATAAAATGGGATTTAACTTATCTTTTTTTGAGAATCACTCATGAATATCATGAGACCCACATCTATAATCGGATTAAACATGCATAAAGATGAAACCCAGATCATTCGAACCCCAACCGAACCAAAAACATCATCACAAGATGATTATAAATCGGATAGATTCATAATCGAGCATAGGTTGATAAGATATGTAATGGATTCCATGATTCGAACAAAGGAAAACCCAGATCTGAAATGAGTTAGGAGAGAGAGAATCTGGGTGTGGGTTTAATAACTATGTGTTTTGAGACGTGTGAATGAGAAAGTCAAGACACACAGAGAGTATAATAACTCTCTGCCTCTCCCACTCTTGTTTGTCACGCCCCAAAATGGGCTAGGTATGGAGTTTGTCCAAAGTATGGGCTCAAGTGCTGGGCCATGTAAAACTATGGGCCAAGTTTTAGTGTAACGGGATGTGTTATTTTGGGCCGGCTCATATAAGCCCAAGGACTAAGAATTGTGCGTGTGTCAAGCCCTTAGTAACACTAATAAACGCGTGTCTCAAGTTTTCGGTAATAAAACGTAAGGTCAAGCACAACTAGGAAGACTTGTATTTTTATTATTAACTCGTAATCGTCGTAACACGATATTTATACTTAACTAGGTCGTGGATAACGTGGTCGTATTCTCGAAGCTCTCTTGCATTTTCATCCATTTGCTTAACTATCGAGGTGAGTTTATAGCCCCACTTTTACTTGTTTTATCACTTTGGGGTGAGAACATTGCTTGTTTTAAACGGATAAACATAAGTGCCTAAAACTCATACGTGCCTACATGATGTCTAAGTAGCGATACCCCTAGATGCTTTAGCCCACTATCATGAACCGTTAATTACTTTGTGTAAGCGCGAATGTTATGGATAGATCTATTGGGATTGGCCTCCCTATCTATTGTTGGTTGTGTGACCAAATTAGATACAAATACATTTGAGGTTGTTACGAATACTTTGGGGTAGTATTTGCTTGGGCACACTCTTAAATAAACTGGTTTGTACGGTTAATGCTTCGGTGTCATGAGCTTAGACGTAGGATATCATGAACGTATGCTATTGTGATAATAATCTTGTATTTGTTATAAGATTATTTGACGGTTGCCTAACAAAAATCTTATGGTTCATCACACTACTTCTACTTAAACCTATAAACTCACCGACCTTTGTGTTGACATTTTAGCAATGTTTTTCTCAGGTGTCATGGCGGAGGAGTGACGTGGTTGTGCTATAGAGATTAATAAAAATTATCATGATTTAACTTTGAGACTTGCTTTGGATGTATGATATTTAGAAACTCATATTATGTTATCATGAGTTGTAAAACAATTTTCCTTGGGACCAATTCTATTTTTATGTCTTATGAATGAAAAATGACTTTTCTTAGTTATTCTTGTATCTATGTCTCTTGGTTGTCATGATAGTCACATCCTCGTGCAATTGTACACGTGGGCCAAATTGAGGGTGTGACAGATTGGTATCAGAGCCATGGTTATAGAGAACTAGGTTACTTTTATAAAATCATTTTTACAAAGGTTTTGGTCAAAAATGAAATTTTGGAAAGAGAGTAATACTAGACTATAACTACCTCCATCTCCATAGACCACATCACTTCGCGCCTTTAACAAGTAAGTTGTACCTTTAAGTTGTATCATTTCATTGCTCTTAAGTACTTTACTAAGTAGTAAATTGCTAAAAGTATCATGTAACGTAATTTATGACTATATGCTAAGTGGTTTGTGCCATGCTACGAGAATACAAAATCGATGTTTATTTCGACACTACGTGAAACTCTATGCTAAATGGTTTGTGCCATGCTATATGAATACAAATTCGATGTTTATTTCGACACTACGTGAAACTCTATGCTAAATGGTTTGTGCCATGCTATATGAATACAAAATCGATGTTTATTTCGACACTACGTGAAACTCTATGCTAAATGGTTTGTGCCATGCTATATGAATACAAAATCGATGTTTATTTTGACACTACGTGAAACTCTATGCTAAATGGTTTGTGCCATGCTATATGAATACAAAATCGATATTTATTTCGACACTACGTGAGACTCTATGCTAAATGGTTTGTGCCATGTTACGTGAATGCAAAATTGATGCGATTATACTTCTTGAAAACCTTACGTTAAATGGTTTGTGCCATGCTATGCGAATACAATATTGATCTTGTATCAACGTGTCTTAAATTTTTTGTGCTAAATGGTGTGTGCCATGACAAACTAAAACTTCAACATATTGCAAAATTGATTTATTCTTACACATGCCTTTCTTGATTTGGCAGTGACATGTCTATCTCATCTGAAGATTCGTTGTACTACTTGAGCTCATCTACGGATGGAGCACGACGCGAGTCCACTACTAGTGGTGCTTCGCCACTATCATCTACTCGAGGCGAGCCAAGTGCTCATGCACCTACTCGCGTGTCACCACCACCACTCATTTGCTACCAAAGGCGTGGCAAGGCACCGATGGTTCCTCCCTCCACATCCTCATCTTGTTGGGTCGAAATTATGAGTTGATGCGTCAAAAACAACAAAATAAGAAGACATGGCTAAAGAGTACAAGTTGCAAAAGAACAAGCATTTGGAGTCTTTTTATTATTTTAGCTTTCTTTGTAAGCTATGTTTTCTAGTATATAAAGAAAACATAGACATAGGTTTTAGATATCAATTCATTCACAATGTAACCTACAATAAGCTTTGATCTCTAGGCATGGGATTCAATGTATACATGCCTAGAGTTGTTTGTGTTAATTATTAATACAAACACACTTTGGGAGAATTCATCTTTGTTAATACCTTGTTGATAATCATTATTCTATTCCGCTATGTTAAACATATGAATGATGATTATCCCAGATATAATGGTTTTTACCATTGAGTCTAACGATCATAGGACTCCACAATTGGTATCAGAGCAGGTGGCTCGTGATATCTAGGAGATACAAGGTGTTATGTTCGTGTTCATGTTGCTGTGAAGCGCTGTCCAGGATTAGCGACAGTTTTTGTGACGGGTTAGCGACGGTCTGTCAGATTTGTGACAGATTTGCAACGTTTTTGCGACAGATCTGGTGTCGCAAAAAGAATAGGAGGAAGGAGTAAGCAGATCTGCGACAGTTTACTGATGAATCAACTGTTGCTAAAGGTGAATTAAAAGAAATTCGTTCTTAGGGTTTTATTATAAACCCTAGTTCCTATAGATCTTCAAGTTGATGTGCTGCTAGCCTTGGGGAATCGATTCTTATCGATGATGAACCCTAGCAACATGTTTTTTTTAATCAAATGTTTTTAGGGTTTGATATAAACCCTAGATCTGTTATAGACGGATCTGTTCTTGCAAGTATATAGTGACTGAACGTGGGTTTTGCATGATGAAACCCTAAATTCGATCCTGAAGATGAACGATTGAGGCTGTGAATTGGTCGTTTGTTGCTGTGTACCAAAAGGATTGATACGATTTTATTGAAGCATGAAAACTGATCTATAATAAGGAACAAGATCTGCTATGATTTGATTTTATGATCAATGTTTCTAATGACCCTGACGTGGACTACATGTTGCTGATATGAAGTTTGTAGAAGATACAATTCTTTCAAGAATTCATAAGTGTGATCATATCATATTGGTCGTAATATATGGGTACAAAGAATGTTGGATCTACTGTGCTTGTGGTCCTGTATCTTTCGTCTGTATCCAAAAGAAGAAAAAGAATGCTTCCTGATTTTTAGGGATATGGTATATCTCTCTTATTTTAATTTAAAGTATTCTTGGTATTGATATAGGAACAAGTTGAGGGCCAGTTGTTATCTGTTATTTACACGCAAAGAATATGAAACGTGTGGGTAGCAAATAAGTCATATTTTGAAAGAAGTTACAGTTTGGATGATTTTTAGGTGTTCACGTAAGGTTTAATGTACAAAAGATTCACGTGCTATAGTCCTTCACCTGGGATTACAATAGTATATTGGGCTATGATACAATAAAGATGGTCCAATGATGATTAAGAAAGAGACAAAGGTGTGTTCACACGGGGATAACTACTGGTCAAAAGAAAGTTGCGAGGTCCAAGGATTTTTCTAAACGTGATCTATGGCAGTTTTTTTTGATGATTTATATAGTTCAAGTACAATAGACATAGGACTGCTGCTTATGAGATTCGTCAAGTAAAAGTGGTACATTATTATAATTTTCAAGTCGCTGATGGGATTTATTTAGTCGCTGACAGACACGCTGACACGTGAAAGCTAGACACTGACACGTGTATTTAAGCCGCTGACGGTATTGTTCGCAGACGCTGACAGAAAGTTTTGGAGATATTTGGTTTGGAGTTCGATTTATTCACAGCAACTAGTTCTTAAAGGTATATAGGCTCATTTTATTTCTATTGATTACGAAGAAAAGTTTTTATTATTTGTTTGAAGACGAAGTAGATTTTCGCGAGTTTATGTTCTATCATATCTTAAAGTCGTGAACTCCCAGTCATTGACTTTTAAAGTAACTTGTTCGTGCTTTTAATGGTTGGTGACGAAGACTTGTCATAACACTTGAAGGAGTTACATTATCGTGCTCAGTGTCTCACAAAGGATGAGAATGTTGACAAGGGATCGAGGTCTACTTATACTTTGTGCCATGAGTATAAGTTCTTTGTTACATGTTTAGTACAAGACATGGAACGCAAGTTCGGGTTATTCTACTTCATCATCAAGTAAGTCATAATTAGATTTCTTCATATGTAATCATTACATAAAGCCTACAGAATTTGAAGATTCAAGAATGATTGGCACAATTTAAGGGGAAGCTAAATTGTTGAAGTGTTGGTCATTCAAATATGACATTAAGGTGAAGGTTTTTGTCACTGCTCATTAGTATTATTACAACTAATATAAGTTTTTTTATTTCTCAAATTCATTATAATGCATCACCTGTGCTTCATGGAGGGAAATTTGAGAAGTTAAAAACTTGGGTTAGAAGTGTGATATTGGTTAGTAATGATCGAAATCAAGGTTGCTTATATACAAGACCCCTATTTGGATCATGTCAAAAAGGGGAAGAAGTCTACACAATGCAATCTATTGATCCTTGGTGTTATATGTTTGACAAAGAATGCGAGCTTAAGGGGAAGTGTTTTTGACATCATCAACTAGGGGAAGACTGTTGGGTCGAAATTATGAGTTGATGCGTCAAAAACAACAAAATAAGAAGACAGGGCTAAAGAGTACAAGTTGCAAAAGAACAAGCCGTTGGAGTCTTTTTATTATTTTAGCTTTCTTTGTAAGCTATGTTTTCTAGTATATAAAGAAAACATAGACGTAGGTTTTAGATATCAATTCATTCACAATGTAACCTACAATAAGCTTTGATCTCTAGGCATGGGATTCAATGTATACATGCCTAGAGTTGTTTGTGTTAATTATTAATACAAACACACTTTGGGAGAATTCATCTTTGTTAATACCTTGTTGATAATCATTATTCTATTCCGCTATGTTAAACATATGAATGATGATTATCCTAGATATAATGGTTTTTACCATTGAGTCTAACGATCATAGGACTCCACACATCTCATGCCCCTAAGGCCCCTCGCCAAAACCGCACCGCGAGGATGTCAGTGAGAGGTTCTATGATTGGGAAGAACTTGGCCTCAAGACGTGTGAGCTTTACCCGCACTACCCGCAAGTCTTTGAAGTCACCGTCTGTGAGAGTGCCCCCAAGGCACGATGCCCCTCGTCAACCTACTATGCCCATGCCACCCCCACCTTACGGCTATAATGGAGCCGAATTCTCCGCGGCCGCCGAGGCTCGTGGAATGCCCCCTCATCGTTTTACTAGGCTTGCTACCTTACGAGGCAAGGTGACCCACGTGCTTCGTAATTTGGGTGGTTTGTCTCATGAGTCATTGGTTCGACTCGAGACATGTTACGAGGCGGTCATCGCGGGTTTGGGTAGGAATGCCCCACCCCCACCCGACCATTTCGCGGGACTACCTAGGAGAGTCGAGGACCAACATTACGAGATAGGAGCTTTACGCACTCTTCTCCATATGGCATTGATTGATTTATCCGAGAGGATTGCCGCCCTTGAGCACCGTTTCTATTAGATCTATGTATGGTTCATTTGTGTATACTTTCATTCCAAATTTTCCCTCCATGCGTTGTAATCCCTAAGAATTCTATAACAATGTGTTAACTCTTTGTATTTCTTTTTCTAATCATGGAATGAATTATTTGTGCACTACATAACTTGTTGATTATTACTTCATTGATGCTATATCGTGTTTTGTGACATGCTTGTACTCTCTAGCCATAAACTCGTAATGCTAACCTTGCCATAAACTTTGTTATGAATTTAGGACCATGGCACCAAAACCCCGCAAAAATAGAGTCGATCCAACTCCGGCCGCACCTATCACCGTCGACCCATCGGTTTTGAGTCAAATGATCGCCGATGGAGTTGCCGTCACTCTTGCCGCCAACGAAACAAATCCAAGCACGCAAGAGGACACTAATCGAGTGCCAATTCTGGTACCTCCTACGCGTGCATGCTCATACAAGGAGTTTCGATCATGCTTCACAAGTACTTTCAATGGCACCAAAGGTGCCGTGGGACTTGCACGATGGATTGAGAGACTTGAGTCTCAAATTAGCGTAAGCAATGTCGCCGAAGGTGACAAGGTAAAGTTTAGCTCTAGTACCTTGTTTGATGGTGCACTAACTTGGTGGAACATCCATGTGAAGGCCGTAAGTTTGGATGCGGCCAATGCTACTCCTTGGGCTCATTTCAAGGGAATGCTTCTCAAAAAGTATTGCCCTAGAAATGAGATGAAAAGGTTGGAAGTTGAGTTGTGGAACCTCCGTGTACATGGAGTTAACTTGATGGCTTACACTCAACGCTTCCAAGAGTTGAGGTTGATGTGTCCCGAAATGATACCAAATGAGATACGAGCCGTAGAAAGGTACATCGTTGGACTACCGCCTTCAATCCGAGGAGACGTCATCTCTTCAAAACCCAATGATTTGAACGAAGCCACTGAAATGGCGGACGGTTTGATGGACTCCGTCACCTTGGAAAGTGGTGATAACAAAGGAAAATGGGAAGGAAACCATGGCCCGAATCATGGTGACCACCCTAACAAACGCCAAGATGTGGTAAAGGTGTTCAATGTGAACGGTGGATCCGGTTACCAAGGAAAACTACCGTTTTGTGGTAAGTGTGGCAAACACCACAATGGTGCGTGTGGAGGCACATGTCATAATTGTGGGAAAACCGGTCACTTCGCCAAGGATTGTCGAAGTGCACCAAAGCCCACAAACCAATGGACTCCTAACACTCCAAATGCTCAATACGCGGATGTCACTTGCTATGGTTGTGGCGAAAAAGGTCACTTTAAGAATAGATGTCCCAAAGCTACCACTCAAGGCCGAGGAAACC
Source organism: Glebionis coronaria (assembly GCA_025667525.1). Lineage (NCBI taxonomy): Eukaryota > Viridiplantae > Streptophyta > Magnoliopsida > Asterales > Asteraceae > Glebionis > Glebionis coronaria. Next base: position 266,062,520 of record CM046879.1, read on the forward strand.
AAATCCGAGGCAACAACCACAACCAAGCTCGTCGACAACCTCATCAAAACCACGGTAATCCGAATGGGCAGAACAATGGGAATCAAACGGGAGCACCGGGACGTGTGTACGCTCTATGTGCCGAAGCGGCCATTCAAGACAACAACGTGGTCACCGGTACGTTTCTCATCAATAACATCTATGCTTCCGTATTATTTGATCCTGGTGCCGATAGAAGTTTTGCCTCCGTTGCCTTTAGTGAACTATTAAATGTGAACCCCACTCCATTAGATGTCGACTATAATGTGGAACTAGCAGATGGTAAAGCGATCACTACAAACACCGTACTTAAGGGTTGTACCCTAAGCCTCCAAAATATTCCTTTCATCATCGATCTTTTACCTATCGAACTTAGAAGTTTTGACGTTATCGTTGGTATGGATTGGCTATCCAAGTACCATGCGGAGATAATTTGCCACGAGAAACAAGTCCGTATTCCCTACGGAATCTGAACCCTAACCATCCTCGGTGAAAAGAACGGTGTGAAAAGCCGGGCTAGTTTAAATGTCATCTCATGTACCAAAACCCAAAAGTACATCGAAGAAGGTCGTCCAATTTTTCTTATCCAAGTCACTAGCAAAAACGAACCCGAACCAAAGGAGAAGAAAATTGGAGATGTACCAATTTCTTGCGACTTTCCCGAAATTTTTCCCGAAGACCTACCCGGGTTACCTCCATTTCGCCAAGTGGAATTTCACATCGAATTAACTCTCGGAGCCGCACCCGTCGCGAGGGCACCTTATCGACTAGCGCCCGCCGAAATGAAGGAATTAGCCGACCAACTAAAAGAGCTTACCGACAAAGGATTTATAAGACCGAGTTCCTCACCTTGGGGAGCCCCGGTTTTATTCGTGAATGTTAGAAATACGTTTTTAACGTATATTAGAAGTATCGGTCACTCCACAATATTATTGAATGTTGTATAGCTCGTAGTTAAATACTTGTTTAATTTGTTAAGTAAAACCGGCCCATGGGCTTGTCATGGGCCGACCCAAGTCCATTAGTGGCTTGGATATAAATACCCCTTTCCACCATGGAAAGGGGGTTGGTTGTTGGTTGTTTCACTTTTCAAGTTTAATAGAAACACATATTTCTCTCTCACTTTCTCTCACTAACTTTCTCTCTCTAGAACCATCAACCCACCTTATTGATTCATAAGATTATCACTATTCTTCAATTGGTATCAAGAGCCATGGGGTGATTTAAGGTAAGGATTTGTGTTGCTTTTTAGTTTTTGATTGTATTAGTGATTTTTAGGAAAATCAACCTTGAATCTTGTAATTTTTGGTGTTTTTGTTGTTGGGATTAGTAGATAAGTGTTGGGTTTAGCTTATTTTGGTAGAAATCACAAAACTTTTTGTGGTTTTTTTAACAAAAATTGGGTTTAGATTCGTTTAAAGTCGGCTTGTTCTTGGTCTCGAAGTGTTTTTCCAGGTTATTCCGAATCACAGACTATTCCGAACAAAGCAAAAGATTCCGGATCAAAAGTTATTCCGGATCAACAACTTATTCCGGATCAACAACTTATTCCGGATCAACAACTTATTCCAGATCAACAAGTTATTCCGGATAAACAAGTTATTCCGGATCAACAAGTTATTCCAGATCAACAAGTTATTCCGGATCAACAAGTTATTCCGGATCAACCATTTATTCTGAACCAACATTCCGAATCAACAATTATTCCGAATCAAGATTTTTTTTCACATTAAGGTATTTATTCCGAATCAAATTAATTATTCCGGATCAAGGGGTATTTTACGAGTTTTTTCGACGATTTTTAGTGGATTTAATCTTGGTTTCTTACACACGCTTTACTTCAACAACACAACACAACTCACAACCTTACTTCACTGCTCGATCAACCGATAATCTTTGATTCTTTAAAGTGATCAAAATGAATCCGAGTTCATTAATGCCTCAAATGACATCACTTACGGATATTTCCGTCATTACGGGAACGGATAATCGCCCTCCAATGCTCATTAAAGAAGTATTTGAAGCATGGCAAGGCCGTATGATGTCATACATTAAGTGAAAAGACATATGGGAGGCTTATGGTCAAGTCAGTTCTAAATGGTCCACTTGATTATGGTACCATCGTTGTTAACAATGTGACTCGACCACGGGAGTTTGAAGAACTTACACCAGCTCAACAACTTATTGCCGATGCAGACGAAAAGGCTCTTCAAACCATTCTCCAAGCTCTTCCACATGACATCTATCGAATGGTAAGTCAATATACGGTTGTAAAGGATTTATGGGAACGTCTAAAGGTTTTGCTACAAGGTACGTCTCTTACTAAACAGGAACGGGAATGTCAGTTGTATGATCTGTTTGATAGGTTCACGTACAGTCCAGGGGAAACGCTTCACGACTACTACTTCAGATTCACTACTCTCATGAATGATTTGAATGTATACAATCTCGTGATTGCTCCATTCCAGGTTAACACCAAGTTTTTGAATACTTTACCTCAAGCTGAATGGGGTGAGTATATTACCAATGTTAAGTTAACCAGGGATTTGCATAAGTGCAATTTGGATCAACTCTATGCTTTTCTCCAGCAGCATGAGAAACACGTGATCATGCACCGTTCGCCTCGAGGTATGTACCCTGAATCTTTAGCTTTGATGGCAAATCAACCAAGCTTGTCATATAACAACACTCCTTATATCATGGGACACCAAGCTTATCATCCATCACCTTACATGACTCCAAGCTTCCCCCAATATTCGATTCTACCGCAACCACCCACCTCACATCAGCAACAATATCGGTTTAATGCACCTTTGTCTCAGAGAGAACCACAAGCATCACAATATGCTCCACAACCTCACCCATATTCACCAGCAAGCATTGCACCCTATGCTCAGTCATCATACTCTCCATATCAAGAAAATGCAGCATATCCACCAAGTTATTCTGACCACATCAGTACTCCTTCTAGTGCTTATGCCGCTCAACAAGACCAAGCAATGTATTGTGATAATGATGAGGTTCCCATTCCTGAATTCAAACAAGGAACTGACCCAGCTGAAGTGTTAGCCACTATGTCTGCTTATCTCACAAGGACATTGAGCAAACGAGGATTTAGAGGACCAACTCCTACTAACAATCAGCTGAGGAATTCATCCAATTCTCTACAACAAGCTACCATTGAGAATGGCAAGGTAATGGTTCAACCTATTCAACCTTATCAGGGGAGACCCACTACATCAACTACCAATACACGCATGGTCAATCCTGCTCCAATGGTCAACACTCCTCCACGGGCTAATTCCACAGGTAATTTGAGAATGATTACATGCTACAACTGTAAGGAAGAAGGTCACATGTCTAGGGATTGCACAAAACCCAAGAGGAGAAGGGATGGTCAATGGTTTGCAGAGAAGATTTATTTGGTGAACGCTCAGGCACAAGGACAGGAACTTGATGAAGAGGAGCTAGCATTTCTTGCTGATCCAGGGATTGCGGAACAAGAAGTTCTCACTACACAGAATGCATCATACCAAGCAGATGATCTGGATGCTTACGATTCAGACTGTGATGATCTTCAATCTGCTCAGGCAGCTCTTATGGCAACTATCTCTAGCTTTGGGTCAGATAAAATATCTGAGGTACTTACTAATACCACTGATACTAGTATTCAACCACATCAAGTTGGGCAAGAGGATGCTAATCCGAATGAGTCTTCGCTGGTGAGTCTTTCAAATAAGGAGACAATCAATGATAGCAATATCAATGCAAGTCCCCAGACTTTGAGTGAATCACAACCGGGAGTCATTTTGACTACGCATATTCCTGCTCAACAAGATTTGGTCATGGTTCCTGCAAAGTTACTTAGCCAAATGAATACTGTACTTTTAGAAACCCTAGCTACGAATAAGAATCTGTCGGCTGAGCTTGCCTTGTGCAACGAAAAAGTTCAAACTTTGGAATTAGTTCCTTCGTCCAATGTTCTAACAAATATCGAATATGATCATTTTCGAAACAAACAAATGGGTCATTTGCAAGAAATTGAAACCTTAAGAGCAAATCTTTCCAACAAACTTAGAGAAAAATAGTTAGTGGTCACTAATTTTCACAAACTTCAAAAGGATTTTGAATTACTCGAGTCTAAAAAGAATGAAATGGAAATTAATGCAGCTAACAGAATTAAGAGTTTAGATTATTTGCTTTTAAGACAATACGCTGCCTCTCAACTAGTGCACTTATTTGACGCATCGTTTAGAGAGTTTAACTTATCGCGTCAAAAAGACCTTCCCCCTAACCCACGGTATGCAAGACAAGCTTTTATCCATAATCCAAGACTTTATGATGCAACCAAATTAGGATTGGTCTTAGATTCGATTTTTATTTTCGAGGATCGTGAGAATAAGGCTCTAGTTGATGAGAGTCGATCATATAACTTTGCAAAATATCCTCAGTGTGATTATTTTAAAATGAATCAAGAGCTTGCAAAAACAGACTTTAGAATTCGCTTCCATATGGATAAAGATCTCATCACAACACCAACCTACATGTTAAATGAAGAAAACCCTAGTACACTTCCTACACTTGGCAAAATGGAAGGACCTAAGGAAATTCCAAATGATCTTCCACCTATTAGCACTGTATGGATAAACTTGCAAGAGATTAATCAATACTTTGCTAGTTTTGACAAGGTCATCCGGGAATGTACGACTTCAAATGGTCTAAACGCCGGAGAATGGGCTTTCGAACACATGAACGAGGTGTTTAAGAATGAGATCAACCCTTTTGTCGAAAATCTAAAAGGAGGTTTTGCATCTCGTTCGGAAAATCTCGAATTTGAAATTAAAGAAGTTCAAAAAGTGTTTTATGAAATGGATACCGCTTACGAACTACAATTAATTGAAAAGGAAAAGATTTTATCCGAGTATGACCGATTCTTGTCCCAAGTAATTTCGTGTGATGTGCTTACTACTGTGAATGTTAATTATTCGAATGAGCTTACATCCGCTATCAATAACTGTGATGCTGTGAATATATGTGATAATGTGCATGATCTCTCTGTAAATATTGCTGAGACTGTAAATGAGGTAGATAATCATTCTTGTCACGAGTCTAACGCTGAATTTTTAAAGCTTCAAGATTCTTACAATTTACTTACAAAACGCTTTAATCAAGTTAAACAACATTGTATATCTTTAGAATTAAAACATCAAACTCAAAATGAGGATCTTTTGATAACAAATGGTTGTGAAAACGGTGTTGAGACAGTGACAAGATGATTGAGATAGTTAAGGCATTAGAGGAAGAGATTATGAGATTAAAGAGAGATGTGTCATCGAACGAAACACTAAAATTGGAACTAGAGGCTGCAGAGTCTAAAAACCAGTGCTTAGAAACTAGACTTTCGTCTATTCTAGTGGAGATGGATCGGGCAAGACAGGGACTATCCACTCTTTATGGTTCATTAGAAGAACGCTTAGCTTTTAATGTAGCACAACATCAATCTTATGTTGAACAATTGAACCAAAAGTGTGAGGAAATCTCTGACTTAAATATCCAGCTCATTGACAAAAACATGGTCTTGGCCGAGTTAAAGGAGACACTTCTTCTCACCCGACAAGAAGTTGTTAATAACTTAGCTACCAACTCTGCACTGTCCTCTAGTGCTCCATCAACCAATTCAGTAGTGATCTATAAGAACCCGCGCCATAAGTAAAATCCGGATACTTACGATGTTTATATGATGAATGCAATTAAGCACGTGGACCTTGTTAGGGATATTTTAGATGATTTGTATGCGTTAGATCCCTCAAGCAGTCACTATTATTCAGCTCATGCATATATTCAGCGAGTTCAATATTGCTTAGCATATTTGCAATACATAGGAAAACCGGGTTCTGCACTACTCACTAATCGACCCATTGCTGTAACTCTATTCAATAAAACCCCAGGAGCAAAACCGTCATTGGCACCATCAACTAAGGCACCTTTAAAATCTGTTGCTAATGTTCCCACTTTGCCTTCTACAGGAATAAAAGAGTCTACTAAGGCTAAAGGATCGCCACTCAAGAAAGATAAGATCAAGCCCTCCACTAGTAGTACCATCAAGAAGAAAGTAGAAGCTCACCCTAGGGATGTTATTTCAGATTTAAATAGAAAGAATCATGTTGCTAAGACTAAAAGCTCTGCGCCTGTGCAGAAGCCTAAACCATTTGTGAATTCTAATTTAAAATGTTGGAATTGTAATGAATGCATGTTTTCTCAACGTCATGATTTGTGTCTTATTGATCATGTGAATGAAATGAATGCCATTAGGAATGATCTTGAATGGAAGCCAACTGGGAGAAATCGTTCCCATGTTGGATGGCAATGGCGTCCCACTGGTAGGACCTTTACATTAGATGGAAAAATGTGTCCTTTAACTAGGAATGCATCCATTGAGGTTAGGTCTCAGCGTCCTTTAATTAGGCACACTAGCACTAAAGTATGGAAACCGCGCCCTTTAATTAGGTCAGCCCCCACTATAGTGCCTATCAGTGAAAGTATACCTCAGGATTTAAGCCAACTTGAATCTACACCACCAACTAGGAAGAAGGCTAGGAAATCTAAGAAACCTAAAGTTAGCAAATCTAAGATCATTATATCTGTACCTGCTAATAACAAGGAATATTCAGATTCCGAAACCTATACATTGTCCTCGTCTGGTGATATTTTCAGGTGGTCCAAATCATCCTCTGGTATTTGGACTCCGGTTGCTCAAAGCATATGACCGGAGATCGCTCGATGCTCCGAAATTTCGTCAGCAAGTTTCTTGGAACGGTAAAATTCGGTAATGATCATATTGCAAAGATAATGGGGTATGGTGAATATCAGATTGGAAATGTCATGATTTCAAGGGTATACTATGTAGAAGGTCTTGGTCATAATTTATTTTCAGTAGGACAGTTTTGTGATTCCAACCTAGAGGTTGCTTTTCGACAACATACTTGTTTCATCCGCAACTTGGAAGGAAAATACTTGTTGAAGGGGTCTCGTGGTGCAAATATTTATACTTTGTCCCTACAAGACATGATGGCCGCCTCTCCAGTATGTCTTCTCTCCAAAGCATCTAAGACCAAGTCATGGATATGGCATCGCAGATTATCTCATCTCAACTTTGATGCTATTAATCATTTGGCTAAAAACGAATTAGTTAGTGGTCTTCCAAAGCTAAAATTTCACAAGGACCATTTATGTTCTGCGTGTTCAAGGGGGAAAAGAACCAAGAAATCATACAAGCCCAAAGCTGAAGACACCAATCAAGAAAAACTTCATCTTTTGCATATGTATCTTTGTGGGCCAATGCGAACCGAAAGTGTGAGTGGTAAGAAATTCATCCTTGTTATTGTGGATGATTTCTCCAGGTTTACATGGGTTAGATTTCTACGTACAAAGGATGAAGCACCGAAGGCTATCATCACTTTTTTGAAATTCATTCAGGTACGTTTAAATACTACTGTCCGCCGTATTCGTACTGACAATGGAACAGAGTTCGTCAACCAGACTCTTCGTGATTACTATGAAGACGTTGGTATCTCACATGAAACATCCGCTGCACGTACTCCACAACAAAACGGTGTCGTTGAAAGACGGAATCGTACGCTTATGGAAGCTGCTAGGACTATGTTGATTTATGCGAACGCTCCATTATTCTTATGGGCAGAAGCTGTATCTACTGCATGTTACACCCAAAACCGCTCTATCATTCGGAAACGCCATGGAAAAACACCTTACGAGCTTCTACATGACCGTAAACCCGATGTTTCATTCTTTCATGTGTTTGGTGCTCTTTGTTATCCAAACATTAATAGTGAGAATTTGGGAAAACTTCAACCGAAAGCCGATATAGGTATTTTCATTGGTTACTCATCCTCAAAGAAAGCATACTGAATTTACAACCGTCGTCTTGGTAAGATAGTAGAAACTATGGACGCAGATTTTGATGAGCTGACAGCGATGGCTTCTGAGCAACGCAGCTCGAAACCCGCGCTTCACGAGATGGGAACCGGTGCTATTAGTTCCGGATTAGTTCCCAATAATCCTACTTCTACATCATTTATACCACCTACAAGGCCCGGGTGGGATAAACTATTTCAACCGTTGTTTGATGAATTCTTTGATCCCCCAAGTGATGAAGTTCCAGCACCTGTAGTGATAGCTCCAATCCCTGAAGTTGTTGCTCAAGCTAATGAAGCTTCATCAAATGCATCTTCAATTAACATTGAACCGGATGCACCTCCACCAAGTAATTCTCAAACTACACCAAAATCTTCACCCTTACTTGTGCCTAATGATATTGAAGAGGATTCTGTTGATCACGATTTGGAATATGCTCACCTACAAGAGCTTCCATTCTTTGGTATACCGATACCTAAAAACCCTTCAGCCGCGTCTACCTCAGAAGAAGCTCCTACAATCGTTCACTCCAGACCACCACGGATTGAAAATCACAACACCAAATGGACAAAAGATCACCCAATTAGGAATATTATTGGAGGTCTCGATAGACCAGTCTCTACACGCCATCAATTACAAGAGAGTGCACTCTATTGCTATTTTGATGCATTTCTCTCCGAAGTTGAACCTAAAAACTAACAACATGCTATGACTCAATCATATTGGATTGAAGCCATGCAAGAGGAACTAAATGAATTCCAAAGACTTGAAGTATGGGAATTAGTTCCTCTCCCTGACAAGGTTAACATCCTTACTTTGTTGTGGGTTTATAAGGTTAAACTCGATGAGATGGGTGGAGTTTTGAAGAATAAGGCTAGATTGGTTTCTAGAGGATACAAACAAGCCTTGGGTATCGACTTTGAAGAATCTTTTTCTCCTATTGCAAGATTGGAGGCTATTAGACTATTCCTTGCGTATGCTGCTCATATGAACATGATCGTCTATCAAATGGATGTGAAGACGACATTTTTGAATGGTGAACTAAGGGAAGAAGTCTATGTTAGTCAGCCGAATGGGTTCGTTAGCACGGAGTTTCCTAATCATGTGTACAAGCTTAAGAAGGCTCTCTATGGGTTGAAACAAGCTCCACGCGCGTGGTATAATCTCCTTTCAACATATCTCATGTCGGAAGGCTTCTCCAAAGGCAAGGTGGACCCCACTCTATTCACTCTTAAGGAAGACAACTACATGATACTGGTACAAATTTATGTTGATGATATAATATTTGCTGCCTCTAACATAGAATTGTCAAACCGCTTTGAGAAAATAATGTCCACACGCTTTCAGATGTCAATGTGGGAAAATTTTCATTTTTCTTAGGATTACAAATTTCTCAGAATCCCAGAGACATCTTTATTAATCAATCCAAATATGCTCTATGTAGAATATTGATAACCTATGAATCTATGAAGGGGTTTGTTGATTTCTAGAGAGAGAAAGTTAGAGAGAGAAAGTGAGAGAAACTATGTGTTATTTTAATAAATGGAACTAGCAAAATGACAACAACCAACCCCTTTCCATGGTGGAAAGGGGTATTTATACTTCCAAGCTTACATTGGGCTTGGGCCGGTCCATGACAAGCCCATGGACCGGTTCTTACTTAACTTAATAAGCAACTAATAACTATTTGTTAACTACGAGCTATTACAATATAAATAATATTGTGGAGTGACCGATACTTCTAATATACGTAAAACGTATTTCTAACAATCTACCCCTAAGGGAGGTCACTCCACGTTACAAAGTTCTAAACCTAGCATACTTTACTAAGTCTTCGTTCTTTAGCTCGTAGTCTTTTCTTCTTTTCTTTCTTTTGTTGTGAATATGTTGGTTTGATCTTTTTGGCTTTGGCTTGAGAGCATTGTTCTTTGGCCTTTCACGTGCGATCTTTGCCTCTTTTGTGAATTTGCCTTCTCGTGACTCCATGTTCCACACACTTATGTCTTTTTGTTGAATTCTCGAAAGTTTCAGAGTTTGGTACAGCGGAAGACTTTATCTTGTACTTTCTTGAATTTTTGCTAAACTTTGATGCAGAAAAACATAAGCATGTGGGAACGACTTCTACAGGTACACCGCAACACCACCGTCTTCACTGGTACACAGCAACGCCACCGTCTTCAACAGGTACACAGCAACGCCACCGTCTTTAACAGGTACACAGCAACGACACGAATAAAATGGCTTTGAACATTTTATTCTAATTCGGTAGCATTTTACCTCCGGTCGGTGAAGACCGTTGGACGATATTAGATATCGTACCCGTGACGGATAGTTTCAATTAAGTAACTTCCTGACAGGATTTCGCGGGTAAACCCGTTCTCTTTATTCGACCGTCCAAAGCTGACTGCGAACATAAAGAGTGAATCACTTGGATAAATTATCCTTGTGATTTGAAGCCGTCAATTCATGAAACCTGGAACAAGTGAATTTCAATTAAGATTTTCACCATCGTTGCTTTCCAGTTGTCACGAGCTCAATTCATAAAGAATCTTGCACGTCACCTACCAAGTGCTGTTTGATGTTAACACTAGAAGGATTTCCACTCGTCACTGTGATCAATAAAGAGTCACTCTGAGTGTTCTGGCAAGATCATATGATAATGCGAAGAGGCCTGGAACGAGTTTAAGTTCAATTAAGAATTAAACCACTGTTTCCTTCCAGTTTTTCACAAGATTGGTTCTAAAAGAACCGCACGTGTAACCTACCATGAGCTTGTTTGATGTTGGCTCAAGCAGGATTTCCATCTTCATTGTAATACTTACGTATTACTCGGATGTTCTGGCAATATTACAGGAATATTGCGTAGGACTCATGAAAATCTCTTACTTTTCACAGTGTGTGAGAAAGCAAGGAATAAATGGAAAGTGTCCTAATGAGACTTTTGATGATCTCTTGGCTCTAGACTCGATTGTGCGTTTTGATTTAGTGAGCGATGGCTGGAGAGGAGTGCCACCTTTTCAATACCAGTCTATTCGGAGTGAATAAACCAATAGATAACGTGTTGATCTCCGTGTGATTAAAACAAATACCTTTTGAGAGATATTTGAGTTAGCTGGGAAGGGTTGTGCATTGCATCACTGGGTCCATGATGTCTTTCTTCAATACCGAGAATCATTAGCAAAAAGGACCTCAATAGCATATGTATTGACCCGGTTTCTGCCTAAAGTTGTAAGGAGGGCTTCTTTCTTTACACCCTTTATCTTTACAATTCTTTTTCATTCTTCAACCCCTTCAATGCTTACCAATACGTCATCACTAGCACCTTGTTGTGATTGTTCCAGTGCTAGCTTAAGTACTTGGTCGGCATTCAGCTACGTTCACATTCTTTCTCCATCTTTCCTAGGACTTCTAATTCTATCTAGGGAATTGTCCTTGGGAAGATTCCATCGGCTCTGATGAATCATTGGACTAAACCTATTCCTACCACCCTTTTGTCACCACATTCGTCGTGAATTAAGCGTGTTTTGGGAAGGAATTGCCACCATGAAAAATCATTGAAAATCACATAAGGTACTTGTGAAATTAAAATCAAAAGTTTTGTACCTTAGGTGTTTTGTTCATCAAAAACGCTCCCCCTTAACACGTGCTTTACACATATTAAGTTGGATTATCGTTAAGTCTTTTTCATCTTTTAGCCAAGTATCACTTAAGTCTCCTTAATCCTATTTTCTCCCCTTATCCAAAATGTTAACCATTAATATTTGGGATATTGAATGGATTAACCGGTCTTTGGGTAAAAATGAAATCGATGTTTGGCCATAGAACAAGTTATTGCTCCCCCTTAATTTAATAAGGGATAGTTGTAGTGCTTTGGTATGATATATTTTGAAAGATTTAGAATCTCGTGAGAAATTCTTGAAAAATTATCATACTTTAACACTACATCAAGCCATTAATGCACAATATTCACAAATATACATATTCACAATTGAAAACCAATATAAAGTGGACCTGAAATGTACGACCCATTAGATGGATCGTTGCAGTAGCTTGTGGTGCACTAAATATGGTCTTCCACCAACGAACCTTTCCAAGCTCCTCATCAATCTACGTTCACGGAGCTTTTGATCTATCTTCTTGATCACGTACTTCGCCATCTGCCAGTAACCCGGATGCCAATCCTCCGTCATTTCTGGCAAAGTCCCACCTAAGTTCAGATGCTCCAACTTTCCTCTGACTTGTAGAAGAGTCCCATCACTGTACTTATGGAGCTCACCCACCCTCATAAACTTCATTAAACCTCGACTGTTCAAGTAGAAAATGCCGTAATTCGGGACAGAAATGCCGGTATAGGGACATCTTTCTACATGTTGAGGTAGCACTTGATTCACTGGACGGGTTAGGTTAAGCTTCCTTTGATAGCTTTCGACTCCCAACTGAAGATCTTCAACTCGTGTCTTGATGACAACGCTTCGTGTGAACATACGAAGTGCTGTATTCAAAGCAATGAGGTCTTCACGAGGAATATGTGTGAGTTGATCTCCGGTCATCAGAAGAAGCATATCTTCGATATCCTCAAGGAGAATGATGGAAAAATCTCCCTGCTGGATTTTGTATTCCCTGTCATCCTCCCTTTTCAAACGAATCTCCGTCACATGATAATAGCCATTCTTGGCTTCAGTTTTCATCCCTAAGATGCTGGAGATGCGGATGTCGGATCTAACGTTGCTTCCAGAATTGACTAGGCAGCAACCCCTGTACGCCCTTCGGACTCGTTCGTCCCAATGAGATGCACCTATGACAACATACATATCATAATTACGATTTACCTTTGGGACCCAGAGTTGGTTTACCTTTTCCTCGATAAAGGGTATTGTCCCCCAGTTGGCAGCTTTCAACAAGGTCAGGGAGGTTGCGTACTTTGATGACCCCTTCAGAAGATACACAAGATCATTGGTGATGAAGAAGTCAAGAGCAATCTGATTATCTTGAGAAGGATCCATTGGGGGTGGAGCTCTTTCTGATTCATGAAGGCCAGGCCGTTGAACGGTATTCAGAGCCTTCAGGATCTCATCGGCATAATACTCGAACTCCATTCGGGTTAACCGGGTTTTGGCACGAAGTCTCTTATCCTTCAGCGCTTTCTTCACCAAGGATGGAGTAACCGAAGTCTTATACTCATGAGCAAGAAATGCACATAAGTCAATCGGACTGCGGATACGGAGATACAACACATCTTTGTCAGCGTCTGTGATCGGATCATATTGTGTTGCTGCCGTGATCCAAGCCTGTGGTGGTGCAGTCTCGTCTATCTCCAACGTGTCTGCCCAGTCTCGTGTTCTTGGTTCAGGAACCGTAGATTGTTGTGCTTGTTGTAGAGGAGTAGAAGCTCGAACATCTGCTGGTTCTGATTCAGGCATTTCGGCAGTGTCGTGAACTGGTGAGTGTTGTGCAGCTTCGGGTTCCGTTACTGATTCTGCAATCATAGGAGCAACAACAACAGAACTAATGGGGTTAGTGGTAATAGGTAAAGATACAGCGATAGAAGTACCGGGAACCGATGACGCTGTAGTGGCATTCACATCGTGGCGCCACTTAGATCGTCTTGATTCCGATGATGTTGATTTGTCCTTCTGCGCTGCATCTTTCTTGGACTTGGTTCCAGACTTAGCAGGTTTCTTGGAGCTGGTAACCTTGTCTCCCTCTTTAGGCTGTTCACCCCCATCATCATCCTCATTGTTATCCCCGTTACTCCCCCTAGCACTCTCCTCATTCCCATCACCACCATCATCGCCATCATCATCATCATCATCATCGTCATCATCATCCTCATCCTTATCCTCATCATCACCATCATCGTCATTCTTTTCCTCTTCTTCTCCTTCTTCTTCCTCTTCCTCTTCACCAGTACCCTCTTCCTGCTCACTTTCTTCCCTTTCTTCCTCAGGTAGAATGTGATAAGGTACCACACTTCCAAACATTTTGAATAACCTATCATCCTCCATGATAGCGTCATTCAGGGATTTGTATAGAGCCCGTTGAATCCTAGACTTATCAAACGATCCAAGTTCCACCATACGAGCCTTAAGAATCTTCTTCAATTCAAAATCCGTCAAGTCATAAGCAATCTTGTAGGCGGATTCTGAAGGATTGGATGACTTGATCATCAAGTTATCAGCTGCTAGCGTCTTCAACTCATCACGCAGTTTAGGCATAATGGATTCAACGGATTCTTGCACTCTTTCTTCCACAGAGGCTTCAAGTGCTTCTTTTTGCTCTTTGTATTTATCCCTCATCGCTTGAAGTCTGGTGATACGTACAGCATGCTTATCAGCCTCAGCCTGCTTAACCCGAGCTAGTTCTTCTGCATGTGCTTTTCGAGTCAACTCCATGTCTGCAGCGAACTTAGCAATCATCTCCTCTTGAGCTTTTCTAGATGCTTTTTCACTTTGAGCTCGTCTTTGTAACTCTTGGCGAAGTTCATCCATTTCTCGTTTGTGATTATCCACATGTTTATCCAACATTTCGGCCATCACCAATGCAGCCATTGTAGATGTTGCAGAGCTGCTCTGGGTTGATTGAAGAGCCTCGGTTGTTACTGCGGTACTAGGGATGGGAGTTATAGGTGGTGGAAGAAATGGTGTTGAAGCCGGTCTGGTTGGTAAGGGTTGTATTGGTGGAGGTTGAGTTGCTAAAGGTTGAGTTGACACCATGATCGTAGGAGCAACAGACTCCTTTTCCACACTTGCTGAAATAGGGATTGATGGCTCCTTCGAAGTGGAATAATGTTCAGGTGACCCAAACTCATAAACATCATCTGGTTCCTGGTACTCTTCTTCAACATTTACCCTTGCACCTGAACCACTACCGCCAGTATCTTTCCTACTCCTTTGAATTGCTATCTTCATCATTTGTTTCTCTGTCTTGTCAAGAGCAGGATCAACAACATCTTCTTCGTCACGTAGACGTAACTCATCAGCCTTACCCTTTCCCTTCTTACCCTCAGTCTTCTTCTTCTTGGTTTCGGGTTCAGGTAACGCAGCTGGTTGTTTGCGTTTACCTTTACTCTTGACCGTTGTAGACGAGTCTTCTCCAGTCTGAAGGTTTGCTTTCAGCTTCTTGATTTCTAGCTGCAGTAGCTTGTAATCAGCAGAACCTTTGATTTTCTCCGTCAGAAGATAATCAGGAATAGGACCAGGAATCACACCACCAGACGGTCCTTCATGCCTCAGATCCACAGTATCATCAGCTTCTTCAGTGTGATAACGACTTGCTGCACGCCTATCAATAGTAGCATCATTTTTCATAAAATAATTAATGATAAGCTTGATAAACCTTGGATAAGGAAAGAAATTTGTCTTCAGCTTCTTGTTATGGAAGAGTTGAAAAGTGAATTCCTCCCATATCAACAATGCATAATATGCATTTGCAGCTTTGTACATGCCATAGAAGAGGTTTATTATAGGACTGCGCAAAGCATCATGGCCACTTGTTTTGGGTGTAAGACATCTACTGAGAATACCCAACAATGCTCTCCAAGGTTGTCCTACTTTAGCAGTGGTAAACTCAGACGCAACTCGTATTTCCGGACATCCAAGAGCGTCAAATAACTCCATGAGTTCATCTTTAGTAGGATCCCTCGAGAATGACATGCCTTTGGGTGTATCCCGTATACCAAAAATCTTACGGAAGTCTGAAACTGTGAGCGTCTGCTGCTTGTTGTCGATGGTGAAGGTGATCTTGTTTGAAGTGATTTCCTTGGTAGCCCAAAATTCATACATATAATCATAAGGCACCGAGGCACTACTTCTTAAAGCATTCTTAAAATGGGATTGATCAAGGATTGCGATGGCTACTTTAAATCAATGGTGAGTGGATTTTAAGACTTGCTTCAGCCGGTAGTTGTTGGGTATAAACTTAAGGGTTCGTGCTTTAGCAATAGCGGCTTCTCTAGAGTCTTGGATTGCTTGTACTGTTGGATTAGTCATTGTATCTGCTTAAGATAAGACATGAAAGGTTGATGCACAAAAACATATAGATATATATCATTCTTACTTCTAAGCATAACACATTTCAAAATACAACAAGTACATATAACATGCAAACAATAATAATCAAACAACTCTTTATCCGGAACTTTCCTTCATTCGGAACTTCTTCATTCGGAACATTCCTTCATTCGGAACTTCCTTCATCCGGAAGTTCTTCATTCGGAACTTCTTCATTCGGAAGTTATTCATTCGGAACTTCCTTCATTCGGAAGTTCTTCATTCAGAACTTCTTCATTCGGAACATCCCTTCATTCGGAACTTCCTTCATTCGGAACTTCCTTCATCCGGAAGTTCTTCATTCGGAACTTCTTCATTCCGAAGTTCTTCATTCAGAACTTCTTCATTCGGAAGTTCTTCATTCGGAACTTCCTTCATTCGGAAGTTCTTCATTCGGAACTTCTTCATTCGGAAGTCCTTCATTCGGAACTTCTTTATTCGGAAGTTCTTCATTCGGAACTTCCTTCATTCGGAAGTTCTTCATTCGGAACTTCTTCATTCGGAAGTCCTTCATTCGGAACTTCTTCATTCGGAAGTTCTTCATTCGGAACTTCCTTCATTCGGAAGTTCTTCATTCGGAACTTCCTTCATTCGGAAGTCCTTCATTCGGAACTTCCTCATTCGGAAGTTTTTCAGAAAAAATCCTTCATTCGGAAGTTCATATCCATGTTCATCCGGAACTTTTTCAAACGTAGCTATGATGATTAATCTATGCGCGTTTGTGAGTTTCTAAGGCAAACTAAGGCAATTAATCATCATTTAATGCTAATCCGCACAAAACCCACCAATAATCCTTAGTTTAATTAACCCTAAATAAATCATAAACCCTAATTTGATTTAAACTGATTTAAACGAGTAACTTAACAAAATTAAAGGATGAATAAGGTGAGATATAAGTTAAATATAGATGATAATTACCTTTTAAAATAGAATGAATCGGATTGGATGGATTAAACGAAAGATTAGAGTACTTGTGTGTGTTTAACAATGACGGCAGGATAGAGATAAACAGTGAAAAGGAAAAAAGGGGGGCGGGGGGGTTTATATTTGACTTAGGTCAAATTTTTTGACAAGTTTCAACAGAATGTCACCTTAAGTCCCTCCAATTTCACTCCTTTTCCTTTTTGTTTCTAACTTTTTCAATTCATTTTACCTTTCCATTGATAATTTTAGTCGACTTAATTTTGCTTAGTTAAACTAAACTCGACAATCTTACACAACTTAAGTATCGATCTATAAGCAAAACTCCAAGATCTTAAAACCATTCCTATCACATTGAACGAACACAAGTCGTATTCTAAAGCAAAACCACTCAATTTACCATTTAGCCCTTAACTTTCCACAATCACTTTTGAAAATCACTTTAATGACGAAGATGATTTAATATTTTCTCCCCCTTAAACGATGACCCGTTTTCTATTTAAAGAGTTGTAGTCATTGTTTAAAGAGTCAAATATTGATGAAAGCATTTCCAATTTATATCTTGAAAAATTTGATTCGTGGTGTCAATAAGATTTCTCTTATTTTAACAAATTAATGCACTGAGACGTACATAAATTTGTGTTAGACCAAGTTATAAAGTAAACTTGATCCCTTTGCATGATTTGGCTTGTAAATCACGCCCGAGAAAATTAATTCCCGTTCTGAGCCAACGTTTTCCAAGGAAATTCGTGACTTTAATATGAAAACCGGGTTGCAGTCAGAAATAACTACAAGCCATAATGGGCATGTTTTTAAAAAATGTACAACTTTTATACGGACTCTATTTATGGCACCGTGTCAATATTGATCAACATTTCTAAGGCCGTAAATATTACCGTACTAAAAGACATGCCCGATTTAAAAACTAAAAATATTTTTGGTTTTTCTTGATTTTATAATTTTTATGGTTTTTCTAGGTTTTATATTTTTTATGATTTTTGTTGGTTTTATATTTTTGTATTTTCTTTTTGTGGTTTATATATTTACGATAATATACATGATCACGAACAAAGGATACTCTGAATAGTTTACCACAACTATTCAGCTGATTCTTCTGCCAACTCTTTGAGAGTCGCTGGAGTGAATGATTTCATGCCAAGCTTGTCGATCAAAAACTCGATTCGTCCTCGATCTAAGGCTTTGGTGAACATATCCGCCAGCTGGTACTCAGTAGTGACAAAATACAGCTCGATCACTCCGTTCTCCACCTGCTCCTTAATGAAATGGTAGCGAATGTCTATGTGCTTGGCCCGGGAGTGTTGAACATAGTTGCAGCAAAGGGCAATGGCGCTTTTGTTGTCACAATACATCGGGATTTTGTTGAATCCCAAACCGTAGTCAGTTAATTGTGATCTCATCCAAAGGACTTGAGCACAACAACCGGACATAGCGATGTATTCAGCCTCCGTGCTTGATATTGCAGCGCTTTTCTGCCTTTTTGAAGACCAACTGATCAATCTATCTCCAAGGAGTTGCACAGATCCAGAAGTGCTACGCCTCGTGTCTTGACATCCAGCATGATCGGCATCTGCGTATGATATTAAAGAAATAGAGGAATCTTTCGGATACCATAGACCACGATGAAGTGTTCCTTTTAGATACCGAAAGATCCTTTTCACAACATGTAGGTGCTTTTCGGTAGGCCGAGCCTGATACCGGGCACACATGCATACAACAAATTGCAAATCAGGCCTGCTAGCAGTCAGATATAGAAGGGTGCCGATCATCCCACGGTAAAGTTTTGGATCGACAATAGTCCCATTCCTATCTTCATCTAACTTGGATTTCTACACCATTGGAGTGTCCACGGGGTCACAATTTTCAAAGTTATATTTCTTAAGAGATTCTAGAGCATATTTGGATTGATTAATAAAGATGCCTCTGGGATTTTGAGAAATCTGTAATCCTAAGAAAAATGAAATTTTTCCCATCATCGACATCTGAAAGCGTGTGGACATTATCTTCTCAAAGCGATTTGACAATTCTGTGTTAGTGGCAGCAAATATTATATCATCAACATAAATTTGTACCAGAATCATGTCGTTGCCTTCCTTGAGAGTGAATAGAGTGGGGTCCACCTTGCCTTTGGAGAAGCCTTCCGTAATGAGATATGTTGACAGGAGATCATACCACGCGCGTGGAGCTTGTTTCAACCCATAGAGAGCCTTCTTAAGCTTGTACACATGATTAGGAAACTCCGTACTGACGAACCTATCCGGCTGACTAACATAGACTTCTTCCCTTAGTTCACCGTTCAAAAATGCCGTCTTCACATCCATTTGATAGACGATCATATTCATATGAGCAGCATACGCAAGGAATAGTCTAATAGCCTCCAATCTTGCCACAGGAGCAAAAGATTCTTCAAAATCTATACCCAAGGCTTGTTTATATCCTCTAGCAACCAATCTAGCCTTATTCTTTAATACTGCACCCATCTCATCAAGTTTAACCTTATAAACCCACAACAAAGTAAGGATGTTGATCTTGTCAGGGAGAGGAACCAATTCCCATACTTCAAGTCGTTGGAATTCATTGAGTTCCTCCTGCATAGCTTCAATCCAAGATGATTGGGTCATAGCCTGCTGCCAATTTTTAGGTTCAACTTCAGAGAGAAATGCATCAAAGTAGCAATAAAGTGAACTCTCTTGTAATTGATGGCGTGTAGAGACTGGTCGATCTAGATCTCCAATAACATTCCTAATTGGGTGATCTTTTGTCCATTTAGTGCTATGGTTTTCAATCCTAGGTGGTCTGGAGTGAACAATAGAAGGAGCTTCTTCTGAGGTAGACGCCGCTGAAGGGCTTTCAGGTATCGCTACACCAAAGAAAGGAAGCTCTTGCAGGTGAGCATATTCTAAGTCGTGATCAATAGAATCCTCTTCCACATCATTAGGCACAAGTAGGGGTGACGATTCAGGTGTAGTTTGAGAATCACTTGGTGAAGGTGCATCCGGTTCAATGTGAATTGTAGATGCATTAGATAAAGGTTCATTAGCTTGAGCAACCACTTCAGGGATTAGAGCGATTACTACAGGTGCTGGAACTTCATCAGTCGGGGGATCGAAGAATTCATCAAACAACGGTTGAAACAGTTTATCCCACTCGGGCCTTGTTGGTGGTAAAAATGATGTAGAAGTAGGATTATTGGGAACTAATCCGGAACTAATAGCACCGGTTCCCATCTCATGAAGCGCGGGTTCAGAGCTGTGTTGCTCAGAAGCCATCGCTGTCAGCTCATCGAAATCGGCGTCCATAGTTTCTACAATCTTGCCAAGACGACGGTTATAGATTCGGTATGCTTTCTTGGACGGTGAGTAACCAATGAAAATACCTATATCGGCTTTCGGTTGAAGCTTTCCCAAGTTCTCACTATTAATGTTTGGATAACAAAGGGCACCAAACACATGAAAAAATGAAACATCGGGTTTACGGTCATGTAGAAGCTCATAAGGTGTTTTTCCATGGCGTTTCCGAATGATAGAACGGTTTTGGGTGAAACATGCAGTAGATATAGCCTCTGCCCACAAGAACAATGGAGCGTTCGCGTAAATAAGCATAGTCCTAGCAGCTTCCATAAGTGTACGATTCCGTCTTTCAACGACACCGTTTTGTTGTGGAGTGCGTGCAGCGGATGTTTCATGTGAGATACCAACTCCTTCATAATAATCACGAAGAGTCTGGTTGACGAACTCTGTACCATTGTCTGTACGAATACGGCGGACAGTAGTATTCAAACGTACCTGAATGAATTTCAGAAAAGTGATGATAGCCTTTGGTGCTTCATCCTTTGTACGTAGAAATCTAACCCATGTAAACCTAGAGAAATCATCGACAATTACCAGAATGAATTTCTTACCGCTCACACTTTCAGTTCTCATTGGCCCACAAAGATCCATACGCAAAAGATGAAGTTTTTCTTGATTGGTGTCTTCAGCTTTGGGCTTGTAAGATTTCTTGGTACTTTTCCCCCTTGAACACGCGGAACATAAATGGTCCTTGTGGAATTTAAGCTTTGGAAGACCACGAACTAAATCGTTTTTAGCCAGATGATTAATAGCATCAAAGTTAAGATGAGATAATCTGCGATGCCATAACCATGACTTGGTCTTAGATGCTTTAGAGAGAAGACATACTGGAGAGGCGGCCATCATGTCTTGTAAGGACAAGGTATAGAGATTTGCACCACGAGATCCCTTCAACAAATCTTTTCCTTCCAAGTTGCGGATGAAACAAGTGTGTTGTCGAAAAGCAACCTCAAGGTTGGAATCACAAAACTGTCCTACTGAGAATAAATTATGACCAAGACCTTCTACATAGTATACCCTTGAAATCGTCACGTTTCCAATCTGATATTCACCATACCCCATTATCTTTGCTATATGATCATTCCCGAATTTAACCGTACCAAGAAACTTGCTGACGAAATTTCGGAGCATCGAGCGATTTCCGGTCATATGTTTTGAACAACCGGAGTCCAAATACCACAGGATGATTTGGACCACCTGAAAATATCACCACACGAAGACAATGTAGAGGTATCGGAATCTGAGTGTTCCTTGTTATTAGCAGGTACAGATTTAATAATCTTAGATTTGCTAACTCTAGGTTTCTTAGATTTCCTAGCCTTCTTTTTCTTAATAGGTGGTGTAGATTCTAGTTGGCTTAAATCCTGAGGTATTTCTTCACTGATAGGCACTATAGTGGGGGCTGACCTAATTAAAGGGCGCTGTTTCCATACTTGAGTGCGAGTGTTCCTAACTAAAGGACGCTCAGACCTAACCTCAATGGATGCATTCCTAGTTAAAGGGCACATTTTTCCATCTAATGTAAAGGTCCTACCAGTGGGACGACATTGCCAGCCAACTTGGGCACGAGTTCTACCCGTTGGCTTCCATTCAAGACCATTCTTAATAGCATTCATTTCATTCACGTGATAAATCAGACACAAATCATGACGTTGGGAAAACATACATTCATTACAATTCCAACAATTCAAATCAGAATTCATGAATGGTTTTGGCTTCTGCACAGGCGCAGAGCTCTTAGTCTTAACATGATTCTTTTTATTTAAAACTGAACTAGCATTCCTATTGTGAACTTCTACTTTCTTCTTTTTGGCACTACTAGTGGAGGGCTTGATCTTATCTTTCTTGAGTGGAGATCCTTTAGCCTTAGTAGTCTCTTTTAATCCTGTAGAAGGCAAAGTAGGAATATTAGCAACAGATTTTAAAGGTGCCTTACTTGATTGTGCCAATGACGGTTTCGCTCCTGGAGTCTTATTAAATGGAGTTACAGCAATGGGCCTATTATTAAGTAGTGCAGAACCTGGTGTACCTATGTATTGCAAATATGCTAAGCAATATTGAACTCGCTTAATATATTCATGAGCCGAATAATAGTCGCTACTTGAGGGATCTAAGGCATAAAGATCGTCTAAAATATCCCTAAGAAGATCGACATGCTTAATGGAATTCCTCATATAATCATCATAGGTAACTGGGTTTCTCTTATGAAGCGGGGTCTTATAAAGCACTACTGACTTGGTTGTTGGAGCACTAGTGGACGGTGCAGAGTCGGTAGCTAAGTTATCAACAACTTCTTGTCGGGTGAGAAGAAGTGTCTCCTTTAACTCAGCCAAAACCATATTTTTGTCAATGAGCAGGATGTTCAAATCAGAGATTTCCTCGCACTTTTGGTTCAGTTGTTCAACATAAGATTGTTGCTGTGCCGCATTAAAAGCGAAGCGTTCTTCTAGTGAACCATAAAGAGCGGATAATCCCTGTCTTGTCCGATCCATCTCCCCTAGAACAGACGAAAGTCTAATTTCTAAGACTTGGTTTTTAGACTCTGCAGCCTCTAGTTCCAATTTTAATGTTTCATTTGATGACACATCTCTCTTCAATCTCATGATTTCTTCCTCTAATGTCTTAACAATTGCAATCATCTTGTCACTCGTCTCAACACCGTTTTCACAACCATTTGATATCAAAAGATCCTCATTTTGAGTTTGTTGTTTTAATTCTAAAGATATACAATGTTGTTCTAGTTGATTAAAGCGTTTTGAAAGTAAATTGTAAGAATCTTGTAGCTTTAAAAACTCAGCGTTAGATTCGTGACAAGAATGATTATCTACCTCATTTACAGTATCAGCAACATTTACAGAGAGATCACAAACATCATCACATATATGCACAGCATCACAATTAATCATAGCGGATGTAAGCTCATTCGAATAATTAACATTTACAGTAGTAAGCACATCACACGAGATTACTGCAGACAAGAATCGGTCATATTCGGTTAAAATCTTTTCTTTTTCAATTAGTTGTAGTTCGTAAGCGGTGTCCATTTCATAAAACACTTTTTGAACTTCACCAATTTTAAACACAAGATTTTCCTTAAGAGATGCAAAAGTTCCTTTTAGACTTTCGACAAACGGATTGATCTCATTTTTAAACACCTCGTTCATATGTTCGAAAGCCCATTCTCCGGCATTTAAGCCATTTGAAGTCGTACAATCCAAAATGACCTTGTCAAAATTAGTAAAGTATTGATTAATCTCTTGCAAGTTTAACCATACAGTGCTAACAGGTGGAAGATCCTTTGGAATTTCCTTAGGACCTTCCATATTGACAAGTGTAGGAAATGTACTAGGGTTTTCTTCATCTAATATGTAGGTCGGTGCTGTTATGAGATCTTTGTCCATATGGAAGCGAATTCTAAAATCCGTTTTTGCAAGCTCCTTATTCAATTTAAAATAATCACACTCGGGATATTTTGCAGAATTGTATGACCGATCCTCATCAACTAGATCCTTACTTGTTCGATCATCGGGAAAAACAATCGGGTCTAAGGCCAATCCTAATTGAGTTGCATTATAAAGTCTAGGACTATGTCTTAAAGCTTGTTTTGCATATCGTGGATTAGGGGGAAGGCCTTTTTGACGAGATAAGTTAAATTCTCTAAACGAAGCATCAAATAAGTGCACTAGTTGAGAAGCAGCGTATTGTCTTAACAGCAAGTAATCTAGACTTCTAATCTTATTAGTAGCATTAATCTCCATTTCATTCTTCTTAGACTCGAGTGATTCAAAATCCGTTTGAAGTTTTTGAAAATTAGTGACCACTAACTCCTTTTCTTTAAGTTCATTAGTCAGATTAGCTCTTAAGTTTTCAATTTCTTGCAAGTGACCCATTTGTTTGTTTCTAAAATGATCATATTCGGGATTAGTTAGAACACTAGACGAAGGCACTAATTCCAAGGTTTGAACTTTCTCATTGCTTAAGGCAAGCTCATCAGACAAATTCTTATTCTTAGCTAAGGTTTCTAAGAGTGCAGCATTCATTTGGCTAAGTAATGTAGCAGGAACCATGACCAAATCTTGTTGAGCAGGAGTAGGCGTATGCGAAATGGGTCCCGGTTGTGATTCACTCAAAGTCTGGGGACTCACATTGATATTGCTATCATTGTTTGTCTCCTCATTTGAGAGACTCACCACCGAAGATTCATTCGAATCAGCACTCTCTTGCACAACTTGATGTGGTTGAATACTAGCATCAGTGGTATTATCGGTGGTATTAATAAGTACCTCAGATCTCTTTTCTGGCCCTAAGCTGGAGATAGTTGCCATGAGAGCAGCCTTTGCAGATTGAAAGTCATCACAATCTGAGTCATACGCATCGAGATCATCTGCTTGGTATGCTGCATTATGTGTGGTGGCCGTG
Source organism: Glebionis coronaria (assembly GCA_025667525.1). Taxonomy (NCBI): domain Eukaryota; kingdom Viridiplantae; phylum Streptophyta; class Magnoliopsida; order Asterales; family Asteraceae; genus Glebionis; species Glebionis coronaria. The sequence continues at coordinate 266,087,226 of CM046879.1, forward strand.
TCTTGTTCAGCAATCCCTGGATCAACAAGAAATGCAAGCTCTTCTTCATCAAGTTCCCTGCCTTGTGCCTGATCATTCACCAGATAGATCTTTTCTGCAAACCATTGTCCATCCCTTCTCCTCTTGGGTTTCTTACAATCCCTGGACATGTGACCCTCTTCCTTGCAGTTGTAGCATGTAATCATTCACAATTTGCCCGTGGAATTAGCCCGTGGAGCAGGATTGACCATTGGAGCCTGATTGACTGTGCGAGCATTTGTAGTTGATGTGGTAGGTCTCCCCTGATATGGTTGAATAGGCTGAACCATTACCCTGCCATTCACAATAGTAGCTTGTTGGCGAGAATTGGATGAATTCCTCAACTGATTGTTGGTAGGAGCTGATCCCCTAAATCCTCGTTTGCTTAAAGTCCTTGTGAGATAAGAAGACATAGTGGTTAACACTTCAACTGGATCAGCACCTTGTTTGAATACAGGAACGGGGACTTCCTCATAATCACAGTACATTGCTTGGTCTTGATGAGCTGCATAATCACTAGAAGGAATACTCATTTGATCAGGGTAGCTTGTTGGATATGCTGCATTCTCTTGATAAGAAGAATATGAAGATTGAGCATAAGGTGCAATACTAGCTGGGTGAGGTTGTGTAGCATATTATGATGAAGGTGCACTAAACCGATATTGTTGCTCATGTGAGGTGGGTGGTTGTGGTAGAATCGAGTATTGGGGAAAGGTTGGTGTCATGTAAGGTGATGGATGATAGGCTTGATGTCCCAAAATATAAGGAGTGTTGTTGTGAGACAAGCTTGGTTGATTCGCCATCAAAGCTAATGAATCAGGGTACATACCTCGTGGAGAACGGTGCATGATCACATGTTTCTCATGCTGCTGAAGAAAAGCATATAGTTGATCCAAATTGCACTTATGCAGATCCCTGGTTAACTTAACATCGGTAATATACTCACCCCATTCAGCTTGAGGTAAAGTATTCAAGAATTTGGTGTTAACCTGGAATGGAGCAATCACCAGATTGTATACATTCAGATCATTCATGAGTGTGGTGAATCTGAAGTAATAATCGTGAAGCGTTTCCACTGGGTTGTAAGTGAATCTGTCAAACAGGTCATACAACTGACATTCCCTTTCCTGTTTGGTGAGAGATGTACCTTGTAGCAACACCTTAAGACGTTCCCATAAATCCTTTTCCACCGTATACTGACTTACCATCCTCTAGATGTCATGGGGAAGAGCTTGGAGAATTGTTTGAAGAGCTTTCTCGTCTGCATCAGCAACAAGTTGTTGAGCTGGTGTAAGTTCTTCAAATTCTCTTGGTCGAGACACATTGTTAGCCACGATGGTACCATAGTCAAGTGGACCATTTAAGATTGACTTAACCATAAGCCTCCCATAAACCGGTTTTCCCTTAAGATAAGACATCATCCGGCCTTGCCATGCTTCAAAAACTTCTTTGATGAGCATTGGCGGGCGATTATCCGTTCCCGTAATGACAGAAATATCCGTAAGTGATGTCATCTGAGGCATTACTGAATTCGGATTCATTTTGTTAACTTCAAAGAGACAAAGATTATCGGTTGATCGAGCAGTGAAGTAAAGCTTGTGAATTGTGTTGAGTTTTTGTTGTAAGAAACCAAGATTAAATCCTCTAAAAATCGTCGAAAAAACAAGCAAAATAACCCTTGATTCGGAACTTTTGTTGATTCGGAAGTGTTGATTCGGAACTTCTTGGTTCGGAACTTTTGGCTTGATTCGGAACTTCTTGGTTCGGAACTTTTGGCTTGATCCGGAACTTCCTGGTTCGGAACTTTTTGGCTTGATCCGGAACTTCTTGGTTCGGAACTTTTTGGCTTGATCCGGAACTTCTTGGTTAGGAACTTCTTGGTTCGGAAGTTCTTGGTTCGGAAGTTCTTGGTTCGGAACTTTTCTTGGTTCGGAACTTTCTTGATCCGGAACTTTCTTGATCCGGAACTTTTTCGTTCGGAACTTCCTGGTTCGGAACTTTTTGGTGATCCGGAACTTGTTGGTTCGGAACTTTTGCTGGGTTAATCAGAAACCTTGTTCCGATGAACAGTCGACCACTAAAATGAAGATTAAACCCAGATTTTGACCAAATAACCCAAAAAGTTTTGTGATTTCTACAATAATAAGTAAAAACTAATACTTATCCACTAATCCCAATCACAAAAACACCAAAAACACCAAGAATCAAGATGAATCTTCTTAAAGAACACTAATACAATCAAAAACTAAAAAACCACACAAATCACTACCTTAAATCACCCCATAGCTCTTGATACCAAATGTAGAATATTGATAACCTATGAATCTATGAAGGGGTTTGTTGATTTCTAGAGAGAGAAAGTTAGAGAGAGAAAGTGAGAGAAACTATGTGTTATTTCAATAAATGGAACTAGCAAAATGACAACAACCAACCCCTTTCCATGGTGGAAAGGGGTATTTATACTTCCAAGCTTACATTGGGCTTGGGCCGGTCCATGACAAGCCCATGGACCGGTTCTTACTTAACTTAATAAGCAACTAATAACTATTTGTTAACTACGAGCTATTACAATATAAATAATATTGTGGAGTGACCGATACTTCTAATATACGTAAAACGTATTTCTAACACTCTAGAATCTTTAAAGAAATATAACTTTGAAAATTGTGACCCCGTGGATACTCCAATGGTGGAGAAATCCAAGTTAGATGAAGATAGGAATGGGATTATTGTCGATCCGAAACTCTTCTGTGGGATGATCGGAACCCTTCCCTATCTGACAGCTAGCAGGCCTGATTTGCAATTTGCCGTATGCATGTGTGCCCGGTATCAGGCTCGGCCTACCGAAAAGCACCTACATGCTGTTAAAAGGATCTTTCGGTATCTCAAAGGAACACTTCATCGTGGTCTATGGTATCCGAAAGATTCCTCTATTGCTTTAATATCATATGCAGATGCCGATCATGCTGGGTGTCAAGACACGAGGTGTAGCACTTCTGGGTCTGTGCAACTCCTTGGAGACAGATTGATTAGTTGGTCTTCAAAAAGGCAGAAAAGCGCTGCAATTTCTAGCACGAAGGCTGAATACATTTCCATGTCCGGTTGTTGTGCTCAAGTCCTTTGGATGAGATCACAACTAACTGACTACGGTCTTGGATTCAACAAAATCCCGATGTATTGTGACAACAAGAGCGCCATTGCCCTTTGCTGCAACTACGTTCAACACTCCCAGGCAAAGCACATCGACATTCGCTACCATTTCATTAAAGAGCAGGTGGAAAACGGAGTGATCGAGCTGTATTTTGTCACCACTGAGTATCAGCTGGCAGATATGTTCACAAAAGCCTTAGATCGAGGACGAATCGAGTTTTTGATCGTCAAGCTTGGCATGAAATCTTTCTCTCCAGCGACTCTCAAAGAGTTGGCAGAAGAATCAGCAGAATAGTGGTGGTAAACTATTCATGCGTATCCTTTGTTCGTGATCATGTATATTATCGTATATATATAAACCACAAAAAGAAAAATACAAAAATATAAAACCAAGAAAAACCATAAAAAATATAAAACCAAGAAAAACCATAGAAAAATATAAAACCAAGAAAAACCATAAAAAATATAAAACCAAGAAAACCCAAAAATATTTTCGTCTTTTTTAAATCGGGCATGTCTTTTAGTACGGTAATATTTACGGCTTTAGAAATGTCGATCAATATTGACATGGCGCCATAAATAGAGTCCGTATAAAAGTTGTACATTTTTAAAACATGCCCATTATGGCTTGTAGTTATTTCAGACTGCAACCCGCTTTTCGCATTAATGTCACGTATTTCCTTGGAAAACGTTGGCTCACAACGGGAATTAATTTTCTCGGGCATGATTTACAAGCCAAATCATGCAAAGGGATCAATTTTACTTTATTACTTGGTCTAACACGAATTAATGTACGTCTCAGTGCATTAACTTGTCAAAATAAGAGAAATCTTATTGCCACCACGAATCAATCTTTTCAAGACATTAATTGGAAAATGTTTTCATCAACATGTGCCTCGTTAAACAATGACTACATCTCTTTAAATAGAAAACGGGTCATCGTTTAAGGGGGCGAAAATGTTAAATCGTCTTCAAAAGTTTTCGAGGAAAATTAATTGGCTCATTGGTTAATGACTGGAATTGCTTTGGTATTCGTCTTGTTAATTGTCGTGAGTTTTAGGCTTCAGATATTTTGTTTAAGTGGTATGAGGGCTAGAATAGTTAATTCAATGAGATAGGCCTAACGATTGTTAATTACTTTAACGAATGTTAACCTAAAGTTTTTATTAACTAGAAAAGAAAAGGAAAAGTAAAGAAAAACGAATAGTTAAGGGGATTAAAACTGAAAGGGCTAAATGTGACAACTTTGAAACTTGTGAAAAATGGTTGACCTAAGTCAAACCACTCCCCCCGTCTTTCCTTTCTTTCTCTTCTCCCTTTTCTGTAGCCGCCATTAACACACACAAAAACACACTCAAGCTCTCAACTCGCGTTTTTCTTGATCTCCAATTTGTTTCATTCATTTAACAAGGTACAAACGTCATCTATTTCGCCTAATTCACTAATTAAATCCAATTAATTGAATTCGTTATAATTAAATTAATCAAATTAGGGCTTATGCTTTAATTAGGTCAAATTGATTAGGGTTTTAGTTGGGTTTTACTCGGAATAGCATTAGAAAGATGGTTGTGGCCTTAGAATGCTTTAAAACACTCATATTCGCTTAGATTAATTCATTCAAGAACAGGTTTAGGTTATTCCGGATAGATGGATTTTTTTCGAAGAGTATTTCAAATGAACAAGGTTTGAATTATTTCGGATGAACCACTTTGTGAGTTATTCCGGATTAACCATTTTTGTGAAATATTCCGAATGAACCATTTTTAAGATTATTCCGGATGGATCATGTTATTCTGGATAAACCACTTATTCCGGATAGACTGTTTATTCCGGATAGACTGTTTATTCCGGATAGACCGTTTATTCCGGATTGACCGTTTATTCCGGATAGACCAGTTTATTCTGGATAGACCAGTTTATTCCGGATAGACCAGTTTATTCCGGATAGACCAGTTTATTCCGGATAGACCAGTTTATTCCGGATAGGCTGTTTATTTCGGATAGGCTGTTTATTCCGGATAGACCATTTATTCCGGATAGAAAAATTATTCCTGATAGACAAATTATTCTGGATAGACAAATTATTCCGGATAGACAATTTATTCCGGATAGACAATTTATTCCGGATAGACAATTTATTCCGGATAGACAATTTATTCCGGATAGACAATTTATTCCGGATGAAGTGTTTATTTCGGATGAAGTGTTTATTCTGGATGAAGTGTTTATTCCGGATGAAGTGTTTATTCCGGATGAAATGGTTATTCCGGATGAGATGTTTATTCCGAATGAAGGTGTTTTTGCTTAATAACTTGTTAAATGTTTGAGTGTTGTAAATGCTTAAGGTTATGTCATATGTTTAATGCTTAGGTATAAATTCAGAATGGTATTCATATCTGTATGTATCAACTTTTATGTTTTATCTTAAGCAGAAACAATGACTAACCCAACCGTGAAACAAATACAAGACACTACAACAGCAGCCATTGAAGAAGCCAAAACCCTCAAGTTCATTCCAAACAACTACCGGTTGAAGGAGGTCTCTAACTCCAATCACAATGGATTCAAGGTAGCTTCAGCCATTCTTGACAATTCTCACTTCAAGAATGCGCTAAGGAGTAGTGCTTCGGTGCCCTTCGACTACATGTACGAATTCTGGGCAACCAAAGAGAAGATGTCAAACAAGATCACATTCTTCCTGGACAACAAGTAACAGACTCTCACCGTGTCAGACTTTCGCAAGATCTTTGGTTTTCGGGATTCACCCAAAGGTACAACATTCTCAGCGAACCCGACCAAGAACGAGCTCATGGTGATGTTCTCTGCTATTGGATGTGCGGACTTACGAATAGTGTCCGACTTTACCACAGCCAAAGTGGGTCAACCTTGGAGAGCGATGTTTGGTATTCGCAGCCGATGTCTCACTCCCAAAACGACTGGGTATGATGCTGTGCGTTCGCCAATCATCAATATGTTCTATGGTATGTTCAAAGGTATTAATATTGATTATGCATCATTGTTGTGGGAAGAGTTTATTTTTCAACTCTTCACAAACACAAAGACTAAGGCTAAAGGTTACCAGTACCCTAGGTTCATAAAGCTAATCATATATTATTTTATGGAAAACGATGCGTCTATTGATAAGCGTGCAGGTAGCCGTCACCACACAAAGGATGTTGATGATCTGGTGGACTTAAGGCAAGAAACTCACTCCAATGTTGTTATCCCTGGTCCTATTCCCAGTCATCTCATGACAGATAATATTATCGCTTCTGCTGATTACAAGAACATGCTAATAGAAATCGAGAATCAACAAGCAAGCATTCAAACAGGAGAAGACTTGTCGACCACGGTTAAGAGTAAAGGTAAACGCAAGCAAACAGCTTTACCTGAACCCAAATCCAAGAAGAAAAAGACTGTGGCTAAGAAGGGTAAGAGCACGGCTGACGAGCTTGTTCTTCACGATGAAGAAGATGTTGATGACAATCCTACTTTCGAGCTAACTCGCAAGACTGAGAAAAAGTTAATGAAGCAGGCTATTGAAAAGAGTAGGAGAGACACAGGCGGTAGTGGTTCGGGTGTACAGATAGATGTTGAAGAAGATTACGAGGAGCCACATGACATTAGTGAGTTTGGATCACCCGAACGTTACTCAGCATCGAAGGAGACATCCATTACTGATACAGCAAGTGTTGAGAAGGAGTCCGGTGCTACAACAATCATTGTGACTACACAGCCTCTCGTAACTCAACCTCCACCAATCCTGCCATTACCAACACGACCGGTGTCAACACCACTACCATTCCCTCCACCTCCAACTACTTCTGTCATGAGTACCGTAATCACAACCGAGCCTTTTCAACCATCCCAGAGTAGCCATGTACCATCTTCAATGGCTGCATTCGTAATGGCAGAAATGTTGGATAAACACATGGACAGTCAAAGAAAAGAGATGGCTCAACTTCGAGAAGAGCTATTTCGACGAGTGCAAAGTGAAGAGGCATCCAAGAAAGCCCAAGAAGAGATGATAGCTAAGTTCACTGCAGAGATGGAGTTGACACGTAAATCTCATGCCGAAGAACTTGCTCAGGTCAAACAGGCTGAAGCTGATAAGAATGAAGCACGATTTACAAGACTTCGAGCCATAAAGGATAAATATAAGGAGCAGAAAGAAACACTTGAAGCTTCTATTTTAGAGAGAGTGAATGAATCTGTTGAGTCTGTTATGCCAAAGCTGCGTGAAGAGTTGAGGAAACTTGCGGCAGATAACTTGATGATTAAGTCGTCCAACCCTTCCGAGTCAGCCTACAAAATTGCATATGACTTGACATATTTTGAACTAAAGAAGATCCTCAAAGCTCGCATGAAGGAAGTTGGATCTTTTGACAAGTCTAAAATTCAGCGGACACTCTACAAAGCACTCAATGAAGCTATCTTGGAGGATGATCGGTTGTTTAAGACATTTGGAAGTGTGGTACCTTACCAAATCTTGGATGAGGAGGAAAAGGAAGATAGTGAGCAAGAGGAGAGTGATGGTGAAGAAGAGGATGATGATGATGATGATGATGGTAATGATGATGATGATGGTGATGATGATGATGATGGTGATGGTGGTGATCAAAATGAGGAGAGTGATAAGGGTAGCAACGGGGATGATGATGAGGATGATGGTGGTAAAAATGACCAGCCTGATCAGTCCGATGACGATGAAACGGGGGACAAGGTTGCCAGCAAAAAGAAACCATCCAAGTCTGGTACCAAGTCTCAGAAAGATGCTGTCCGAAAGGAAAAGTCCACATCTACGGAGTCAGGACGAACCAAGTGGCGCCATGATGTGAATGCTGCTACTGCATCATCGATTCCCGGTACATCTGTTTCTGTTTCTATACCTATTACCACTAATCCTGTTAGTTCTTTTGTTGCTCCTGTGATTGCAGAACCAGTAACTAAACCTGAATCTACACAACACTCGCCTGTTCATGATACCGCCGAAATGCCTGAATCAGAACCAGAAAGTGTTCATGTTTCTACTTCTCTACAAAAAGAACCAGAATCTACTATTCCCGAGTCAAGCACACGGGACTGGGCGGATACATTGGAGATTGATGAAACTGCACCGCCACAAGCTTGGATCACGACAGCTGCTAAATATGATCCAATCACAGACGCTGATAGAGATGTTCTATATCTCCGTATCCGTAGTCCGATAGACTTGTGTGCATTTTGGGCTCATGAGTTCAAATCTTCGGTCACTCCGTCTTTGGTGAAGAGAGCGCTAAAGGACAAGAGCCTTCACTCCAAAACCAGGTTAAGCCACATAAAGTACGAGTATTATGCTGACGAGGTCTTGAAAGCTCTCAATACCGTTCAAAGGCCGGGCCTTCATGAGTCAGAAAGAGCTCCACCTCCACTTGATCCCTCTCAAGATAATCAAATTGCTCTTGACTTCTTTGTCACCTATGATCTTGACTATCTCCTCAAGAGATCATCCAAGTACGCGACCTCCTTGACCTTGTTGAAAGCTCATAACTGGGGGACAATACCTTATATCGAGGAAAAGGTCAACCGCCTCTGGGTTCCAAAGGTAAACCGTAATTATGACACATTGGGACGAGCGAGTCCGAAGGGCGTACAGAGGTTGCTGCTTAGCCAACTTAGGTAATATTGTCAAATCCGATATTCGCATCTCAAGTATTTTGGGACTGAAGATTGAACCCAAGAATGGCTATCACCATGTGACGGAGATTCGTCTAAAAAGGGAGGATGACAAAGAATACACGGTACAACAGGGAGATTTTTCTATCATTCGCCTTGAAGATATCGAATACATGTTGCTTATGATGACCCGTGATCAACTTACCCATCTTACTCGTGAAGAAATCATTGCCTTGAATACAACACTTCGTATGTTCACACGAAGCGTTGTTATCAAGAAACGAGTTGAAGATCTTCAATTGGGAGTTGAAAGCTACCAAAGGAAGCTTAACATGACCCGTCCAATGAATCAAGTTCTACCTCAACATGTCAAAAGATGTCCCTATACCGGCACGACCGTTCCGATGTACGGGATTTTCTACATGAACAGTGGTGGGATCATGAAGTTTATGAGGGTAGGTGAGCTTCATAAATACAGTGATGGGACTCTCATATACGTCAGAGGAAAATTGGAGCATCTTAATTCTGGTGGGACATTACCAGAAATGATTGAGGATTGGCATCCGGGTTATCGGAAAATGGCTACATATGTGATAAAGAAGATTGATGAAAAGCTCCGGGAACGTAGATTGATGAGGAGCTTAGAAAGATTCGTTGGTGGTAGACCATATGGAGTGCACTACAAGTTACTACAACGATCCATTTAATGGGTCGTCTCATATCAGGTCCACTCTATATTGGTTTTAATTGTGAATATGTAAATTTGTGAATATTGTGCTTTTATGGCTTGATGTAGTGTTAAGGTATGATAAATTTTTCAAGAATTTCTCACGAGATTCTAAATCTTTCAAAATATGTCATACTAAAGCACTACAACTAACCCTTATTAATTTAAGGGGGAGCATTAATATGTTCTATGGCCAAACATTGATTTCATTTCTACCCAAAGACCGGTTAATCCATTCAATATCCCAAATATTAATGGTTAACATTTTGAATAAGGGGAGAAAATGGGATTAAGGAGACTTAAACGATACTTGGCTAAAAGATGAAAAAGACTTAACGATAATCCAACTTAATATGTGTAAAGCCCGTGTTAAGGGGGAGCGTTTTTTGATGAACAAAACACTTAAGGTACAAAACTCTTGATTTCAATATCACAAGTACCTTAAGTGATTTTCAAGGATTTTTCATGGTGACTATACTTTCCCAAAACACGCTTAATTCACGACGGATGTGGTGACAAAAGGGTGGTAGGAATAGGTATTAGTCCAATGATTCATCAGAGCCGATGGAATCTTCCCAAGGACAATTCTCTAGATAGAATTAGAAGTCCTAGGAAAGTTGGAGTTGATTGTGAACGTAGCAGAGTACCGACTAATTACTGATGCTAGCACTAGAACAATCACAACAAGGTGCTAGTGATGATGTATTGGTAAGTACTGAAGGGGTTGAAGAATGAAAAAGAAATGTAAAGATAAAGGGTGTAAAGAAAGAAGCCCTCCTTAAAACTTTAGGCAGAAACCGGGTCAATACATATGCTATTGAGATCATTTGTTAATGATTCTCGATATTGAAGAAAGACATCATGGACCTAGTGATGCAATGCACAACCCTTCCCAGCTAACTCAAATATCTCTCAAAAGGTATTTGTTTTAATCACACGGAGATCAACACGTTATCTATTGGTTTATTCACTCCGAATAAACTGATATTGAAAAGGTGGCACTCCTCTCCAGCCATCGCTCACTAAATCAAAATGCACTATCGAGTCTAGAGCCACGAGATCATTATAAGTCTCATTAGGACACTTTCCATTTATTCCTTGCTTTCTCACACACTGTGAAAAGTAAGAGATCTTTATGAGTCCTACGCAGTATTCTTGTAATATTGCCAGAACATCTGGGTGATACGCAAGTATTATAATGAAGATGGAAATCCTGCTTGAGCCAACATCAAACAAGCTCATGGTAGGTGACACGTGCGGTTCTTTAAGAACCAATCTTGTGAAAAACTGGAAAGAAACAGTAGTTTAATTCTTAATTGAACTTAAACTCGTTCCAGGCCTCTACACATTATCGTATGATCTTGCCAGAACACTCAGAGTGACACTCTTTCGTGTTCACAGTGACGAGTGGAAATCCTTCTAGTGTTAACATCAAACAGCACTTGGTAGGTGACGTGCAAGATTCTTTATGAATCAAGCTCGTGATAACTGGAAAGCAACGATGGTGAAAATCTTAATTGAAATTCACTTGTTCCAGGTTTCATGAATTGACGGCTTCAATCACAAGGATAATTTATCCAAGTGATTCACTCTTTATGTTCGCAGTCAAGCTTAGTGATCGTCGAATAAAGAGAACGGGTTTACCCTCGAAATCCTGTCAGGAAGTTACTTAATTGAAACTATCCGTCACAGGTACGATATCTAATATCGTCCAACGGTCTTCACCGACCGGAGGTAAAACGCTACCGATTTAGAATGAAATGTTCTAAGCCATTTCATTCGTGTCTTATTATGTTGCTGCGAAGACGGTGGCGTTGCGGTGTACCAACTAAAGTCGTTCCCACATGCTTATGTTTTTTTGCATCAAAGTTCAGCAAAATTCAAGAAAGTACAAAATGAAGTCTTCCGCTGTACCAAACTCTGAAGCTTTCAAGAATTCAACAAAAGACATAAGTGTGTGGAACATGGAGTCACGAGGAGGCAAGATTCACAAGAAGGCAAAGATCACACGTGATTGGTCAAAAGAACAATGCTCTCAAGCCAAAGCCTAAAAGATCAAATCAACATATTCACAACAAAAAGAAAAGAAGAAAAGACTACGAGCTGAAGAACGAAGACTTAGTATAGTATGCTAGGTTTAGAACTGTGTAACGTGGAGTGACCTCCCTTAGGGGGAGATTGTTAGAAATACGTTTTTAACGTATATTAGAAGTATCGGTCACTCCACAATATTATTGAATGTTGTATAGCTCGTAGTTAAATACTTGTTTAATTTGTTAAGTAAAACCGGCCCATTGGCTTATCATGGGCCGACCCAAGTCCATTAGTGGCTTGGATATAAATACCCCTTTCCACCATGGAAAGGGGGTTGGTTGTTGGTTGTTTCACTTTTCAAGTTTAATAAAAACACATATTTCTCTCTCACTTTCTCTCACTAACTTTCTCTCTCTAGAACCATCAACCCACCTTATTAATTCATAATATTATCACTATTCTTCAGTGAAAAAGAAAGACGGATCATTCCGTATGTGCATCGATTATCGAGAATTGAACAAACTTACTATAAAGAATTTTTACCCTTTACCAAGGATCGATGATTTGTTTGATAAACTTCAAGGTTCGAGCATTTATTCAAAGATTGACCTTAGGTCGGGTTACCACCAACTTAGAGTTCGAGAGGAAGACATTTCCAAGATGGCATTTCGAACCCGATACGGTCACTTAGAATTCCAAGTCATGCCATTTGGGTTAACCAATGCACCCGCGGTATTCATGGACCTTATGAACCGTGTGTGTAAACCTTATTTGGACAAGTTCGTGATCGTGTTTATTGACGATATCCTTATCTACTCTCGTAGTAAGGAAGAACACGAGGAACACCTAAAGAAAATTTTTGAATTGTTGAAACAAGAACAATTATAAGCCAAATTTTCAAAGTGTGGATTTTGGATTCACACGGTACAATTCCTTGGTCACGTAATCGATAGTAGTGGTATTCATGTGGATCCCGCAAAAATCAAAGCGGTAAAGGATTGGGCGACTCCTACCACACCTACGGAGATTCGCCAATTCCTTGGACTTGCCGGCTATTATAGACGGTTTATCGAAGGATTCTCGAAAATCGCTAAGTCTATGACGGAATTGACTCAAAAGAACAAGAAGTTTATTTGGGGAGACGACCAAGAAACTTCTTTCCAAACTTTAAAACAAAAACTTTGCGATGCGCCCATTATCGCATTACCCGAGGGTAGTGAAGACTTTGAAGTATTTTGTGATGCTTCAATTAAAGGTCTAGGCGCGGTTCTCATGCAAAGGAAAAAGGTCATAGCTTATGCCTCTCGACAACTAAAGTCGAACGAAGAAAACTACACTACTCACGATTTGGAGCTAGGCGCGGTTGTCTTTGCTCTCAAAATTTGGAGACACTACCTCTACGGAACTACGTGTGTAGTTTACACCGATCACAAAAGTCTTCAACATATCTTAGACCAAAAAGAACTCAACATGAGACAACGATGTTGGTTGGAACTACTTGGAGACTACGATTGTGACATTCGTTATACCCCGGGAAAAGCTAACGTTGTAGCCGATGCTTTGAGTAGAAAACCCCGTGAGCGACCTCTAAGGGTTCGAGCCTTAGTGATGAATATTGGCTTAAACATACCCGCAAAAATCTTAGAAGCCCAACGAGAAGCTATTAAGATAGAAAACATCGATAAAGAAGAAGCCGGTGGAATGATCACCAAAAATCTCGTTGCACGTACCGATGGAACATTGTGTCTTGACAATAGAAGTTGGTTACCTCGTTACGGTAATGTCCGAGAACTAATCATGCATGAATCGCACAAGTCTAAGTACTCGATCCATCCCGGATCGGACAAAATGTACCATTACATGAAAATGTTCTATTGGTGGCCAAACATGAAAGCCGACATCGCGACTTATGTTGGTAAATGCCTAACTTGCGCCAAAGTTAAGGTTGAACACCAAAAGCCTTCCGGATTACTAGTCCAACCTAGGATCCCGGAATGGAAATGGGAACGAATTACTATGGACTTCATTACAAAACTCCCAAAAACGTCCGCGGGATACGACACCATTTGGGTCATCGTCGATCGCTTAACGAAATCCTCACATTTTCTTCCGATGAAAGAAAACGACAAAATGGATCAATTAGCACGATTATAGGTGAAAGAAATCGTTGCTAAGCACGGCGTACCAATTTCCATCATATCGAACCGAGACGGTCGATATTGCTCAAGATTTTGGCAATCTCTCCAAGAAGCGTTAGGAACGCAATTGGACATGAGTACGGCTTATCATCCTCAAACGGATGGCCAAAGTGAAAGAACCATCCAAACATTGGAAGATATGCTTCGCGCATGCGTAATCGACTTTGGAAACGGATGGGATCGACACTTACCGTTAGTAGAATTTTCATACAACAATAGCTACCACACTAGCATTAAAGCGGCACCGTTTGAAGCACTTTACGGTCGAAAGTGTCGCTCACCCGTTTGTTGGGCGGAAGTTGGTGATGCACAACTTACCGGTCCGGAAATTATTCACGAAACAATGGAGAAAATCATACAAATCAAGAGTCGTATGCAAGCGGCTCGTGATCGACAAAAGTGTTACGTCGACAAGAGACGGAAACCATTGGAATTTAAAGTCGGAGATCGGTTAATGTTGAAAGTTTCACCATGGAAAGGTGTAATTCGTTTTGGTAAACGAGGAAAACTAAACCCTCGATATATTGGACCATTCGAAATTATTCAACGCATAGGTGACGTTGCCTATCGTTTAGATTTACCGCAAGAACTAAATCGCGTGCATAATGTGTTCCACATTTGCAACTTGAAGAAATGATTATCCGACGAAACGCTCGTCATACCTATGGACGAAATCCAACTCAACGACAAACTTGTGTTCGTTGAAGAACCTGTCGAAATTATGGAACGAGAAGTCAAACGGCTCAAACAAAGTCGCATACCTATCGTCAAAGTGCGTTGGAATGCGCATAGAGGACCCGAATTTACTTGGGAACGTGACGACCAATTTAAAGCGAAGTAACCCCATTTGTTTGCTAATGTGGCGTCGACTTAAACCATATTGTTTGTTTTGCATTGCGGACAAAGCCCTCTTTAGGGAGAGCGAATGTAACAACTCGAAATTTACACGTCTTATTTGTGTAATGACGTGTTCACTTATAAACATTTGATGTGTCTATGTACGACGTTTTGATGTACTGTCGGTTTGTGCCAGATTATATTGTATTCTAGTTATCAAAACGCGTGAGGACACGCCCTTATTGGATACAACGTTATGTGTTGGTCACTACGTTTAGTAGTCATGTAGACACTCGGGCGTACACTAAGCCATCGATGCTAGTTAGAGTATCATTTAGAGACAAGTACCCTCATTTTAGCCGAACTTGTTAAGTATTACTGTTGGGCCGAGATTTCCCATTGAACCCCTACTGTGCCAGGGTTGTTAAATTATGTACAAAGTATTTACAAGTTGAGAATAAGATTTAAACTTGTGAACCCTTAGTGAGAAGATATATTATTACAGCTTTGACCAACCAAAGTCAAACATAAAACCTGAAAACATATTATATCCTCCCACTCAACACAACCAACCAACACACATGCCGAAAATACCCTATTTGGGTATGTCACAAGACCTCCATATTCGGATGAAGACTAACCCTATGCCAAAGATACTAGATTAAATAAAGTCCATAATCACAAAGTTTAGAACATAAAAACATTAACACACAAACAAAATCTGGGACATCTTTGAGAACCAAGAGGTAGATCTTGAGCAAACCAAGTCGAAGACTTCATTGCTCATCCGAACATCACCAAGCCGAAAACCAACACCTTGATATGTGATTTTTTATACTCTTCTCCTCATTCTTGTACATGTCATTAGAGTGCTTGACCAAACCCACCTACCAAAACATAAACAAGTGTGTTAGACAATTAGACACCATTCAAAATGTATGCTAAAAACTGGAAAATTGTAGCCAAACCATTCTAGTCACATTTTCTTACATAATATTAGTAGGAGACATAATAAATTAACCAATAATGTCTTAGGAAGCAAATAACCCCAAACAGAATAAAAAGAGTACCCATCGACCCAAACACGAAACAAATCAACTCACAGTCAAAACATGGAAGTTACATCATTTTCTCTACTACAAACACTCTCGTATTTGAATTAAACCGCATACAGATAAAAACCCCCAATTTATTCAAACCCTAATTTTTATAAAACATTTTAAGACTCTAATTAAACCTTATAGAAACACGAATTCACCAATTAATTAGATAAATAATGGAGTATGAATGAAACCCTAATTAAACCGAAACCCTAAATTGACAAATAGGTTCAATTAATTCGATTAACATATTGTTAATAAAGAAAGCATTAATTAAAGATATAAACACGCAAGATCCATCGAAACCCCCAATTTGTATGAAACCCTAAAAATTGTTTATTCAGATTTGAGACTAGAAATACTTAATTGAGATTAATTAGAGTATTTCTAAACCAAGAAAATCATATACTTTCGAAAGTATATCAAAGAAACGTAAGACCTTGATTATGAACATAAAATGGATTTAACTTATCTTTTTTTTAGAATCACTCATGAATATCATGAGACCCACATCTATAATCGGATTAAACATGCATAAAGATGAAACCCAGATCATTCGAACCCCAACCGAACCAAAAACATCATCACATGATTATAAATCAGATAGATTCATAATCGAGCATAGGTTGATAAGATATGTAATGGATTCCATGACTCGAACAAAGGAAAACCCAGATCTGAAATGAGTTAGGAGAGAGAGAATCTGGGCGTGGGTTTAATAACTATGTGTTTTGAGACGTGTGAATGAGAAAGTCAAGACACACAGAGAGTATAATAACTCTCTGCCTCTCCCACTCTTGTTTGTCACGCCCCAAAATAGGCTGGGTATGGAGTTGGGCCAAAGTATGGGCTCAAGTGCTGGGCCATGTAAAATTATGGGTCGGGTTTTAGTGTAACGAGCTGTGTTATTTTAGGCCGGCTCATATAAGCCCAAGGACTAAGAATTGTGTGTGTGTCAAGCCCTTAGTAACACTAATAAACGCGTGTCTCAAGTTTTCGGTAATAAAACGTAAGGTCAAGAACAACTAGGAAGACTTGTATTTTTATTATTAACTCGTAATCGTCGTAACACGATATTTATACTTAACTAGGTCATGGATAACGTGGTCGTATTCTCGAAGCTCTCTTGCATTTTCATCCATTTGCTTAACTATCGAGGTGAGTTTATAGCCCCACTTTTACTTGTTTTATCACTTTGGGGTGAGAACATTGCTTGTTTTAAACAGTTGAACATAAGTGCCTAAAACTCATACGTGTCTACATGATGTCTAAGTAGCGATACCCCTAGATGCTTTAGCCCACTATCATGAACCGTTAATTACTTTGTGTAAGCGCGAATGTTATGGATAGATCTATTGGGATTGGCCTCCCTATCTATTGTTGGTTGTGTGACCAAATTAGATACAAATACATTTGAGGTTGTTACGAATACTTTGGGGTAGTATTTGCTTGGGCACACTCTTAAATAAACTGGTTTGTACGGTTAACGCTTCGGTGTCATGAGCTTAGACGTAGGATATCATGAACGTATGCTATTGTGATAATAATCTTGTATTTGTTATAAGATTATTTGACGGTTGCCTAACAAAAATCTTATGGTTCATCACACTACTTCTACTTAAACCTATAAACTCACCGACCTTTGTGTTGACGTTTTAGCAATGTTTTTCTCAGGTGTCAAGGCGGAGGAGTGACGTGGTTGTGCTATGAAGATTAATAAAAATTATCATGATTTAACTTTGAGACTTGCTTTGGATGTATGATATTTGGAAACTCATATTATGTTATCATGGGTTGTAAAATAATTTTCCTTGGGACCAATTCTATTTTTATGTCTTATGAATGAAAAATGACTTTTCTTAGTTATTCTTGTATCTATGTCTCTTGGTTGTCATGATAGTCACATCCTCGTGCAATTGTACACGTGGGCCAAATTGAGGGTGTGACAGTTAACCTCAAACAGCACTTGGTAGGTAACTTGCAAGATTCTATATGAATCAACTTCGTGACAACTAGAAAGCAACGATGGTGCGATTATTTAAAGAATCAAACTTGTTCCAGGAATCGGAATTGACGGCTTCAATCATGCGGATAATTTTATCCAATTGATTCACTCTTTACGTTCGCAGTCAGCTTTAGACGGTCGAGTAAAGAGAACGGATTTACCCGCGAAATCTTGTCAAGGAGATTTTTAATTAAATCTACCTGCCACAAGTACGATATTTTATATCGTCCAACGCTCTTCACCAACCGGAGGTAAAATGCTACCGAATTAGAATGAAATGTTCAAATCTATTTCGTTTGTGTCCACTTATGTTGCGGCATTTGAAGACAGTAGCGTTGCAGAATCCGGGAAGAAGTCGTCCCCGCATGCCTATACTTTATGCACTTAATACTTCATCTAATTCAAGAAAGCCTAAAAGTCAAAGTCTTCTGCTGTATCGAACTCTGAAGCTTTCAATAATTACGAAGGTATAAGTATGTGGGACATGAAGTCACAAAGAGGCGAATATCACAAGTGATGGATGCACAAGATCAAGGAAAGAGATTAATGCTCAAGATTGATATCAATGATCACATCAGCATGTTCACCAGAAAAGAAAAAGAAAAGAATGACGAAGACTACGAGCTCAAGACAAGCATAGTATGCTAGGTTTATTTTATTATTGTAACTTGGGTAACGCCCTTGTTTGGAGTGACCTCCCTTAGGGGGAGATTGTTGGAAATATGTTTTTACGTATTTAGGAAGATTCGGTCACTCCGACAATATATTAAGTAGTAGCTCGTAGTCTAGGTATCTTTATATATATCAAACAAGGAAAAGCCCGGTCCATGCTTGTATGGCCGGCCCAATTGTAAGCCCAAGCCCATCTTATGGGCTTGGTATATAAACCATCTCCTTAGATGGAGAGGGTGGTGGTTTCATTTTTAATAACACATAGTTCTTTCATTTCTCTCTCTAGAAGTGTGTGAAATCCACCAAGTTTCTATCTCTTTCTCTCTCTAGAACATAAGATAGATTTACAATATCCTACAAGAATGGTAACACAATTAATATATATGAATGAGTTGATGCACTTTCACTTATGGATAACAATGATCTTGTTTTTAAGCTTGGTATGGGGAAAGTGAAACTTGAGGATGATAAGTGTTCATGGTACCAAAATCCCTAATTAAAGTCTTTGATTTCTTTATGAGTTATTTCCATAAATACCATTTCAAGAAAATCCAAAAATATATAAATAGAATTGTTTTTCTTTGCATAACATTGTATAAATCAAAATCATGCATCATATAATGTAGTGTAGTGTAAATACATTCCATATTGGCCAAGGTAGATTAATTATGAGAAAAGTGTAAATTGGTGCTTTAAAATGTGGCATTGCATGAGGTCATGGCAACGATCAAGTGTAGGGGATTTGATATGAGTGAAATCTCATATCAATTATATTACAAATCACCCTAAAACACAAAGCAAAATACCTAATTTTGATTTATAAAAGCAGTATTATGGGTATGTTTTGTTGTTTATGCTTGTGTAGGTAAAAAGATACAAATTATGAAGCAAACAAGGGATTGAAGCCTTTATTAAGAAAAAGGAGGATGAAAAGTGACAAGTCAACCAAAGTCAAAGGACCTTTCTTGACAACTTTCAAAGTTGAAGGACTAAAAGTGCAAAACTGGGAAAGTTAAGAACAAAGTCAAACATAGTCAACTATCAAGTCAATAAGTTAAGGGATCATTATTGTGCAAGTTTCAAGCTAAAAGGACCAAAATTGACAAGTTGGTGAAGATTGTAGCTCAAGTTCATAAGCTGAAAACAAGAGGGGCTAAAACTGTCAATGATCAAAGTTATTTGGCTTATGATCCGTGTGAAGAGTTATTAGCCAATCATAAGCCACCATTTTAATTCCATGGTCACCAACTCAGCTGAGTTAATGAAGAAAGAGAGTGTGCCAGCGAATCATATATCAACCAATAGAAAATCACTTTTTGGATAATGATCCGTGTCTCATCCTCTCTTCTAATTACAACATAACACGTGGGTTAGCTAACTCTAGATCGAAGCAAGAGATTAAGGCACTTTCAGAAGGAGCTTTCAACATAAAATATACTCGGAATGAAGAGACGAAGTTAACCCAACAATCTAATTAACCTTTCATTCTCTGGATAATTTTCCCCCAAATCTGTTTATCATCTACAAAATCCAATTGACAGATTTATGACACATGGAAGTTGGGGTTTGGTTCCCACACGTCACTCATCCCCGACTAACTTCAAAATTCTTCTATAAATAGCCTCAGATGTATCTCATTTGTGTATTGTACTTAGTGTGTAAAAAAACACACACTTAATCATTTTCTGTCCTTTTCAGTTAGAAGTTTTAGTTAGCAACTAATCTCAAGTGATTGACAACCACTTGAGTTAGTTAGTTAGGCTTGTAAAAACTTTGTAAGAAACATTCCGCCATTCATAAACTTCAATTTCCACTCTTCACTTCAAATCACTTCTCATTACTGCATTCTTCTACCTTCACTGTTACTGCTAGTTCTATTGATCATATCAGATCAATAGAGCTTGTTTGATGTGTTTTGGAAGCTTGTAGTTGATTTTAGACAGTTCTAGTTCAATTTCTTGCCAAAAGTTCAGAATGATGCAGGGGTGATTAGTTCTAGATGATGATGATGATTTGATGGTTACTGGTGGTTGATCATTGGTGTTTGTGTTGATCTTAGTTGGCTCAGCGCCTAACTACTCCATCAAAGGAGGCTTCATAGCTAAAAGGCATTGAAATTATAGTTTTTGTTCCACTAAATTGTTCTGCCATGCTCAATTCTTAGACTAATAGCTTAACTGCTAAATTGTTGATGATTTAGTGTTCATTCGGTATGATAGTTATGATATGATAGTTTGTTAGTTAATTGATTTGTTTTTATCAGTTCTAGCTTAAAATTTGGTCTAAATCTGCATGAATTTCATCAGTCAGCTATTTTGTGTTCTAGAGAGTTATCTTGTTGGTTTTTGGTTTGATATCAGTTCATTTGAGTTGTTAAACAAGTGTAGATAAGACTTTTGTAATTTCATAGCCTTTTGATCAATAACTCTTTGAGAAATTTTCATCACAGTCTAAAAGTAGTGTTTGGATTTACATAGATTTCTTGAATTAGCTTTTGAAATCAGTTGTTTTGTGCATTTACTCACTAAATAGACCGGTACTAGTTTCTTTGCAAAGTTTTGTGGTCAATACTTTAGTCAAACAGGCAATTAGCCAACAAAAAAATTGGGCCAGTTTCAATAGCAAAAAACAAGCAGATTTCAATCCCTTGTCAAATCTTTACTAGTTAATGTTAGAATCTGATTTTTGGTTCTAGATATAACTGAACATATGAGCTTTCAATTTTACTAAGTGAGATAATAAAGTATTAAGAAATAAGCTAGAAATTGGCTTATGAATCAGCTGTTGAGCATTTTCAAGTTTTTGTGACAAATCTCAACTGCTTAACCATTTCCCACAAATCTACTTCATAAATTTAGCAATTTTCTTTCACATTCCTGTGTACAAACAAGTTTTAAGGCATTTTTGAGAAATTCAGCTTTTTGGAAATTTTTGGTCAAACAAAAGTCAACGATAAGCTCTTTGTGCTTAATTTGAGATTCCAGCTTATTGGCTGAACCATTTTCCAAACTTTTTGACATTCCAGTCTCTTGTTAGCTTGCTTAATCATTTTCAGGGGAAAAATCAAATAGTGGATGTCTATTTCAGCTTATAGCTTATTTTGGGCTTATTGAGATAAGCTATCTTGAGTTTTACTAGTTTTCAGCTTATTTCCTTTGGCACACCTAGCTAAAATTGGATTTTATGTCTTTTGCAAAAAAACAGAGCTTATTTGGTCAAGAAATAAGCTCACACGAGCTTATTGAAGTGGTGTTACCCATTTTTGGTTATAGATTTTGATTAATTACACTTCAGTCCCGAAAGTTTAGGGGATTGTTAAACAGCTTTGGATATTTGATTTTTCTAGGGTT
Organism: Glebionis coronaria; assembly: GCA_025667525.1. Lineage (NCBI taxonomy): Eukaryota > Viridiplantae > Streptophyta > Magnoliopsida > Asterales > Asteraceae > Glebionis > Glebionis coronaria. The sequence continues at coordinate 266,108,972 of CM046879.1, forward strand.
TGCAAGTTAAGTCCTTTTATTTTGAGTTTGTTACAAATTTGTTTGGCAGTTTTGCAAAGTTGTTAATTAGTTGTTATAGTTTTGTTATATTTTACACTTTAGTCCCTTTACTTTCAGAATTTACACTTTTGGTCCTTGTACTTTTACATACTTTACATTTTGATCTAGTTAACCATTTGTGCATTGAAAACTAGTACATCTTGCTTTAAGTGTGGTAATTACAATTTGTTTTTAGTTTAATACGGTTACATAGTGATACTATTTTTTCCATTTTTTACGTGATTCGTTGAATTAGACCTAGATACCAAAACCTTTATTAAAACCAAAAACAATTAAAAACTTGAGATTAATTGGACAGTCAATTTGTTGTGAGTTGGAAAATACGAACTTGAAAAGAATAAATATTAATGGTCTATATAACACTTGTGAATTATTATATTAGATATGTTTATGTGTTGTTTTTGGTAGAGTATTGCATATGGGTTTCTTTTTGTTTGGAATTTGAGTGTGATTTGATGTATTTTTGTGATGAAATTCACAAATATAACACATAAAACTCATATGAATTTTGCTTTTATCGAGCATTGCTAACCTTCAACAAAATCATCCTACATATCCTCCTACACACACAATCATAAAATATACATTTTTTCTACTCATTATCTCTCCAGATCCAAACCGCTAGTTCTGCCACATGTCAGGATCCTGTGTGTAGGAGGATTTGTAGGAAGATTATGTAGGAAGAATTAACATTTTTGTAAAACAAAATATACTTGGTGATGCACAATCTATGATCATAATCTCAATATATTATTTGGATTTAACATTTAGTTTCACAAAGACTAAGAGTGATATCAATGGTCACAATTAGAAATAACCAACTTTTGGATAGAAACCTAAACAAATGACGGCTTCCTTCAAGTAGTTGAATCTTTTAGTCAGTGTGTCAACCTTTTTATAAGCACTTTTTATTTTTGAAATAGTCATATAAATTAGATGTTTTTTCCTACTTCTTTTCATCTAATAAGCATCAAACTGAAAATGCAGAAGTAGTACTTTTCAATGTGGTTACTTTCTTGCTGAAAGTGTTTGGGAGACTCGTGGTTAGCTTCATACGAAGTACTACCAGTTTTGCTTATCGATCGTACTTATTTAAATCGTTAAAAGATGGTGATAAGGTATGTTCCTATTGCCCAATTTATTATACAGATTTGCGAATTTCTTCATTAGCATACGTAGGTCATCTGGTTTCGTATGCATACAGTTACATATAAAGTTTAGGCTTTTTAACTTAGGTATACAATGGCCAGTAGATAAAATTTCGATAGGGGTGTTTGAAAGATGGCGTATAGAATATATCAAACTAAAGTGTTGTTTAGGTTTGAATATGTTCTTTTGTAATCATTAGGATTCATAGACAAGAATATGTTGTTTTTTACTTGCTTTACTAGGTACATGTGAATGCTTGATGGGCAAAGAATATTGGTAGTTAAGTGAAAATTTGCGCCCAAAAACTTGAAAGGCTGGTTGGATTTTTCTTTACCTGATGATAAAAATGGTGAATATGATATTATCAACATATATAATTTAATCAGAATTTTGATTTGTTTGGTTTTTAAAAGTATGTTAGAAATGAATTTGGAGTGAATGTCTCTAATGTTTGCATCTGACTTTGTTATTTATTTAAGCTATACACTGATGACGTATAGTCCATAGTCGGACTAGATAGTCCGACTCACGGGTACTACCCGTATCCATCAGGTACGGATTAATGCTTATGCGATGTGCGCATAGCCCAGGAGGCCCGGTAAGTCGTTGTCGTACATACGGTTCTTTGCTTAACCGTGTCCTCGTCGCGCTACGACAGGATCAGACAAGAATATAATCTATCTTATGATTATATTCGCCTAAGGAAAGAGGATATACACTTACCTCAGTTATACGATAAGTATCAATCTATTTTGAATTATTATCTCTTCCTTAGGCCGCAAGAATAGGGAGCCCATCCTGGACTCTCTCGAGTATAAAAAGAACCCCCACGGTTCCACAAAGGTACGATACACACAATACCCTAAACCCTAATATACTCAAATCAGTTACTTACTCTCACGCTGGAGTCTGATCGTGGGTCACAAACCCACGGTAAGCCTAACGGTGTTTGTTTTTAGTGCGTAGGGTCCTTAAACAAGTTTCACTTCGTGCAAGAGCCGGAGTCCACAAGACCCCGAATTAAGCCTAACTCGGGCCAAGCTCGGTCCATCCAACTTTTGTATCAACAAGTTGGCGCCATCCGTGGGACCCTACACTAAAGCTCTAAGCAATGACGAAAAACGGTATGAACGAAGGCCATCGAAGATCCTCGACGGTAGATGGACACATTGCATCCGCGAATGTTACTCCTGGATCTGCCAGCGAGGCAAATAGTCGGGATGTAACAAATCCACCTTTCAGAGGAATAGGTGTACAATTCTCAACTCCCCTACCTACTGTTGAGGAGAGAAACATAGAACAGGAGTCAACTCAGCCTCCTCCTAATAAACAAAAAAGAAGGATACTCCCCGAAGAAAGCGAGGAGGTAATCGCTACGGAGGCGCACTCGATGGAGGAATATGTAGCTAATAATCTACAAGCCCTCATCTCACTAGTTGCCAAACACAGGAAAAATCAGAAGGGAACGAAAGGAAAGGAGCCCACAGAATATGATGAATCCTCTAAAATCAATCTATCAAGATCGGGTGAAAACCACCCTGCAAAGCGCAGGCGTGAATGTTACTCCTCAGATGACCAAGGCTTCTCACAACCTTGGAGAAGAGCTAGGAAAAATGCTTTCACGAGACGCATATAGTATTACTCAGATACAAGAAAGCGCTGCATGCCAGCAAATGTAAAAATGTATGATGGCACCTCAGATCCGAAAGACCACCTAAAGGTCTTCGAATCTAAAGCAGGCATTGAGAAATGGCCAGAACCTGTATGGTGTAATATGTTCAACTCTACACTCGTAGGAAATGCGCGGATCTGGTTTGACAGACTTCCGCCATGAACAATTAATGGGTATGAAGTATTGCGGAAAGCATTCAAAAGAAACTATGTGCAACAGAAAAGACATGATAGGAGTGCTGTATCACTCGCAAGAATTAAGCAGAACCATGGCAAATACCGGGAGGACTTTTTAGAACGTTTCAAGAGTGAATGTCTTCAAAAAAAAGAATTCCCAGAGATCTTGAAACTATCTTGCTTCATGGCAGGTATACACAACAGTGATCTAATAAAAAAGCTGAATGAAAGAACCCCAGAAACCTTTGATGGATTACTACGTCGAGTAAGATCCTTCATACAGGGGGAATCAACTGCCTCAGAAGTCATACAAAATGCCCATGGTTATATACCCCACGACGCGCCTAATAAAGGGTCTAGCAGGCAAAGCAGGCCTGGAGGTCTTGATTACCAAGGAAATAAAAGAGAGGGGCGAGCTAGTAAGTTTAGGTTTACTCCCCTTAAGTTAACTCCGAGGGAAATACTTATATCAAAAGGTGCGAACTTCCCAAGACCATTGCCAATGACTACCCCGGTAGAGAGGCGCATTGGCAATAGATATTGTGAATATCATGATGAGAAGGGACACGCTACGAATGAATGTATTCAGCTGCAAAAACATATCGAGAATATGGTAAAAGAAGGCAAGATAAAACAACTTGTCAAAGAAACCACGGAGGAAGAGAAACCAAAAACCGTTAACGCAAATGTTTACATGGTAGGAGCATGGCAGCGAAGAACAAAACAAAAGGTGAGCAAAAAATTCTCGAAGGGAAGAGACATCTCCTTCCCCCCCCCCCCCCTCAGCGCGAGGAATGTGGCAGAAGGCCCGTTAGTAATAGAAATAATCATTGGTGAACACAATATACATCGTATGTATGTCGATGGAGGCTCATCAGCAGAAATAATGTATGAACACTTTTTCCTAAAACTCATCGCAGAAGTAAGGAGCCAAATGGTACCTGCAACCTCCCCGCTCATTGGATTCAGTGGAGAAGTGGTGTGACCTTTGGGCCAACTAAAGCTAGTAGTAAAATTGGGAAACGACGAACATTCGACAAAGGTCTCAATGAACTTATTGATAATACAGTAGCCATCGCAGTATAACGGAATCATTGGGCGACCTGCCATACTAGCAATGCGAGTAGTACCTTCTACGACCCATGGCATGATGAAGTTCCCAGTTGAGGGAGGAATCGTAACGATATTCAACACAACGATAGCACTCCCAGAGTGCAACACGATCGCTTAACCCCCTCGGGTTACAATGAAACCCAGGATAGACTCGTCGCCAAACCTAAAAGTGGTAGTCCATCCGCAATATCCAGATCAAGAGATAACGGTCGTGGGGACATTGTCCGACGAAGGAAAGGCTGACATGTTCCGCTTCTTAAAGTATAACCTAGACGTCTTCGCGTGGGAACCTAAAAACATGACGGGGGTACCAAGGTCAATAGCTGAACACAAGCTTCAAATCCGCGAAGGATACCCCCAGTCAGGCAAAAGAAAAGAGGACAGGCCCAAAGCGCAACAAGGTGATACTTGAGGAAGTGAAGAAGCTGGTAGACGTAGGAATCATGAGGGAGGTTTACTACCATGATTGGCTCGCTAACCCAGTAATGGTTAAAAACATGATGGCAGCTGGCACATGTATGTTAACTTCACAGACCTCAATAAGGCATGCCCCCAAGACTGCTATCCACACCTAGAGATAGATTGGAAAGTAGAATCGTTGTGTGGATATCCTTTTAAATGCTTCCTGGATGCATACAAGGGATACCACCAGATAAAAATGGCAGAGCAAGATGAAGAAAAAACAACATTCCATACCAGCCAGGGTGTGTATTGCTACACAAAAATGCCATTTGGACTTAAGAACGCAGGGGCCACGTACTAGCGGTTGGTTGATAAAGCGTTCGAAGGTCAAATAGGGAGAAATTTGGAGGTGTATGTTGATGAACTGGTAATAAAAAGTCACACAGAGAGTGAGCTTATCCGGGATATAGAGGAAACATTCTCAACACTTAGGAGAATAAACATGAAGTTAAACCCAAAGAAATGCACTTTTGGGGCAACAGAAGGCATGTTGCTAGGATACATGATTGACTCCAATGGTATCAAACCCTGCCCGGAAAAGACAGACGCAGTCATTCAGCTTCAAAGCCCAAAGACAAAAAGTGAAGTGCAATCGCTAAATTGGAAGCTTGCAGGGTTGAATAGGTTCTTGTCCAAATGCGTAGAGAAGTTGCTCCCTCTATTTAAAACACTCAAGAAGTATATCAAAATAGGAGACTTCAGTTGGACAAAGGAAGCTGAGAAAGCCTTCGAGGAACTAAAAACACATTTTGCTTCACTCCCTATGTTAGTCGCGGCACGCCCAAAAGAAGAACTAATAATGTATTTGTCAGCTACACACGGAGCAATCAGCGCGATGCTAATGACGGATAGGGAAAATGTGCAAACACCAATATACTTCATAAGCAGAGTATTACAAAGCTCGAAACTAAATTATACCCCAATGGAGAAATTGGTACTCGCACTAGTATTTGCAGCGAAAAGGTTGCGTAGATACTTCCAAGCACATCCTGTAGTGGTGATCACAGATCAACCCATAAAACAGATAGTATCAAAACCGGACGTCGTATGTAGATTAGAGAAGTGGAGTGTTCTACTTGGGGAACACAACATTACGTACAGACCGCGCAATGCCGTAAAAGGACAAATTCTGGCAGACTTCATCATCGAAAAACCAAAAGAAGGTGTTCAGGAGCCAAAATAGAAAGAAGAAAACCAAGACCCATGGATCTTATTCACTGATGGGTCCTCTTGCACTGATGGATTTGGCGCAGGGATCATACTCACGAATCCTGAAGGAATGGAATTTACATACGCGCTACCTTTTGAATTCACAGCTACAAATAACGAGGCGGAATATGAGGCGCTATAGCAGGACTAAGAATTGCAGCTCGAATGGGCGTGCGCAATCTCGAAGAAAATGTAGATTCTCGCCTGGTAGCAAACCACATACTTGGTGAATATGAGGCAAAAGAAGAGAACATGATACAATACTTGCAAAAAACCAAATCATTGATTGAAGGATTCAAAAAGTTCCTAATACGCCAAGTACCTAGATGGGAGAACAAGAAAGCAGACACACTCAGCAAAATAGTGTCCACCAACTTTGCACACCTGTCAAGGCAGGTCCTGGTAGAGATCCTTAAAGAAAAATCAATAAAAGAGCAAGAAGTCACATCGGTAGTGGAGGAAGAAGGTCCTAAATGGATGACACCGACCGTAGACTAGTTGACAAAAGATTCACTCCCGTATGAAGAAATCGAAGCGCGGCGAATACGAAGACGCTCGAGGCAGTTTGAAGTCAAGGACGAGATTCTTTACAAACGCTCATTCCTTCAGCCATGGCTAAGATGCGTAGGGCCGCGGCAAGCACAGTATGTCATTAGTGAAATACACGAGGGATCCTGCGGCATGCACACAGGACCAAGGTCAGTGATGGCAACAACGTTGCATAGTGGATATTATTGGCCAACCATACACGCGGATACACGTACACTCATAAACAAATGCAATGAGTGCAAGGTACACAAGCCGATACCACGTCAACCCCAAGAGGAACTGACTCCTATCGCTTCCCCTTGGCTATTCTTCAAGTGGGGAATACATATCGCATGACCTTTTCCTCTAGCCGCGGGTGGAATTAAGTTCCTAATAGTCCTGATGGATTACTTCACGAGGTGGATTGAGGCAAAGACATTCGCAAATCATAGGGAACCAAGTAAAAAGGTTCGTATAGGATAATATAGTATGTCGCTTCGGGTTACCTGAAGAGATCGTTTCTGATAATGGAAAACAATTCACGGAGAATCCATTCAAAGATTGGTGCACGAAAAACAACATAAACCAAAGGTTCGCATCGGTAGCCCATCCACAAACAAATGGACTTGTGGAAAGAGCAAATAAGAGTCTGGGAGAAGACATAAAAGCGCGATCAGGGGAACACAACAAAAATGGGTCGACGAGTTATCATATGTCTTGTGGGCACATCGCACAATGATAAAAACAGCTACGGGCGATACCCCTTTCGCCCTAACGTACGGAACAGAGGCAGTTATCCTAGCCGAGATTGGATGACAAACGCTCCGCACAGAAGAAGTAGACATGGTCACAAATGATGATGAATTACGTTTGAACCTTGACATAATCGATGAGCGAAGAGAGTTGTTAGTTATCCACGAGGCCAAGTCAAAAGCAAAAATGAAGGGTACGATGCTAGGGTACGAAAGACTTACTTTAGGCCAGGTGACGTCGTGTATCGCTCAAACGCGGCCAGCTGCGCTAAAAATACAGGAAAACTTGGGCCTAAGTGGGAGGGACCTTACATGGTGACAGATACATTGGGGAACGGCGCATATCGACTACGCGACATGGATGGTCACGACCTACAGAGGCCTTGGAACATATGCCACCTAAAGAAGTGCTACCTTTAGCAGCGAACTTCTGAAACCAATGTATTATTTTTCTTTTATTTCATGTATTTAAAATCTTGCAAGTATTAATAAAACTGTCGTGGTCCCTAGCTAGTTCCACGAAGCATTCTAAAAACATTTATTTTTATCATACGTATACTTTGTCTATGTTATATATTGCCTACTGGCGCACGCGTGCACAACGTTTCCAGGAGAAATAAGAGGAATGGGTCTACCCTACTAATTAGACTCATCGAGTAAGAGGGATGCAACCCCATCGACCATGGATCATGTATCCTTGTTAGTCCCCTTGCTATTAATGATGTCGTAGCAAGTTATACAGCCAATACACTCTGAGACTGATAAGACACAATCGTGCACACCTAACAACTAGTCAGCCTCACCTGGCCGTCCTTATGGTAGTAGTGGTATACCGCACGTAATGAGTTTGCCTCACCCATAAGGACCATTTATGAGTTTACATTAACTCATAATACGAATCTGCGTTATAAAAATTAAAATGTAGAAACATATTTCTCATAACAAAAAGTAGGAAGTGTTCATTACAAATAAAGGGCGAACATTCACACATACAAAGTACACAACATATTTACAAATCAGCTAAATTGTTGGAAAGTAAATTGGTGTCAGACAAAGATCTCTTCAACTTCAACAGGGGGGGGGGGGCAATAAGTTGTGGCGTGATGCTCTTTCATGTCCTTCTCCATTAGATCCAGCACGCGCGCGTCCCTTTCTAGCAGCGGCAAAGGCAGAACAGGGATGGAGGAAGAAAGGTGGGCCGTACCAACAGAAGGTGCAACCTCTATGTTCAGCACAACCTTCTTGGTAGCAGCACGACTATCATGTGTTGCGAGCACCTCGGACAACGACACTTCCTTCTCAACCCTAAAAGGGTCAAGCACATCTCTGGGTTGAGCAAAAATTGGTACTGTTAGCTGCTCCAAGGAAGGCTTCAAGTGAAAGTCTGCCTGTGATCGTTAGACTCAATGGTTATGAACCATTATATCTAGGTTGATCATCGTTCATATGATAACATAGCGGAAAAGAACAATGATCATAACAAGGTGTTTAGTCACAAAAGAACACGAATTAAAACAAATGGGTTGCTCATTATATTAATAATAAACAACCACTAGACGTGTATACATTGAATCCCACGTCTAGTGCGACACACACTTTAGGTTTACATTGTGAATGAATAATATGAATAAAACCTAAGACTCTTGTTCCTTTTATAGTGGAAGGAACAGAATCTACAAGAGATAATATCAAATAAACATCTAAATATTCTATTTCTATAGATATATACTGAATATATTATTTATAATATATCCAATATATTCCCTAAATAGAATTCTCCATCAGCGTGTAAACATCTGTCAGCGTCTCAACACTTTCCGTCAGCGTCTCAACTAGCCGTGTCAGCGGCTTTGACAAACGTCTTGATGTTTTCTTCGTTTTGAGTTTCTGCCACATCAACTCATATAATTTTAGACCCAACAATCTTCCCCTAGTTGATGTCGGCAAAACTCGTTGTATATCTCTTGTAAGTTATACATGATCTTCAAATTGCTTCCCCTCAAATGTAGCATGTATTTTCTTCCCCTTTTTGTCACATCAACAAGGAAGTAAACAATGTTGCAATGTTGAAGATTCTCCATATGTAGGCTCTGTGTAATGATCTTGAAGAAAAATAAGTACAATAATTTTGATGTAGAAGCAAAATAACCCAAACTTATGTTCCATGTCTTGTACTATCCACGTGATAAAGAACTTATACTCTACCAAGTATAACGAGACCTCGATCTCTTGTCAATATTCTCATCCTATGTGAGACACTGAGCACGATAATGTAACTCCTTCAAGTGTTATGACAAGTCTTCATCACCAACCATGTAAGCACGAACAAGTTACCTTGAAAGTTAGTTGTCATGCTAATTACTTTCAAGATGTGATAGAACATAACCTCGCGAAAATCTTCTTCAATCATCAAACTTACCATAAGAATTCTTCCCCTTAAGCCAACATCTCTTCATGACGATTTTAATGGAATCACATGTTCATACCATATGTAAAAGTACTTGGATGGATAACTCTTTCACAAGGCTATCCCGATTACATAGTTTAAAATATCCATCAATTCCCACGAATAGTTGCTAACTCGCGTTAAGATCATTAAGTCCGTTTAAAATATCCGAGCCATAAATATCAACATGATATTCTAAATTAAAACGGAGATTCCATGTACCTTTGTGTGTATTTTCCTCCTTTTTGTGTGCTAAAAACGTACCAATTTTCTCAAACAGCAGCAAACAGTGTGTTGTCCAATATCCAATTTTGTCCAATATCTTCATCAGATGCATTGTCCGATATCGGATGACACTTATCAGCGTTGAAATAGCATATATCGGACAACACTGTCAACTTGACAGTGTTGACTTATTCCTGTCAGCGTCGAAACCCTTCCTGTCAGCGCCAACATTACTCTTGTTAGCGTCAAACTCTGCTGACGTCATCTAGGACAATAAATCACATTCAAAAGCTGTCATTCTTATTATCTCGTGATTTCTTTCCCACAAAATAAAGTATATCACGTCTCATATATTGATTCACGTAAGATAGTCATACGTAAATAAAAGTCAGCAAAATCAAATCGAGATTCTGATTTCTACGTGAATATAGCTTTCTGATTCTTGACCAATTAGGTTTGAAGAACCGTGTGAACACCACCATGAATAACCAATCAGAATTGAAAGGCTTTCGTCAATTGTAATAACCCTTCGTGTGAACACAATAAATATCGGCCAATCAGATGTTTTCAATCGTGTGAACACAACCATGAAGAACCAAAAGAAACGGTTTGTATTTGCAATATATAAACTTTACTCCTTGGTCGTGTGAACACAATCTTCAATAGCCAATCACAACTCTTAATCCGTGTGAACACATAATTCTCCACCAATGGGAACGAGGGACTCACGGAAATACCATAAGCTAGCATGTAGAGGATCTAAAGTTTATATAATGAATATTAGGGTTTAAGCCGTGTGAATGCATGTTTGAAGACCAATGAGAAACGAATGATGAACTTTAGCCCCACGTGAGTTATTGTAGACTAGCATGTATAGGATTCGAATTAAAAACAGTAACACGAATCTGCATTAACCTTCACGTCTGTAACAGCGATCTAGGGTTTGGAACTTTGAGCATTGAAACCCTAATTAGGGTTTGTGAATAACCTTAGATCGTGTAACTTCACACGTTTTAACAGCCACGAACATCATAACATTCTGCTTTCTAGGTAGATCTAGGGTTTGAGAAACCCTAGGTCATGATTTTATGTAAAAGCAGAAAACTGAAAATCAACCATCAGCCAACTTCGACGCTTAATAACTTTTGTCTGGGGATAAAACTCGACAATCCCTCCGGTGGATGTTTAGATCTATGTATGTAGAACACACATATAAAATTTCGTGATGATCCAACGGTTCAATCAAAAGTTATGACCTTCTGAATACTGCTGCGCACACAAAAACGTCCAGAAAAATCCATACGAATTTTTCTTTTCTTCACCATACACGAACACCTCGTCGGACCTAGATATCAAGAGCCTTAGGCTCTGATACCAATTGTGGAGTCCTATGATCGTTAGACTCAATGGTTATGAACCATTATATCTAGGTTGATCATCGTTCATATGATAACATAGCGGAAAAGAACAATGATCATAACAAGGTGTTTAGTCACAAAAGAACACGAATTAAAACAAATGGGTTGCTCATTATATTAATAATAAACAACCAGTAGACGTGTATACATTGAATCCCACGTCTAGTGCGACACACACTTTAGGTTTACATTGTGAATGAATAATATGAATAAAACCTAAGACTCTTGTTCCTTTTATAGTGGAAGGAACAGAATCTACAAGAGATAATATCAAATAAACATCTAAATATTCTATTTCTATAGATATATACTGAATATATTATTTATAATATATCCAATATATTCCCTAAATAGAATTCTCCATCAGCGTGTAAACATCTGTCAGCGTCTCAACACTTTCCGTCAGCGTCTCAACTAGCCGTGTCAGCGGCTTTGACAAACGTCTTGATGTTTTCTTCGTTTTGAGTTTCTGCCACATCAACTCATATAATTTTTGACCCAACATCTGCACCCTCTGCCTTATGGCGCGCCAAAGTTAGGCCTTCCATTACAACCTCAATTGGAAGCTCATGGTCCTTGTCACCAAGACCGAAAAATGGAAAAGGACAAACACTCATATCCTTTAGGGCGGCTGTGAGCTTAGACTCGACAGTAGGGTCATAGAACGACACCTCTGCCAAATATTTCTTCAACAAATCAGCTTTGTGCACCTTCACTAAGCCCTTGGAGGTACCTTCATTTACTGCAGCTATAACAGACTGGGTGAAGGCAGCCCGCAAAGTAGGGTCTTCCAAATCACCCATGACGGCTAGGTGCAAGCCATGGCGCACCAGCCATCGCTTCTCGTCTACCTCCTTCATTAAACGCGGATATAGGTCTTCATCCAACTCAATACTCAATCTCTTCAGTTGGCTGATGAGATCATTCACATCTCCTTTCACCCTTGCGCCCAACGCATCTACATCCGCCACAAAATTATTCTTTCCCTGCTCAAAGGCCCTCATTTCTTCTTGATTGGAGGCCTTTATTATATTGAGCTGGGCGCGCTCATCATCAAGTGCGGAGGCTAGCTTATCCTTCTCTTCTGTTAGGGAATGAATGAGGGAAGCATCTTGTCGCCCTCTCTTGACCTCTTGATTGATTTTTTCTTGCATCTCCCCAAGGGCAAGAGACTTCTCCTCAAGAATTTGCCCAAGTCTCTCTTCAGTGGATTGGACTTGGGCGGATAGCTCTAAGAACCTCTTCTTGATGTGTGACATCAATGTCACGTTCTGCGACGAAAAATAACTAACTTCGTCTGCCAGATCCACATCGCTCATCCCTTCTAGTATCGTAGCTCGGCCAGGGGGCACGATGTTGTCCAAGAAGCTGGAACAGTCAAACGCAACGGTCAACTCCGAGGACACGGGCAACTCCTAGTCGGGAGCGAACACGGGGTCTTGAGGGAATGCACTTCCCCCTGCTGTTGAAGTCTCCTTTTGGGGGGATGGCGCGACATCAGCCTTCACAGAGGACTTTTCCTGGTCATCACTGATACACGAAAGCACAGATTAGAGAAATATAAGGAGGAATATGGACGGTAGTCATAAAAAAAAGACAAGTGTTTACCTTAAGTTGATGGTGGAAGGGGGACTACGTGGATGAGTCCTCGCGACATTCTCCTCAATCTCTTCTTTAGTCACACGCGCTTCTGTCCATGAGGGCCTAGTCCTCGTGCAAGCGGCTTTACGCGAAGCTGTTGGGGGGCTCCTTTGCCTCTTCCCCAAATCAGAGTTCTCCTCCTCTTCAAATTGCTGAGCGGTGATTTCAACATCCTTAGTGAAATTATCCAATGATAGCGAGGAGCTGAGAAACAGTGGTGGTTGTTGTTGTACTGGTGGTTGTTGCTGTACTAGTGGTGGTGATGGCTGCTCTTCGCCGGTGTCCTCATGCTCTTGCGCTACGAAATCCTTTCCAATCTCCAGCTCCATGGTAATCTTGTGTGCACGCTCCTACAACGTCTCTTCATTTTCACCCTTGGGGCGGGTGTAGACTATCAAATCCTCAGGGAAAGCACCGCGAACCAAGTCGAGTATGTCCATTGCTGCATAACAGACAAACAGGAGAAAAAATTTTAGTTTTTCGAACAAGATGGTACTTATAGGAGGATATGATGAACGCGGGAAGAACCACTAACCTTGGCCACTGTGGGTACTGAAGACAGGAGTCTGCTGCGCGCCACAAATGACTACGCGACTCATGCCAAGAATTACTAACAAAGCCCCCCGGATATGGTTGCACAGGAATGTGGTTGTTATTCAAAGTCTCCGTGTCCCCAGTATTGTAGGAATTAGGGCCAGGTGTTGGGTCCTTCCTCACCGTTCCAGGGGTCAAAAAAGGGAAGTCAAAGGGGAAGGCAGCTTCGTCGACCCAAAAGAATTTGTCATTGCAGTCCCTTAGGGAATCTATTTTCCCATCATAACATTGCATCTCGCTCTTTCGCTTAGTGAAGGAAACCCAACCATTGGCTAGTTGTCGTTGGTAGAATGCACAGAATAAATCTACAGTCGGTTCTATGTCGAGGGTACGACAGTTAATTTCAAAATTCGATATTTTGGCTGCCCCTATACAATGTAATTGAGATACGTGGATCTCATAATGCATTAGCACGCTGATAAGGAAGCGCGACATAGGGATACGCTGATTAGCGTTATCGAACAAACGGGTGTATACTCCTATTTTTCCCTCGGGCGCCTGACTTATATTATGTCGGGGGTTAGGAATTTCTGGGTGCAAATAATTCGGTATGTAGTCGTCCGTCGTGAACTGGTCCAGTTCCTCTATAGTCAGAATCGAAGTGACATCGGATAGTTGTCTAACCATGGTCGCACGTATAAAGTAAGGTGGTCGTAAAGGTTACCTTGGAAGAGATCTAGCAACGATGGAGTTTTTAGAAGACGTTAATGGAAGTTTGAGAGTTTTGAACTGATTAAACAGTCAAAGGGGGGGTGTTAGGGGTATATATATAGCCTTCCTAAGTTACTGTTCAAATACTTAGATCTTCGCCACATGTTACCCACTTGCTCAATCCGACGGTGGAAGATGAAGAGGTAACTATCACGTGGTAGATGCTTTTACCGGGTTTCGAGGAGGTTAGGTATTAGGGGGGGATGAATGTCTTCTTGGCGGGAATGTTTGAATTGGTTTCTCATGTGTGGTCTATACGCATATGGATTTTTGAGCACTTAGAAGATTGTAGTCTAGTAGCCGCGGTTAGAACCTGCGACCACTAGACTGGGGGGACATGATGACGTATAGTCACTAGTCGGGCTGGATAGTCCGACTCACGGGTACTACCCGTATCCATCATGAACGGATTAATGCTTATGCAATGTGCGCACAGTCCAGGAGGCCCGGTAAGTCACTGTCGCACATACGGTTCATTGCTTAACCGTGTCCTCGTCGCGCTGCGACAGGATCAGACAAGAAAATAATCTATCTTATGATATAGGATATACACTTACCTCATTTATGTGATAAGGACCAATCTATTTTGAATCATTATCTATTCCTTAGGCCGCAAGAATAAGGAGCCTAACATGGACTCTCTGGAGTATAATAAGAACCCCCACGGTTCCACAAAGGTACGATACACACAATACCCTAAACCCTAATATACTTAAATAGGTTACTTACTCTCACACCGGAGTCTAATCGTGGGTCACAAACCCACGGTAAGCCTAACGATATCTGTTTTTAGTGCGCAGGGTCCTTAAACAAGTTTCACATGGTGCAAGAGCCGGAGTCTACAAGACCCCGAATTAAGCCTAATTCGGGCAAAGCTCGGTCCATCCAACTTTTTTATCAACATACACCATTGTCAAATTTACTTTAACGTGATTAATAGAATCATTGGTTAACGGGTCAAGGTTCTTATCACTACAAAGTTTAGCCCATATGATTATTTTCCAACCCATCGATGTGCCACAATAATGCACCATGGTTCACTCATGGTTTTTACTTTTTGAAAAAGTGTACCCATGTTACATCGCATTGTTAAACCATGTTAAGAATAAGTTTGAGAATATAAGTTTGTGTTACATAACGCAATTATGTTTACATAAAGCATGCTAAGGTTTACTCAACCTGAAGACTGGTTATGTTTACATATATACACGAGTGAAGCAAAACACTCTTAACTCGCGTATTGACAGTAGCACTTTATGAAATTTGAAACGGGTTGGAACCAAATTTTAGGCATAACATTTATCTATCTAATAGTCCGAGAATTCCAAGTGTTGACTAAATAACTAATAAGTGTCTTTTACAAGTTCATTTTTTTCTCGTTATCTTTACGAATTGAATGATCGATATCAATCAAGTCACTTTATTGTTATTGGTATTTGATTGTCAAAGTTATGGTATTCTATTACTACTTTCCACAATCCCATCAAAAAGATAAAAATATTATCGTTTACGTAACCGTACTAGTCTAAAAACATGTTGCACATACCATTTACTAAGCACAAAGTACAATCAATTAATGCACAAGTATTAAAAGCTAAAATGTAAAGTATATAAAAGTAAAAGGAATAACAGTGTAAATGCGAAAAGTATAGGGACTAAAAATGTAAATTGAGTAAACTACTAACCAAAAGTAACAATTACAACAAACTACTAACAAACAATAACAAACTAACAAACTTCCAGGGACTAATCAGCAAAACCTAGAAAGTATAACTAATTTCTAACAAACTAACAACTTCCCTTAATCTAGGGACATATTGG
Organism: Glebionis coronaria; assembly: GCA_025667525.1. Lineage (NCBI taxonomy): Eukaryota > Viridiplantae > Streptophyta > Magnoliopsida > Asterales > Asteraceae > Glebionis > Glebionis coronaria. The sequence goes on from CM046879.1 coordinate 266,124,949, forward strand.
CAATTAATGAATTTTTTTTAAATAAAATGGACTTATTAAAAAATAAGCCATAACTAGAGTTCTAATGGACCAAATAAGCTGGAACAAGTCTCAAAAGATTCAGAATTCAATTTTAGCTAGCCATTAACAAGGAAATAAGCCGAAGTTTGCTAAATCTCAAATAAGCACTTTTCAATAAGCCACTTTTAAGAGAACAACTTATCTAGATAAACACTTGGTCTGATTTTCACAAGAAATGTTTATAAGCTCAAAATAATGACACCTATCCAAGAAATTTTGAAAAGCATTGAAGGTCTACGTAATTAATGGCCTATTCTATATCATGGATTTGGTGGATTAGGTTGGTTGATTTAGATGATAATCAAAAGGAAATGAAGGAAAGAGATGAAGGATTAGAGAGAGAAAGGAGAGAAAAGGGGAAATGTAGAGAGAGAAAGTAAAGATGAATAATGATTAATTGTCAAATGGAATCAACAACCCCCTCCTAACATGCTAGGAGGGGTTATATATAGCCCACCCTACATGTGGGCTATATGGACTATACAATAATTAAATAGATCACGAGCCCATTACATAATTATCGTTGGAGCGACCGATCCTTCATAAATACGTAAAACGTATTTCCAACGATCTCCCCCTAAGGGAGGTCGCTCCAAGAAACAAAGTTCTAAATAGTCTATAACTCGTGATCTATGCTAACTAAGATGTGACCGAGACTTTATTGGAAAAAACGTATTTCCAACAATCTCCCCCTAAGGGAGGTCACATCTTTTTACAAAATCTTAAACCTAGCATCTATGCTTGAGTCTTCGATCTTGTTCTTGTGAATATGCTTGATGTGATCTTTGACTTTAGTCTTGAGCATGTTTCCTTGCCTTGACCTTGTGCATTCTTCACTTGTGATATTTGCCTCTTTGTGACTTCATGTTCCACATACTTATACTTTTAAATTCTTGAAAGCTTCAGAGTTTGATACAGCGGAAGACTTGACCTTCAGGCTTTCTTGAATTTGTTGAAGTACTAATTGTATGTAGTATAAGCATGTGGTGACGACTTCTTCTGGATTGTACACCGCAATGCCACCTTTTTGTTACGCTGCATAAGACAGTTAGCAACAAACAATATACACGGATGAAATGGCCTTGAACATTTCATTCTAATTCGGTAGCAATTTACCTCCGGTCGGTGAAGACCGTTGGACGATATTAAATATCGTACTTGTGGCAGGTAGTTTCAATAAAGAACCTCCTTGACAAGATTTCGCGGGTAAACCCGTTCTCTTTACTCGACCGTCCAAAGCTGACTGCGAACGTAAAGAGTGAATCATTTGGATAATATTATCCGCATGATTTGAAGCCGTCAATTCATGTTCCTGGAACAAGTGAAGTTCAATTAAGAACCGCACCATCGTTGCTTTCCAGTTGTCACTAGCTTGATTCATATAGAATCTTGCAAGTTACCTACCAAGTGCTGTTTGATGTTAACACTAGAAGGATTTCCACCCGTCACTGTGATCAATAAAGAGTCACTCTGAGTGTTCTGGCAAGATCATATGATAATGCGTAGAGGCCTGGAACGAGTTTAAATTCATTTAAGAATTAAACCACTGTTGCTTTACAGTTATCACAAGTTTGATTCATAAAGAATCGCACAAGTCACCTACCATGAGCTTTTTGATATTCGCTCAAGAAGGATTTCCATCTTCATTGTAAATACTTTCGTATTACTCGGATGTTCAGGCAAGATCATGAAGATTTTGCGTAGGACTCTTAAGAACTTTCTTACTTTTCACAGTGTGTGAAGAAGCAAGGAAATATGAAAGTGTGTCCTAATGAGATATTTGATGATCTCAAATGGCTCTAGACTCGATCGTGCATTTTGGATTTTAGTGATCGGAGGCTGGAGAGGAGTGCCACCTTTTCAAAACCAATTTATTCGGAGTGAATAAATCAATAGATAATGTGTTGTCTCCGTGGGATTAAAACAAATATCTTTTGAGAGATATCTGAGTTAGCTGGGATGGGTTGTGCCTTGCATCACTGGGTCCATGACGTCTTTCTTCAATATCGAAAATCATTAACAAAAATGATCTCAATAGCATATGTATTGACCCGGTTTCTGCCTAAAGTTGTAAGGAGGGCTTCTTTCTTTACACCCTTTATCTTTACATTTCTTTTTCATTCTTCAACCCCTTCAATGCTTACCAATACGTCATCACTAGCACCTTGTTGTGATTGTTCCAGTGCTAACTTAAGTACTTGGTCGGCATTCAGCTACGTTCACAATCTTTCTCCATCTTTCCTAAGGACTACTATTTCTAGCTATGGAATGTCCTTGGGAAGATTCCTCCGGTTCTAGAGAAATCATTGGACTTTAACCTATCCTACCATCCTTATGTCACCACAATCTTCACCGTCGTGAATAGAGATGTTTTGGGTAAGTGTATGTCACCATGAAATCCATTTTTAAAGTGCAAATCCATTTTGCTCCCCCTTAACATATACTACGATATTCGAAAACATTTCGCACATGTCGGGATGAGCTAACACGTTAAGTCAAACCATTTATGATTGATCATATCCCATATTAAATCACATTTTCTCCCCTATATTAAAAATATTAACCCAATCGATGTTTTTAATATCAATTGATTTAATAACATTTTAAGAAAATTTGGGAAGAAAAATGCAAATCCAATTATCTTCGTGATATTAACAAGCTCCCCCTCAAATAAATGAGGGTGTACTTGAAACGTAAATTAGATACCTTTTAAACACAAGTGTAAGGTATTTATTACGTGCAAAGATCAGATATAATAATGAATTCACAAGATTAGCAATGTACGAGGTTGGACCTGAATAATGGAGAACAGCATATGAAAGAAGCACATGGTTCTTGTTCACGAATGTTGGTCACCTCGTCACGTCCCCGAGAAAATTAATTCCCGTTGTTGAGTCAAAGCTTTCCGGTGAAATGCTTGACGTGAGTATGAAAAGCGGGTTACTATCTGAAATAATAGCAAACCATATGGAGCATGTTTTAAAATCATTTGAACTTCTGCTCGAACTTTATTTACAACCCCGTGTCATTATTGAATGACATTTCTAGGTTCGTAAATATTATCGATTCCAAAAGACATGCTCGTTTTATCAAAACGTATTTGAACACACAATTTTGAAAGATTTAGAAAAACCTTTTGAGAAATTCTCGAGAAATTGTGTTCAAAGTTTTGAAAAACAATTACTTGAGCTTAAGATGTTGAATATCTTAAAAGCGAGCTCAAGTCCGAGAAGTTGTGAACTTCCCGTTGTTAAGGATAAGTTACCATCGGCGATAAACTTTCCTTTTATCTGAAGAACGAGTCCTAAGCTGACATTTACTTAGAAGTCGTGTTCATGAGCTTGAAAACTTTGACTGTTTTAACGGAAAGCTCATGACCGAGAAAGGTTAATTTCTCGTTACGAGGAAAAGTTCTCTTATTTAAAAGATACACTTTCCTTTCTGAGCTTAAAACTTCGAATGTTTTAAGACAAGCTCATGACCGAGAAAATTGAATTTCTCGTTATGAGGATAAGTTTATCATTAATGATAAACTTTCCTTTATTTTAAGTTCGAGTTACAGTCTGACATTTAACTGTAAGTCATGTACACAAGCTTAAAACCTTTGAATGGTTTTAATGTAAGCTCGTGTCCGAGAAAATTTAATTTCTCGTTGTAAGGATAAGTTTATCATCGGCGATAAACTTTCCTTTATTTGATGCACGGGTTATCGTCTGATATTTAACGATAAGCCATTTACACGAGCTTAAAACCTTTGAATGGTTTTAGGGTAAGCTCGTGTCCAAGAAAACTTAACTTCTTGTTAAGAGGGTAAGTTATCGTTGCGTGGATAAACTTCCCTGTCTCTGAAGTCCGGGTCGTCGTCTGTCATTTAACGAGGAGCCATAATGCATGAGCTTAAAAACTTGGAATGTTTTTGATATAAGCTCATGCCCGAGAAAAATGAATTTCTCGTTGTTAGGATAAGTTTACCATCGGCGATAAACTTTCCTTTCTTTGAGGATCGAGTTACAGTCTGTTATGTGACTGTAAGTCCTTGTTTGCAGCTTAACCATGAATCCCCTGAGACATTTGTTTCTCTGATATCTGCTTCTTCAGCAACCAAATTCTAAGAGTGTCCTTAGTTGAACGGTACACAACGATTGGACCGCTTCGTTCTTTTGGAACATCAACTTTGGTACCTGCAATCTCGTTAGGAATTTGCATGCTTTGACATGGGTTAGCAATATCAATTATAGAAGCACATGGGGGTTCACAGTTGGCTTTACTTGTTTCAGAGGCGACCTGAGTAGATGATTCACTAGTCTTGGCTGGCAAACGTTTCCTTTTATAGAAAACCTTAAGTTTAGGCGTAAGTGAAGTATCATCTTTATCAGTTTCCTCCCTAGTAGACTTAGTAGAATCGGAGACTATCCTAGTTAAAGGGCACTCGTTTCCTACAATAGTGAAAGTTCTACCAGTGGGGCGCCACATTTTACCAAAGGGTTTGATTTTAGCGACCCACTGGGATTTAAGTCTAGCACGGGAGTTCACCTCATTAAGCAATTTTTTGATACAAGCATCATGATTTGACGTAAAGACACATTTTCTACATGTTTTACAAGTAGCATATTTAATGTCCGAGTAAGATCTAGAATCCCTAGACGATTGATTGATGCTCCTAGGATTGGACATGCTACGGTTAGCAGTGTTGGGTAAACTAGAAGGCATCTGACTAGGTTTGGAATTCCTATCTCTTACATGTGTCTTTTGCTTAGCTTCCCTAAGATCAGATTCATGGCAAACGTCATTTGAACTAGTTCTAGACGTGGTCTTGGTATTTTTAGGGAAACTAGAGGCAATCATATGATTTGGTCTTGCTAAAGCTGGAGTGATCACATTGGGCCTAGTAGCTGGAGTGACTGGTCTAATAAGATGAACCAAATCAACTTGGGAGGCAAACCGCGGTCTCGAGGATTGTGGTCGCTCGGATCTAAATGCAGTAGGTTGTCTGACAATCGGTTGTCTGACGAACTGATTTGTAGGCGGTTTCCCCAAGATTGATGGTTTTTCAAGCTTAGTGTCCACACTAGGTTCTCTAGTTTTCCTTAACTCGTTTTTCAACGCAGCTATAGCAAAAACCTTTTCCTGTAATTGGGCCTTTAATGTTTCATTTTCTTTGAGCACGTTATCTTGGGATGCCAACTTAGATTCAAGCAGTTGAATTTGTTTCAAAAGATTATCTTTTTCAGCTTTAGAATCTAGAACAGTTTGATCCAATTTTCTTTCAAGAACAACGTTTGACTTTTCAAGTTTTTCAAAGTATGTTTCAAATTTGTCCGTTTTCTTAGAAAATTCAAGTTTGGCATCCTCAAGATCGTTTGATTGCCGAGCTACGATCGTTTCGAGCTCTTTAATCTTGGAATCAGAATCAGTTAACGAGGCAGTTATAAAGCATTTATCATGATGAACTGTAGCATTTTGAACACTTTCTCCCCCATTATGACTCACATCGGATGAATCATAAGTGGTATTTCTATCACTCTTGTCCATCCCATGTTTGTCATAAGTAGGTTCAGAATGCTCAATATGCGGCATGTCATCAGCATATACATCATAAACCACATTACATTGTACCATGTTTGCAGGCTCTGCGTCATAAATGGGTAAGGTGTCATCAAGAGAAATCTCGTGAACATTCCCTGACGTGCCACTGGCATCATGTTGTCCTCCTGATTCTGTGCTCTTGGCATCGTTAGGCTCCAAGTTTTCAACCGTATGATGAGGTTTCTCTTGCATCGAAGATTCTTGCACTCCATTATCATACCCTTGCTGAAGTCGAGATCTTTCATAAATCGAAGACGAGACCGATGACATGAGTTTCAAAATCGTATCACGGAAAACTCGAAGCTCGGTATGTGTATCTCGAAGAAATGATTGGCAAATCACTGAACTTTCAGGTTGGATGATATTGAATCGGAGGAAAGGCGTGAGTTGTGTCACAAGAGCCTTATAAGCAAGTGCCGATGCAGAGTGATTAAAACTTTCATTGTTGAGTTGCTCTACGAGTTGGGTCAAGATGGTGAACATTGATTCCATGAATATATGACGATCTTGACCAAAGATTGTCACAAATTCGCTCCCTCCTTGAATCCCCGAAAGAGTGACTAGATGACACTGAAGCATTTGAAATGAATTAACACCACTTTCTCGAGCTTTGTCTTGCATTCGATGCAAGTCTCCCTCTTTAAGTGTCGAATTTAACGAGTCCATTGAAAATCGAGGAAATTCGATTTGGCTCAAAAGATGTTGTCGGCTCAAACGATTATGAATTAAACCTGATCAAAAATCCGTAGTCGCTAAAAATAAAACCCGTCACCTTGACTCGTCACTTTGTCGTCAAATCCGGCCACAAAATATTTTTCCACGTTTAACTTTTAAAAAATACCCGCCTCGAAACAATTTGCCAAAAAAATTTATTGAACTAAAATTTAAAAGTGACAAAAAGACAAAATAAATGTAACTAAAAAAAATAAATATTTGGACTTAACTTAAATAGACTTAAAAAATGTAACCAAAATTTAAAATTAACATAAATGTAACTAAAAGTTAAAGAGGCGTTTATTTATTATTATTTTTTTTTTTAAAAACAGAAATAAATTTCGTTTATTATAAAGATTCCCAAAATAACGTGTCCCAAAAAAAAGAAAGAGAAATGGAAAACTTAGAGAGAGAAAGAAGAAAGAGAAAGGAGAGGATTAAGAAGAAAGATGAAATGTGATTATGTGAAAATGGAAGTGAACCAACAACCCCTCCTAACATGCTAGGAGGGGGTTTATATAGCCCACCCTACATGTGGGCTATATGGGCTATATTGGATCACGAGCCCAATATCGTTGGAGTGACCGATCCTTTCTAAATACGTAAAAACGTATTTCCAACAATCTCCCCCTAAGGGAGGTCGCTCCAAGTTACAAATTTCTAAATACTCTATAACTCGTGATCTATGCTAACTAAGATGTGACCGAGACCTTATTGGAAAAAACGTATTTCCAACAAGCATCCACAAAATAAGCCAGAAAATCAAATAAGCTCAAACTGGCTTATGTTGACCAAGTTTGACCAGCGTTAACCAAAAGTTGACCAAGTTCAAATCTTGTTTTAACCACTTTTCTAACAGATTGGTGAAATAAAATAGCTATGTTTATGAAGAGAATCAATAGGAATTAAAAATAAGCTATGGCAGATTAAGCTATTGTTCACAGAGACTTTTAATGGTTCCTAGCTTAATCTATAGTGAAAACTGGACCTAATGGCTTCTCAATCTTGAAAGCTAGGATATTGGACTTTCCAATGAAACAAAAATCAAGGTCTAACTCAAAGATTTGAGCAAGTTATGCTTGATTGAAAGTGGACCGCTTTAGGCTTAAAAGTCTGACCCAAAGTATTTAGCTGTCATTTGCCTCTTTGACTATTTGTTTGACTTTAAAACTTTGCACAACTGATTTTTATCAGTATGTGAGTGAATGTAAACAAGTTCTACTCAAAATCAATGGCTGAATCAAAAGTTTGCAGATAATCCAAACACCACTTATGGACTGAAATGGAAATTATAGCTATGAAAACAAATTTATACTAACAGAATTAAACCACAAGCAATTAAAGTATACCAGACAGCTCCAATGAAGCACTTAGCAAGCAATATCAACAAGTCTACACTAATTATCTAAGAAATGAGCATGCAGTCAACTTTTAAGAGGAAATGTAAACAAAATTTGCACTTTTTAGCTATAGAAGCCTCCTTTGATGGAGAAGAGAGTGCTTGTAAAACCCACAAAATAAGGTCATTACTTAATCCTACTTTTTAAATAATTTTGAAGTATTTATGACGTTAAATATTATTATGTTTAACGGTTTAAGTTGAAACCGATATTGAATATTATATTTTAATATTTTGACGAGCCACGAGGACTACTAGTGATCGCGATACCGACGGATGCCTAAAATTTTATATTTTATTATCGATCGTTTCGATAATTAATACCTTCGACGATATCGTTTTAATTACGTATCGAGTCGTTATATTATTATTTTTCGTGTGCGTTTAAACTTTTAAAAAGTATTTTTACGAAACCCGAGTCCCGTAAATATTTGTAAAATCGACTTTTAGTCATTTCCTGTTTTTTAACTAATATTTACATTTTAGACCAAAACTATCACAAATTGGCAAAAACAACCCTAACCTTACACTATATATATATTTTCCACTATCTTATTTTCATTAAAAAATCATTTAACAAAAATAATCACCTCCTTCCTCTCCTTTCTTTTGGCTGTACACCCCAACACACAAAAACCTTCAACATTTGTTGATTTTGAGTTTGATTCAATCTAAAATAAAACAAGACCCATTCCTAATTTTGCAAGGTAATTCTAATGATACCAATTTCATCAACATGCATTAAGTTTTTGATTTTGATAGAAACTAGGCTTGTTAGGTGGAGATGTTGATCATGCATGTGTTACTAGTGATGATCAAGAGATGTTTATGCTATGTTTTTGTTAAAAAGTTGATTTTTAATTTTTGGGTTTTTAATTTGATGATGATACAAGTGTTAGGATTGGTTTATGATGATATTAGGATGTTAGAATGATGATAAAAATGATTGGTTTTGATCAAAAACATGATTTTATGGAAGATTTTGAAAGGTGATTTTGGGCAGTAGGTTTGAAGCCATTTTCGGAGGTCTTAAGTCTGAATATAGGTTGATATGATGGGATTATGTTGTAGAGAATTTCGTTAGCTTCGATTTGATATAAAGTAGGCCTTCCAACTCCAAACGAAGTGGAAGATACACTAGTTTGATTTTCGTGTACCAGGAGACGAGTGTTGACACAATAAAAAAATAGTTGTCGATATTTGGATCGAATCTCGAGGACTATAAAATGAGTTTCAAAAGGATTCAAGGGCTGTTCTCAGGCTCAAAGTTTATTATTTTGAGTCTATTTTTAGAATCAAGTGTTGGTTTTCTAAATGGTGTTGTTTAGAATGGTCAAAATGGTCGCTAAACTGTCCGAATTTTGTAATTCAAAGATGTGTCGGGCATGGAACTTTAGGAGAAATCTTTTGATGGGCTCTTGGGAGGACTTTCTACATATAGTATGCGAGTTCCTCCGGTGGTATCATGAAGTTTTGATGTGTCTAAGTATGAGAAAACGGCTTGGACATTCGGTATGTTCCGGCAGATTTTTATTAAAGGCATAGAATAATAAAATGAATATATAGGAGAGTATAACAGAACCACTTGTATCGTTTTCTCTCGAGTTGTCGTGATTTTATACTTGAGTTTGATTTTATTATGTATCATTTATTTCTCGAGTCTATTATTAATGTACGCACCTTATTTGCTAGGTTGTGGTTGTCGTGTTTATCGGGCATCATCTATCGTCGGCGATCGTCTTCAATTACTATAAATACTAAGGCGAGTCTATAGCCTCGTTTGAGCTCATTCAAATATTTTAAAACCCGCGAGGGGGAATACATGTTTTGTAAACTTAGAACACAAGATTTTTATGGTATGCTTGTCCCTCTATGAATGGACCCGTGGTTGCCTTTGAATTACATTAAGTGATTGCCTTTGTTAAAGCCTTAATTATGGACCGTTAATTAACCTATGATGGGTTAACCGCTAGTACAATTAATAGATCTATGGGGGAAGCCGCTCCGGTTCAGTTTGTGTGGACTTGTCACAGAAGCTTAGGCCCGACCTCCACACTGTTTGAACATATTGTATTGAGAAGTCAAGTATACGACAATGTACCAATAATATGGAGGTAACCGACAATTAATAAATATCTTGTCTTATTAGACCTAACGGAGTGTTAAGGGCTCGGTTCCATGAGCTTATTGCAATTTATGCTATATACAATTATTATTGTTGATGCAAATTATTATTTGATGCTTGTTGCCTTCAAGTATGCCACAAACTTATAATCTTTGCTTGTGTTCAAAATGATTATATAAACCTATAGATTCACTCGGCATTTTTGCTGATGATTTTCTCACATGTATTTCTGGTAATCAAGAAGTGTGAAGCTTGGAGGTCACGTGACTGAAGTTGTGCACTGCTTTTGTAATATAAACTCTTTGAATGTTTTTCGTTCCTTTGTTTAAAACAATTTAAATATTTTGTTTTAGTTGTACTTTGGTTACGATGTCTTGGGACTACGCTACTCTGACAAATGTTATAGGAACGATAAACTTGAAACGTCTCTTCTCGAGTCGTTCTTTATAAATTATGTGTTATTGTATCATTGTTTAGCACCCAAAGATGTATTCCGCTGTGTGTAAATTTGGGGGTGTTAAAGATTGGTATCAGAGCCATGAGTTATAGAGAACTAGGTCTTTTTCTGAAAACCTAAACTATAACTGTCAGTTTTTATTTTTTCAAAGTGTCGGTGCACATGATTTCACGTGACTTCAGGTTCAAGCTACTTCTGGGATTAAAATATTAGTATACATTATTATGTATGCCTTATGCTAAGTTTTTATAAATAAATACTATAATCCTTGATCGATATATATATTAATATCGGTAAACTTTTCGATAAAAGTTTATTATTTACTAATGATTTATTTGAATAAATTTCTGGAATTTTTCTCTACTTATTTTGAAGGATTTTCTATATTTATTTAAATTTTTGGAAATTATTCTATTTCATTTTATAATGACCTTATACCTATTTTGTGAATTTACCACCGCCAAATTACGTCTTCGATGAGGAGGAAGCAGGTTCCACTACTGCAAGCGAGTCACAGTCAACTAAGCCATGTGGATCCCCACGTGACTAGTGTCTATTATTTTTTGTCATTGTACTCTATTTGTCTTTAAGATCATTCCTTGTTGATCTATGATAATAGTTTCATTTGATTCTTATAATCATTGTAAATTCTTGTATCGAGAATGTGTATGCATTTGATGATTGATTTTGTACATGATATGACTATACCATGATACAATTAACTCATTCATTTTATCTTCTCTCTTTGTGATATGACAGAATCATGCCACCTAGAAGAATGACAAATGATGCCATTGCAAGGCTAGTTGCTGAAGAGGTTGCGAAAGCATTAGCTGTGGATAGATCTGCACGTGTTAACACTGAAGGAGCAGGTGGCTTTGGAGGTGCGGGTGCTGAAGGTGAAGGTGAACCTGTTGGACCAGAAGTTGTTGGAGGAGCAGGTGTAGCTGAGAATCCTACAGGTGAGGTTGCTCAGGCTACTGCTGCAGTAAAAGAGTGTACTTTTGTTGGATACATGAAATGTGGACCTACTACATTTCAAGGAACTGGTGGAGCACTGGAATTATTCAGGTGGATTGAGAAAACAGAAAAAACATTTGAGATTAGTGATTGCTCAGAAAGGAACAAGGTTAAGTTCGCAGTTGCTACTTTCAAGGATCGAGCTTTAAGCTGGTGGAAGACTCAAGTTGCTACAGTTGGTTTAGAAGCTGCAAACCGGAAACCTTGGGATGAAATTAAAAGGTTGATGAAAGAATATTTCTGTCCAGAAGAAGAGTTATCTACTTTGGAGGATGAGTTGAGGCACCTGAAGTTGAAAGATAATAACATTGTTGCGTATACTAGCCGATTCAATGAGTTGGTTTTGTTGTGTCCAGATGCTTTTGTTACTGAGAAGAAAAAGATGGACCAATACATTAAAGGGCTGCCTGGATACATTAAAGGTGAGACAACTTCATCTCGACCCAAGAACTTTGTTGAAACTGTGAGAATGGCTCATACACTTATGGGGCAGAAAGTTCAAGATAGGGCTGAGAAAGCTGTTGAGGGTAGTAAAAGGAAATGGGAAAATTCGCAGAGTAGTAATCAGGGTAGTAACCGCCATAAGCAGTACAATCAGAAGAGAAATGATGGGGCTAGATATGCAACAAACAAGAATGATAATGCTGACCATGGGGGACCAGCCCAGAAATGTAAGAGCTGTGGTGCTTGTCACTTTGGTAATTGTCCACCAAGGTGCACTACGTGACAATCCGTCAATTTATGGTTGATATTTTATTCTCAAGTATTATTTAAAAAAAATTATTATTTTAATGTTATATTATGAACTCACTCATTTTTGGGAAGAAATTTGGGTTTACGTCTTGAAGTAGCATCGACTACGTTTAAACCGAAGAATTCTACGTTACGTGCTTACGTTTACATACACCGTTTTGGTGACAGTCCGACATTTCAGGAAAAAAATTTATCCTTGAATATTATTTTGGAATTTTAAATTTGTGTTGGTTCATAAACTCACAAATTTACGAGAAGAGATTAGGACTTACGTGCATAATTTAACGTCCTTTACGACTAAACCGGAAACCCTAGGTTTACGTATTTACGTTTTTGAACTCCGTTTTTGATGAGAAAATTTTTATTAGATTCGTTTTGTGCCGTTGATTCATAATTATGAAAACGTTTTTCGTAAAACGACCCGAGGGCACGTAAATTGAGGAAACTAGAATCGAGGAGTACCCGTAAATTAGTGGAGATGAGACAAGTTTACACTTGCCTCACCCCCACTATGGGTGGCCAAGACTTAGACAACACACCAAGTGTGGTGTCAAGTTTACATACACACTAAGGACACATGTCCTTAGTGCTATGCAAAACCACTTAACCACAAAACAAGCTAACCATAAACCATTTCTCACACATGCAAACAAAGAAACTCTCCCAACTCTTCCTCTCTCCCCTTGAACGTCCAACACCACCATTATATCACCATCATCATCAAATTTTGACCATAAACAAAAGATATAATTTTGAATTTGCTTTATATGATCCGGTGGTCTAACATGGTGGTAAATGGTGGTGGATGCCATTGTTAAAGCTTAGAGAGAGAGAGTGGTTGTGTGTGTAAAAGAGAAAGAAAGGAAAAATGTAATAAATGAAAAAGAAACACAATCAACACCCCTCCTTGGAAGCCTAGGAGGGGTATATATAGTCACACACGATACACTTAACTATACATTGAACCTAGTCTAGTCTAAGCGTGTGTGACTATGATAACTAATGGGAATTCTTAAATGTCGTCACATAAAGTGAATTTCCAACAATCTTCCCCCATGGGACGACGTGTATAATTCCTTACAATATTAATCCTAACAAGTACATAATGATTAAGAACAAGAGCTTTCATGAAGCGTCCAATGCTGATGAAGTCTTCTGAGGCCTTCGTCTTCAAAACGACTCATCTTTAAAGTAACTTGTAGAAGAAATACTGTAACGGCACGAGCTAAGTAACCCATACACTTCTGGTTAAGGAGAAGCTTCTGAATTAACTTCCCCCTAATTCATGCCACATAAACTTGATGTAGAAGCTTTTAAATAGATTCCCCCTAATCCGACAATCCTCGTAAGCAACTTCAAGGCTTTCAATAAAGCTTAGAATGATTAAGTGCACAGCGGATCTAACAAGGAAATCCCATCATATAACATGATAACGTTGCTAAGAGGGATTGAAAGTAAGGGGTACACCAAGTAGATCAACAACTTCTCTTCTCACGCTTGAATAATTCTTCTGAATTTTTCTTCCCCTGAGAGTCCAAGTTATGCACACTAGAAAGAATCAAGACATTTCTTCGCCCACATAGTTGAAGAAAATAAATCAATCCCAAGTATGAAGCTCAAATACTGAAGTAGACACTTTATCCCATTCATGAAGTTGACATCGTAACACCAGAGTCAATTAAGTCCTGGAAATGCACATATCTTCTTCCGGAGATGCACCAGAGTCAATTAAGTCCCGAGAATGCATATAGGATAATGATGATGAATAATTGCAACAACCAAACAATTAAACATCGAATCAGTAGTGTACCGTTTAGAGATTTATAACGCCACAGTTAAAACACTGATTTTCTCTGCGGCTATGACAAATGTCATCCCGGAATATCTTCAAATCAAAAGAAGGTATGAAGTTCATCACGTGTACTCGTTGTGCGTTCAATGTGTCTTCTTCTTCCCCCTTGATGGTTTCGAAACTCGGAACCATCAATAAATCGTACGCACATGTACCTGAAAACTCGTGAGAATAATAAATAAACTGAATTATATATTTTGTGAGAATCAGCTGTTGATCGAAAATCTCTTCTCATAAACTCTCCATGGCCACCTTTACCAACCCACGTGAAATCGATTTGAAGTGACCACTGATTAAATGAACCAGATACATCAAACGTGAAACTGAATAAGAATCCTTCGATCTTGTGACTTAAGCTTGCACTATTGTCGAATGAGGAACGGTGGAGAAATCTCTAAGTACTCAATGCATCACTGAAGAAGTCTATAAGCACAACACCTCTTGAAATTATCCACGTCGACTAAGTGATAGTTATCCGAGTCATCAACCATCCAGCCCGAACCCGGAAACCAGATAAACAAGTCTTCATTCTCATATGAAGCACGAGCAAGTTATATTTGAAAGATAAAATAAGTGCACGCCTTCGAAAAATCCGTCTTCAACTTCCCATAATTAATACCCGATCAAACAAAATCTGTAGTCACTAAAAATATACCCAAATTTTTTCTTCGTCTCGTCAAATAAATCTTGTCACTTAGTCTCGTTACTTGACTAAAAATGTTGTCACTTTCGTCTCGTCTTTTTTTCACTTTAAAAATAGTTAATCAAAAAAAAAAATTTAACATTTATCATATGAAATGATAAATAAAATTTTTTGAAATAACAATTTTTTCAACATTGACCAAATACAACTTTAGGCTCGATTTTGCAGCCCATGGCCCAAGTCACAAAAAATATACCCGGTCATCAAGTGGGATATAACTCCCACAACCCCTAATTTCACTCACACATTAAACATAATCCTGCGCCCCCCTTTTCTCTCCCATTTGAAACCATCCTCGCATAGTAAACATCGCCCCACCTAAAACCTCATCTAAACATCAATCCCATCTAATCATCCACATCTTAAACAAATCCTTTATCCCATATCCATACCAAAGATAATCAAATACCCATCGAACTGAAATGAACATCGATCGCAGTCCCATCGAACCAAAGAAGACATGAAACGAATTTTTCTTCAAGATCCGTGAAGGGATTTCGGGTAGGTTTGTTTACTTGATTGCATGTCGGTAATTAACGAAAGAAACAAATAGATCATAACTATTTTGTTATAAATCTTGTTTCATTTCGAAAATTAAATGAGGGTTTTCCTTCAAAAAAATAGATCTATGATGATTTTAGTGTTTCGTGTATTTGAACATCATGATTTATTGAAACACACGAAATAACTATCTGAGATCATTCACTTTTCTGTTTGTTTGAGTCTAGATGGGGATTAAGTGACGAAGGGAATTAGGATTAGATGGATGGTGTTGTGGTGATATAAGGTTGGCAGTTGAGTCAGACTCAGTGAGTTAACTGAGTCAACTCGGTAATTACCGAGTTGACTCGGTTGAGATGGTTTCGGTCAAAAACTACATGGTCAAGATTTGTTAAACTGCATCGTAGTTAAAAAGGTATAGCCATCGCAGTCAATTTTCACATCCATCGCAACAGTCTATCTTTTGAAACCCATCGTAGTCTAAAAAAAAATTTATGTCCATCGCAATGTAACTTGTTTGAACCCATCGTAATGACTTAACCAAGCCATCGCAGTCTGTTTAAGCAACATACCATCGAAGCCCAAAACTTTGAGTCCATCGCAGTCAAGATGGACCCATCGCAGTCTAAACAAGAAGATTCCATCGCAGTCTTAACTAGGACCCATCATATCATGATGTCCCATCGCGATGGTACCCATCGCAATGGAGCCATCGTAGTGGTACCATCGCAGTCAACCCATCGCACTCAATGCGATGAACCATGAAGCTGAAATCTTATCCACGAGATGTCCTTATTCCTGAAAATCTGGGTATGGTACTCTGAATATTTTTCTGGGTAACTTCATCATCATAAACAACAAGATAAACCCAGAAAAAATGATACCAGATCAAAAAATTAGACCAGAAACAGTAGACATAAAACCAGATATGAATACCAGATATGAGACAACTTTTGACCACTTTTGACATGATGACAACTTTTTGATGAAACCAGTGAAACAAAAAGAACCATCTTTGACTGATGACTAGGACAAAAAATTATGAGTCTTGGATATAAACACAAGATGAGAAACATGGAAACTGATTGGACAAAAAGTAATAAGACGTGACAAATCTTAAAAGTAACAAGACGTGACAAAGAAATAACAAGACGGACCAATTTTTTTTTATAGACCACCTAAATAAAAAATAAGAACGATCCAAGGATGGAACCGAGGCTCTGATGCCAATTGTGGATTTGCTTTATATGATCCGGTGATCTAACATGGTGGTAAATGGTGGTGGAAGCCATTGTTAAAGCTTAGAGAGAGAGTGGTTGTGTGTGTAAAAGAGAAAGAATGGAAAAATGTAATAAATGAAAAAGAAACACAATCAACACCCCTCCTTGGAAGCCTAGGAGGGGTATATATAGTCACACACGATACACTTAACTATAAATTGAACCTAGTCTAGTCTAAGCGTGTGTGACTATGATAACTAATGGGAATGCTTAAATGTCATCACATAAAGTGAATTTCCAACAATAATCAACATATATTGATAACTACACAAAAAGATGAAGATTGGAGGTGATTTTAACATATAAAAAGGAGTTTTCATGGAGGTCTTTGGGCTGATTTTCAAGAAGGAGTTTAGGGCTGATTTGTTGAAGGTGTCTTCATATCCTTGGTAATCTTGATGGTGGTCTTGGTATTTCATAAGATTGGTTACCAAAACCAAGCCTTGTTCATCCAAAATCTCAACCTTTTCATCACTTTGATGGTATATATTGTTTCTTCCTATCCTCTTGTTATTTTGATTATGTAATCTTGCATTTTCTTTATTTATGTATATGTATATGATGATGAATGATGATTAAAAATATTATGTGGGGATTTGGTGTTGATAAACATGGGTAAAAAGATGGAAAACCACATGTAAAATGGTTAAATCATGCTTAAAATAATTGGCTGTATAAAAACAGTAAGAAACCATATGATAAACTGATAAAATGGCATATTGGAATCAATATACAGTAAGTATTAAGTCTTGTACACATGTGAGAGTTGTCCATGCAATGGAATCATTATAATGAGTGAGATATGATCAAAACAAAATTGATGTGTCAATCTGAATAGTCTGTTTTGTGAGGACTGTTAGGGATACTTAGACTTAGATTGAGCAGTAGCTAAAGCTAAGTTAATTGTAGCACATATCATGTAGTTTATGGTGTCCGAAAATGAGATTCTATCTCCTTGTATAACTCAAGATATGATTTAAATAGTGAACGTGTAACTAAAAATCAGATTTGTGAAATTAAAGTATAATAGTGTTATAATTGCACTCAAATAAATATAGTATAAAATGTAAAATTAAAACCCACTAACTTATATATAACGTTTATATAAGTATGTACAATAATAAATAAATGAGACATTTTATAAAAATGTCAATTTGATAAGTTTTATAAGTTATAAAACTATAAACATGATTTTTACGTCTTTTCGGCTAAAATCGTAAAATTAACGTTTTCGTCAATTAAAACTTAGATGGTCAGACCCGTCTAATGTAAAATTTCTATAAATCATATACTGATATATAAGTACATATAACAAGTAAAAACCGATAAAACACGAGCTTTACAACATATAGACATTAACGGGCCAAAGTAGCCTTAATGGACAATAAACCCGACTAATTTGGTAAAACACTTATAAACTTACTTATTGGGCTTAACCCACTTGGGCCCAACATGAAAAGTATAATACTGATAATAAAAGTGTAAAATGGACTAATATAAAGTATTGGGCTTGTAATAGGGTTATTGGGCCTAAAACATGTAAATAAGTAAAACTAGTAAAACTAGTATAAACATGTTACCAACACATAAACACTATAACGAATGAGTAAAAATGTATAAACCCACTTGATCATCATCATATATATAAAATCATCATATGTATACATAATTGTTATTTTATAAAGTCATTGGACAAGAGTCTAAGACAAGTATTATTTGTCTAGGTTTCCGTGATTGAAGCACGTACCGTACATCCGAATTACCGATAACCCGCTTTCCCACATCAACGTGAGTTCATAGCCTCGCACTCTTTTAAATCTTTTTATGAAATATTTTATAAACCCATGAGGGAGATAACATGTTAGTTTTACTAAAATAGGACACCATTTGTCCCGATTGTTTGTTTATTGATTTGGACCCGAATGATTGTATGACCCAATGTATGATTATATGACCCGATAGATGAAATGAAATGGATTATTAAAGGTAGGTTATGTCAATAAAAGTCCCATTTGCATGAATTGTGAACTACCGGGATTTGGTAGACACTTATGCATATAATAGTACTATTTGGGGACGATCACCCCAGTTCGCGCCTTGACGGTTGATCCCCGTCGTGCCACATTGATTGGTAAGCGAATTTATGTATGAGAAGATTTACACAAGCGTGATTATTGTGATGACATGCTAATTTAGATGGGCAAATGAGTTTCGGGTTAGCTACCCGTTGTTTGTTGTAGTAAGGTATCAATGTCATGCGGCTTATAATAATCCAAATAACGAAATACTGCTATACGCACTGAATTACAATGAATTGCCTGACTAGCAATACGGGGTCTTATTATTGATTTTATGTTCGGGTTTTGGTTTTACATAACCATATTCATATAACGGTTTTTATTTAACTTTATACAACGTTATAAAACGTATTGTATGATGTTTTTACGACTTTGGTTCGTATAATGATTTTGAAGGCAAAAGCCTATATTATGATTTTTGATAAGGATTTGTATAAAATGACTTTGGCTATTTTATGGCCTATTACAATGATTTGTACAAAAATGATATTCGGTAATAATTATATACCGATGATATATTAATGGTTTTATTGAACTCTATGAATTTACTCGGCGTTATCGCTGACCTTTTCTTTTAACATGTTTTATCTCAGGTACTTGAAGGTAATTCTCGGGAAGACGACAAGAATTCATGGCCCGCACTTAAACAATAATTTCCATTCAAATGCTTTGTAAAACTTGTATGAAATACAGTGACTTGGGACCTATGTAAATTTGATATTTATGAATGGAAATGCTTTATTATTAAACGACGTGATTTTTAAGCGTTGTCTATGATGTGAGTAATGTGCTATCCCGTAACACCAACGAGTCTTCCGCTGTATTGAATTGTGTAAATTTAGGGGTGTTACAGTTTGGTACCATAGCTCTCGTTATAGAGAACGAAAGATTTTTAAAACTAAGGTTTTGAATAAAACATTTCAAAATCTTTTAACTATAAACATTTTTCTAAAAATGTCTAAAAATCTTTTGACTATAACGGTGCCGAAGAATTCCCGAGTTACCGACAAGGCCATACTGAGAAGTGTTATTTTAATATATATATATATACCTTTGATTATATATATATATATATATATATATATATATATATATATATATATATATATATATATATATATATATATATATATATATATATATATATATATATATATATATATATATATATATATATATATATATGTTGTAATTCGATTACATGATTGTTTGATGATTGTTTTAATACTTATACGAGGTATTTATACGACGTAGATTGTCACAAGGGACCCTAACTCCCCTAGCAAATCAATCGAAGCTATTCACGTAGGAATTCTAGCTATTCTAGATCTAAACCAAGTTGCGGATATTTATGATCCCAACAAAATGGTTGATATTCGTAGAAATGTTGATATTAGTTGATTGTGATATTGAAGAAGAATTGGCGAGATTAAATCTGATATCGATGTCATGACGATCTTTCCTTATAGAGTTGAGTTTGACAAAACGTTACCACCTAGAAAGGTGTCATCTGATTCGTTGTCACCCAATTCTTAAATCTGAAATCGAAAGGGTAAATGTTGCACTTGAGACTGTCATTGGGACCATTACCCAAAAGCCTCATGCCACTAGTACCTTTCCGAGAAGTTTGATTGAATGTGTGAGTCATTTCATACTAGTGACTCATTTGATAACTATTGTTGTAAGAGCTATAGGATTGGAAATTAAGTGTTGATTCATATCGAGCTTTTATTGCCCTTTTAAGGTCTAAGAATAAGGTTGGAGGTATTGGAGAATGAGGTAGGATATCGAATTAAGTATAAGTTGATTGAAACTTGAATGAAGTAAAATTTAACCTTTATGGAATATGAGACTGTTAAGAGGAAGTCGTTAAGTTCTGTGATTAAATTATAAGGTTTTAATTGATTTTTTTATTCGTGTTAAGTGTTGTTCCTAGGCCATTGTCCAATGATGAGGATGCCCAGTGTCCATTGATGAGGATGCCCAGTGTCCAAGAAATAAATTAAAGAAATCTTCTTCTGAATTGAGACCGATGGATCTTCTGGGACAGGTGGAACACCTAATGACTCTTGTAGATTAGTATTCATTGTGGTATCTTTTAAAAATAATCCCTAACTTAACTGAGACATCAGTTGGTAGGATGAGTTCTTGGAATTATATGACATAGTGACACATAATGTGTTACGGTACAATTTTGACTTGTTTGTGATTAATGAAAAGACTACCATTGATTGCTAAATCCTACATGTATCGATGTTATCTATCTTTATTTGCTTCATCCTAATGTTCGCATTAGTGATGCAACCATTGAACAAGTACTCATCTCGATTTGAGTTACGTTGTGAATTATTATTTTTGAGTGCCATCGAGGTCATGAACCCAATGATTAAGTGGCTAAGCTCATTTCCTGATATATTGAAGTTAGTTCTTGGTGAACAACTTTTCATCACTCTTTTGCAGATCACTCATTGTTTTTATAAAGATAAAACAGTATCCCTTGAGAAAAATTGAATTTTCATCACTATAAGGATTATTCAAAGGAAGATTTATAAGTGATTGTTATCGAAATGAAGTTGTTTATAAAACACCTTGGAAAACTTAATTGTTTTCATAACAAAGAAAATCTTTGTAAATTTATTTTTGATTCTTATTTAAAAATTAAGCATGAAAATGTTTTTATTATAAACATGATGATAAAATTTTGACGACCTGAGTATTGCATCATTAATCTTGAAATTGTATATAGTTGCGCGCCTACATACAATTTGGAAGGGACCATGCAAGGCTGATTAGTAGTCACCATGAAATTATTAATAAACACTAAATTTTCTTTGAAGATTGTGAAAGATTAAATTTTATGAGACCTGCAAAAAGTGTAAAATAGGGACATAGTATTAGGGACACCTACATATGTGCCCGTACTATTTATTCTTCTGAGTCGAATTTACTCATCTGTGGAATTTGTCTTATCTGACAATTGATATTTCCTTCTTGTCCAATTCTCCCGTGGTGAGATTCTTAGGAAAAGTATTTGATTGCCGAATGTTGATATCCGACTGGATGTATCGATGTTCCTATCATTTCTTTTGATTAGATTTCATCTGAATGACCTGGGTAACGATCCGAGGAGCTTTCGAATGCGTACTCAAATTATGAAAACATGGGATATATTCATATTCGTTAAATGTTTTCGTCTGTATCTGATTTGAAATTCTCTCGCGTAGATTATGCGTTGAACTTGCTCTTTTAAGGTTAGTTATTCTCCAGATATCCTTGAATTGTGAAGGATTATGAGTTATTATTAGTCTTTTGAGAAGTTCACATCTCATCGACGACAATAAAACTGAAAAGTTGATAGTGCCAGTAAAATGGATTGATTGATTATGACATGATGACATTGTCTTAATTGATGGGAACTCGAGTAGAATTCCCCTAAAAGATAAGATGTTGATTATCAAAAGTGATCTAAATAATTCTTGATAGATGACCATATCCTGCATTTAGACTTGAAATTATACCGTGAATGGTTGTGAATTAGTCATAGATATTATAATCTAGAAAGAACCTAATATGAATTTATTAAAAGATGTTTCTGTTATCTGAAACTTTAGAAGGTATTTGTTGGTAAATTACCTAGACTTTTGCCATTAAGGTAAGTTGAAATTGGTATTGATTATATTCCCGATGCTGCACTTGTGGCATGTGCACTGTACGTCAGCACCATCTGATTTAAATGAATTACCGTACAACTAAGAGAGTTGTCGGGGAAAGCTTTTATTCTACCAGGCTCGTCATTATGAAGAGCTATGGTGTTATCATTCTTTATATTTATTGATTACCGTGAAATAGGTAAATTGACGACTAAAAAAAATAAAAAAAAAAAAAAAAAAAAAAAAATCTATATCCACTACCCAAGATGATAGATTTGATCGATCATTTACCAGGTTCTAGCGTATATTCAAAGATTCGATCCACGGCATGGTTATCATCAACTTCGTGTCCGCGAAAAAGATTATCTATCCCAATCATTACATCCAGAACTTGTAATGAACAATATGAGTTTCATGTTATGTCATTTGGCTTGACCAATGCACATGTAGCATGCATAAATTTGATGAATAATGTGTGTAGACTGTGATTTGATAAATCCATGCTTGTGATCATTAAGGACCATCTGTTTGTTTGTAAGAATAGGAAGGAGTTAATAATTATTTATAGATTGCCCTGAATTGGCCGAGTAGTGAAAACCTGTACCTTAAATATTTAACATGTGATAAAGACTAAATTCTTTATACTATTTGACCGTGTGATTAATAAATAATGGAATCTATATTGACTCTTTAAAAATTTGAGCCATTTGAGACATTGGGTTTTACCAAAAAGAAAGTGCAAATAGGTTCTGACAAATGTTTTATCAAAAAGAAATTTTAAGGGATTATTCTCTTATACCCAGAATATTTAACTAAACTCATGTTTAGGGGTAAATGTTTGTGTATGCCTCAAGACAACCTAAGAGGGATTGAGGAAACCATGACTTGAAATTTAAAACGACAATTTTTGCTTGTCAAATAAGAAAATTGTGACCAAAGTATAAACAAAGATTTTTCGAACATTTACGAATCTCACTAATTATTTTCAATAAATCAACAAAAATCGTGTTAATTAAATTCAAATTTATTCTTTTGAAAATTTTCCTATAATTGGACGAACCGAGAAATTTAAAACTTTTTACATTTACGTTTCATAAAATTAAATATCTATTATTTAATTACTTGTAATATGTATCGACACAAAACGTCGGATTGAACAAAACTAATAAAAATGATAGTTGAGACGAAACTAAAACTTAGAAAATATGAAGTAAGAATTTTTGAATAACTACGGTCATGATAATTATTTCATCAAGAAAAGTGAATGTAGATACTGACACATTATATAGAAAGGATAAAGAACCAATTATGATGTATTTTTTAATAATTATTGTGCAAAATAAATTGCCAAAAATTTGAAAAATAGCCGATGCTTGTAAAAAGGATAATATAGATAATAAAGGGGTTCGTTGTGACAACCCTGGTTTTGAGGTTCGTCACTTAGTTTTATTTTGTGCTAGTTACGTGTCTTTACGTGTTTATGTGTTAATTGGTGTGTATAGATTGTGGTTTGGATATCGTTTCCGGTACGGGATACCTTGTGAGTGACACGATGTGTGATGATTTCATGTTCATGAGTTCACATGGTAGTGACTATGAAGTGAGATGGTGTTATTTAGTGGTTTTACGTATACGTATATGTATTATAGAAAATCGTATTTCTACGATTTACGGTTTAGCATTTAGAGGTCTCGGAGGAGGTAATTAGTCATATGGATATTTTTCGGGATGGTTTTAAGTCATTTAGGACTTAGTTATAAAGTTTATTTCAAAATTTGAGATTTTTTATAAAAGTGTATATTTTACGTCTTTTACGGTAAAACGCGTAAATTTGACTAGTTTTACGGTTTTGAGGTTTTGGAGGCTTTAGGAGCTGAAATAAATTAAGGAAAATTAAAGTAATATTATTAATACAAATATTAATAATAAAAAGAAAAAAAAACGAAATTAAATGGGTATAGGTCGGTTATGTGAAAAAAAGAAAAGAAAAGGGGGAAAAAAGGGAAAAAGGGAACCGGGCTTTTGTAATGGGCCAAGGACTTGTTAGGAATCTATATAAATACTTTTTATTAACCAAAACACTTCATAAAACCCCTGGAGATCACCTTCAAGTCGGCATCAATAGTGGTATTAGGGTTCTTCATCAAAAATCTTGTTTTCCAAAAAAATCTAAGGTAAAATCTTCAAACCCTTTTTAATTAAATTGTTTTTATGTTTTCTTTAATCACCTTATGATGGATTAAGGTTAGGGTTTATTATAAAATCAGTAAATTAATGTTATACTAATCATAACATGATGATTACATAAATTAGGGCTTGTAATTAGTGGGATTAGGGTTAATTAATGAGGTTAATTTAGTTAAACCCGTTTTTAAAAACTGGGCAGACTTTTGGGTCATTGTTTTGATCATATAGGGAGTTCTACAAACTCTTTTTTTGCGATCCACATATCCCTGGAAAGCTAATTGAAGTGGCTTTCCAATGCAAGAAACGAGAACTAATTTGGAGGTTGGGAAGTGGGTCAAAAACAGGTTACAACAGTCGGAGGTCAAAACAGTTTTGAATTCAGCCTGTTTTATTTTTAAGTTTTGGGTTGTTTGGGGTACTTAGGGTTGCATTGGGATCTTCTCACGAACATGAGAGATGGTTTATATATTGTAGTAAGGATCTGCACTTGGGCTAAGATTTTGATTTAGGGTAAGACCCTCTAATGGTAACAAACTTTTCATACGTTTAAAATCAGTGAATTCTGGATAGGTAACAATATATATACATATATCGGGGCCTTAACAGTAGCTTTAAGGTTAGGGCAAGTGGGAGGTTTTAACTAACATATGTAAAAGTATGAATATTCCTTTTACAGAAACCATGGGTATGTTTAAGTGGACGTTTGACTTAAAGTTTTGAGACCTAAAAACTGGGACTGTTTTGTGTAAAATATGAACGGGATAGTTATTAAACTTAACCAAGTTAAGGACTTGTTATGGAAGGGTAATGGGGTGATTAGAGCTTATCAATGAGGTATTTACATGGGAATAGGATAGATGTCCATCATAGGTTGATGAGCCATCTTAGTGATTGGTTCATGTATTGATTGCGTGTTTTTGGTTTGTTAGCTTGTTGCTAGTGCGAGGACTTATGAAGAAGCTATCAGGTGAGTTTCATAGTCCCATGTTTAATATTGATTTTGACTTCCAGATGGGATGGAAGAGACACTGTGTTGAGTTATTTTCTAAATTGATGTTGTCAACGTGTTTGTGATTTGAGATGGACTTGTGTGTACATTATATGATTAACTGCTATGTGATTTTTGATTGTGTATGATTTGGATCGGGGGACATGTGCCGTCTCAGTTCTTGTGGTTTGACAAGGTAGTGGCCTTGTGGTTTGACAAGGTAGTGGCCTTGTGGTTTGACAAGGTAGTGGCCTTGTGGTTTGACAAGGTAGTGGCCTTGTGGTTTGACAAGGTAGTGGCCTTGGGATAGGTACATAGTGTGATCATCTATGGTACCATGTTGTTTGGCAAGGTAGGAGCCTTGGATTGGTTTGGTATGATTAATCTTGATTGATAGTTGTTAATGCATATTTGTAACACATTGTCCATATGTTCTTTTGTTGATGATTGTTATTCACAGCTTGTAATTGATTTAGCGTTGGAGTCTAAACCTATGACTCTCACCAACTTTATGTTGACGTGTTTTAGTGTCTCTTTCAGGTGATATTATGGTTAAGCTTGAGAACATAAGTGGCTAGGATTTGGAGAGCGTAGGATATGCATTTAGAAGGAGATCCCCGTTCCTTCTTAGTTTCTGTTGTTTGTTTATTAAGTGATACTGTTGGCACCTATATGTTTGTTTGGTTAATGTTTATTGTTTGTCTTGGGTAAGTGGTAGGACTGTTACCTACTTACCTAGACTCCTGAATTGTTGAGATATTGTCATGACATTTGTGTCACCATTTTATGACATTTCTTATATCATTTAGTTATCTCTATAGACACGCTATTGTTGTGATGATATCCATACGTCGTGCCCCATATTCCGCCATGGTGGGGTGTGACAGAATGGTATCAGAGACAATGGTTATAGAGAATTAGGTTGCCTAGTTGCGTAGCCTAGTCTATAGCTTAAGGGTCCCTGCATATAGGCGTCATAGGAGTATGTGTGCATTTTATAATAATTGATGTGTTTGGATATTATTTATTGCAATGTTTTGACTAGTATGAATTGAACCGTAGTATGTTCATACTTAGTCACATGTTATTTTCTTTTCGGGTTTGTGACTAGTGCGGGTTGAACCATAATCGTCCACGCTAGTCACTGTTGTATTTTGCTTAAATTGTACATTATAGTACATAATTTAGTACAAGGTAGTTTCTATCTTTTATCGAGTTATTTTACATACCTGAGGTATGTTATTTTTCTTTGGATGTTTAAGTGATGTTCCCTAAGAATCGTGTGGTATTTCGAGTTACTAGGAGTAGGTGGATAGGAAGGGTTTTAAGCTGTTTCCACTCTTACGGGCGACATGACTTATAACTGATTATGTTTTCGTTTTGGATTTAGTCTATGCTGTTTTAGCTAGACTATGGATTTACGTATTTCAAGAGTATTACTATGTTATTTTAATAGATGGAGTTTTGGACTTTATTGTTTATGTGGTTATGAGCTTATGTGAGTAGATGGATTTATGTGTTATGTGTTGTATTGATTCTTATAAGTGTCATCATAGGAGGGAGTGCATTGGGGAAAGGGTAATTGTATAAGTATGGTGGCCAACATAGTTATACAAGTACCACAACTTCAATGGGTTCTCAAGTATGATTGCATGAAAGAGGGTTAATACATGCTTGTATATGATGAGATGTAGAATTTGGGTATACGTATATATACGCGTTTATGTAATGGCTGCCTATGATATGGCTATTGTTCTTTTTGTGTTATATGTTTTGGGATTATAGTGGTGTTGTGTGATTATGGGGTCACACGATATGGTTTGGTTTTGGAGGTGGGCTTTATGCCTTGTTGTGGCACGGTGAGATGGTGATTACTCGTATGGAAAAACGAGCGTATAAAGCGATTGATTGACTTGACATGTATGATAACGAGTATGTTTGGGAGATTCAATAGGTATACATATGCGGATGTATATATACTAGTAGACGTTATGTTATGATTTATGGTCGTTCAGTAGTTATTATAACCTGAACGTACCTTGTGTTTGCTCGTGTTTTTATGGTGCTGGAGTTTGATGGAGTTCCAACGACGTTTTGAATCTTTTGAAGTGTGTCTTGTAGCGTATTCTTTGAGTTTCGTATTTCACGTGTATGTTAAAATGGTGTTCTTGGTTTTAAGTCTATTGATATAACTTGGGATTTCTTTGAGATAATGAAATCTTCTTTTGTGTTGGGTCTTGCATTTCTTTTGGTCGGTATATATTGAGAAAAAGGGGGACTTGGAAATCTATTATAGGGTTAGATAGTTGGTTGTATTCGGTAAAATAAGGGTAAGGTGTTGGAGTCGTGTTTGAAACAAGGTGCAACATAAGATTTTTTTTTAATCAACACTTATTTATTTCAAATTCTAAAAGACTTTCTTTAAAATACAGCGAAGTAAAATTTCTTTCTACTTACATAGTTTATATAGTTGGATAACCGATTCACGTCATTTATAATTATTAATACGAGGTTAAATTGAGTTTATGAAGGTTACACATACTATTATATCTTTCATTTAAAAGGATTGCATTAATCACTAAGTTTATTCTTTAGTTTTTAAAACAACTAGTATAAAATTGTTTTGGTCGTAACTTGTTCGTTTTTAAAGAGTTTTGGATGATTCAAAAGCCTAAAATTATGTACTCGGAACGTACTTTTCAAATATTCAGAATGTATAGTCATGGGAGGTCAGTGTCCTGGCCGAAATTATTGTACAAGTGTCGGTTAAAGGTTGAGTTTGAATAGTAGTTTATTTTTATGATTTCAGATGCACGGGATACCTAGTTTTTGAGTTCGTCAAGAGGGTTGTTTGTAGATTGTTTGAGTCACATAGATGTGGGTGGTAATAATAATAATAAAAAAAAGATATAAATTCTTTTGGAAAAGTCGATCTTTTGCACGGTTTAAATAATATGTCACGGGGCGTAATATGTTTGGTTGCCATTGGGTGTTTCTTGGATTATTTTTCGTTGTGATGGGTCATTTTGAATTGATACACGTTTTGGGTTTGAGTTTTCTTTTGAGTCTCATGGTTTTTGACTTGTTTTAACTGGTGCACGTGAAATGTCGTTAGTTATTCGTTGGTTTGATTCGTTGATTGTATCTGGTGGATTCAGGATGTAGTTTTAGTTTCGTACTGTTCGGGAGCGTTGAGGTAGTCATATGAAAGACTTGGTCGCGCTTACACGCTTAAGTAGGTGACCATGAGAGAACGGTCGGAATACTCTTAGTGGGGAGGAAAGAAGTTCGTAGACGAACTAGTGTGGTCATGAGGTCTCTTAGGAGTACCAAGGAGATGAATAGAGATTTGTGGGATATTAGCACAAGTAACGCGCCATAGAGAGTGTTGGAAGGGGAAGTAATACCTCAAAGGTATTTATGATTGTTCGTAGGGCATGTAAGTTTTCCGAAAATTTCCTGAAATTTAGTAGGTTTGCCTATTACTGTGAGGTAGAACCATAAGTAGAGCAAGTAGGAGAAGTGAGAGGAGTTGTAGTTAGTGCCTTTCCAAGGCAATTGTTGATGGAATGATTTTAAGAACAAGAGTTGTTAGAAATTGCAACGGATGCAAGGTAGAAGTTGAGTTGCTTAGTAGTAGATTTAGATGTGGAAAGCGGTTGAGTGGTCTTATGAGAGGAAGTACCGGTCTTTTAAGATGCGGGTAGAATTTTTCAAGTAGAACGATGTAGGAATTTAGTCGTATTGCTTCTAGGAGAGGGTGCAAGGAGGACGTAGTTGAAACTGCTAAGGATGTTGTATGAACGCTTTGGGTTTACGGTTATGCATTTGGTTTCGCCAAAGCACTAGCGATTTTCATGGAGTCAATGAACCGAGGGTGCATGAACGTTTATAAACGAGTTGTCATCGGGAGTATCGACGACATCTTGATCTACTCAAAGTCTAAGAAGGAGAGTGAGGCGAAGTATGTGTTGGTTTTGGAGTGGAATTATACGTGAGATTTTCAAGTGTGAGTTTTAGTATTAAGTCTACCATGATGAGTAGTTAGAGATGATGGCGTATCATGGAACCAGCAATGGGCGAAGTGAAGAAGGATGAGGAAGCATTTTGGAGGCTGAAGAGGTGGATTGGATAATGAGCCGATCTTGGCATTATCGGAAGGACTGGATGAATTCGCGAAGCATGACGATACGTGGAGAAAGGATTTGGATGTGTACGAGAACGACAAGAAAGGCGATTTCTTATACGTTGCAGGAACTGAAGGTTTGGAAGAACTAATGGATATGTGAAACACCGTCATAGGTCACTTTGGAAGGAGATTGGAATTTCAAGTAGTTGGGGTACGGACTAAAGGGGTTGATGAAACATGATTGGATATGAGTATATCCAGCTGACTGGAAAAGGATAGGCAAGTGAGATATTTATACAACCTTAGGTGTTATACTGAGGGCATGAGTGATTGATTTAGAGGGAGTTAGGAAACTCATTAGCGATGGCTGAGTTTTCATATAATGATAGTTATCATACTAGAAGTCGATAAATGCCATTTGAGGCACTATATGAAAGGATAGGGTGAGTTGTCCCCATTGTGGACTAGAATTGGTAAAAGAGGCTGCTAATGTGGTAATGGTGTTTGTGGACAGAATGAGAGCAACAAGGGATGCTATGTAGAAAAGGAGGAAACCACTAGATTTAGTGACAAAGTTATGTAGGGAGATTCACCCATAGTAACGGGTGGTATGTAAAATGGAAGAGTTGATGTAGAGTTTTATAGGTTCATTTATGATCTTTGGAAAGATCGGACCATTAGCTTATGAGCATAGAATTACCTGGGGAAAATGATTTGTATACATGATACATGTCATGTATTGAGATTTGGTAAAGGTTGTTTGAGAATGCATTTTGCATGTACGGTTATTCGGGACTTGTGTTAATAAGAGTCTTTGTTTTTATCAAAGAGTCATCTGTGAGATTTATTGACTGTGAGGTCAAAAGTTTGGCAACGAGTTTAATTATTTTTGGTTTGTATATGTGGTAATTTGAAACTTGAACTAAAGTTCACGTGGAAATTAGAGGAGTTCGTTTAGAACAAGTATCCTCATGTGATTTGTTGTTTGTGTGTTTGATCCTAAGGAGTAAATCTCGGGACGAGATTTCTATTAGGAGGGAGTGATGTGACAACCCTGGTTTTGAGGTTCGTCACTTAGTTTTATTTTGTGCTAGTTACGTGTCTTTACGTGTTTATGAGCTAATTGGTGTGTATAGATTGTGGTTTGGATATAGTTTCCGGTACGGGGTACCTTGTGAGTGACACGATGTGTGATGATTTCATGTTCATGAGTTCACATGGTAGTGACTATGAAGTGAGATGGTGTTATTTAGTGGTTTTACGTATACGTATATGTATTATAGAAAATCGTATTTTTACGATTTACGGTTTAGCATTTAGAGGTCTCGGAGGAGGTAATTAGTCATATGGATATTTTTCGGGATGGTTTTAAGTCATTTGGGACTTAGTTATAAAGTTTATTTCAAAATTTGAGATTTTTTATAAAAGTGTATATTTTACGTCTTTTACGGTAAAACGCGTAAATTTGACTAGTTTTACGGTTTTGAGGTTTTGGAGGCTTTAGGAGCTGAAATAAATTAAGGAAAATTAAGGTAATATTATTAATACAAATATTAATAATAAAAAGAAAAAAAACGAAATTAAATGGGTATAGGTCGGTTATGTGAAAAAAAGAAAAGAAAAGGTGAAAAAAGGGAAAAAGGGAACCGGGCTTTTGTAATGGGCCAAGGACTTGTTAGGAATCTATATAAATACTTTTTATTAACCAAAACACTTCATAAAACCCCTGGAGATCACCTTCAAGTCGGCATCAATGGTGGTATTAGGGTTCTTCATCAAAAATCTTGTTTTCCAAAAAAATCTAAGGTAAAATCTTCAAACCCTTTTTAATTAAATTGTTTTTATGTTTTCTTTAATCACCTTATGATGGATTAAGGTTAGGGTTTATTATAAAATCAGTAAATTAATGTTATACTAATCATAACATGATGATTACATAAATTAGGGCTTGTAACTAGTGGGATTAGGGTTAATTAATGAGGTTAATTTAGTTAAACCCGTTTTTAAAAACTGGGCAGACTTTTGGGTCATTGTTTTGATCATATAGGGAGTTCTACAAACTCTTATTTTGCGATCCACATATCCCTGGAAAGCTAATTTAAGTGGCTGTCCAATGCTAGAAACGAGAACTAAATTGGAGGTCGGGAAGTGGGTCAAAAACAGGTTACAACAGTCGGAGGTCAAAACAGTTTTGAATTCAGCCTGTTTTCTTTTTAAGTTTTGGGTTGTTTGGGGTACTTAGGGTTGCATTGGGATCTTCTCACGAACATGAGAGATGGTTTATATATTGTAGTAAGGATCTGCACTTGGGCTAAGATTGTGGTTTAGGGTAAGACCCTCTAATGGTAACAAACTTTTCATACGTTTAAAATCAGTGAATTCTGGATAGGTAACAATATATATACATATATCGGGGCCTTAACAGTAGCTTTAAGGTTAGGGCAAGTGGGAGGTTTTAACTAACATATGTAAAAGTATGAATATTCCTTTTACAGAAACCATGGGTATGTTTAAGTGGACGTTTGACTTAAAGTTTTGAGACCTAAAAACTGGGACTGTTTTGTGTAAAATATGAACGGGATAGTTATTAAACTTAACCAAGTTAAGGACTTGTTAAGGAAGGGTAATGGGGTGATTAGAGCTTATCAATGAGGTATTTACATGGGAATAGGCTAGATGTCCATCATAGGTTGATGAGCCATCTTAGTGATTGGTTCATGTATTGATTGCGTGTTTTTGGTTTGTTAGCTTGTTGCTAGTACGAGGACTTGTGAAGAAGCTATCAGGTGAGTTTCATAGTCCCATGTTTAATATTGATTTTGACTTCTAGATGGGATGGAAGAGACATTGTGTTGAGTTATTTTCTAAATTGATGCTGTCAACGTGTTTGTGATTTGAGATGGACTTGTGTGTACATTATATGATTAACTGCTATGTGATTTTTGATTGTGTATGATTTGGATCGGGG
The DNA here is from genome assembly GCA_025667525.1 of Glebionis coronaria. Lineage (NCBI taxonomy): Eukaryota > Viridiplantae > Streptophyta > Magnoliopsida > Asterales > Asteraceae > Glebionis > Glebionis coronaria. The sequence continues at coordinate 266,157,399 of CM046879.1, forward strand.
GACACGTGCCGTGTCAGTTCTTGTGGTTTGACAAGGTAGTGGCCTTGTGGTTTGACAAGGTAGTGGCCTTGTGGTTTGACAAGGTAGTGGCCTTGGGATAGGTACATAGTGTGATCATCTATGGTACCATGTTGTTTGGCAAGGTAGGAGCCTTGGATTGGTTTGGTATGATTAATCTTGATTGATAGTTGTTAATGCATATTTGTAACACATTGTCCATATGTTCTTTTGTTGATGATTGTTATTCACAGCTAGTAATTGATTTAGCGTTGGAGTCTAAACCTATGACTCTCACCAACTTTATGTTGACGTGTTTTAGTGTCTCTTTTAAGGTGATATTATGGTTAAGCTTGAGAACATAAGTGGCTAGGATTTGGAGAGCGTAGGATATGCATTTAGAAGGAGATCCCCGTTCCTTCTTAGTTTCTGTTGTTTGTTTATTAAGTGATACTGTTGGCACATATATGTTTGTTTGGTTAATGTTTATTGTTTGTCTTGGGTAAGTGGTAGGACTGTTACCTACTTACCTAGACTCCTGCATTGTTGAGATATTGCCATGACATTTGTGTCACCATTTTATGACATTTCTTATATCATTTAGTTATCTCTATAGACACGCTATTGTTGTGATGATATCCATACGTCGTGCCCCATATTCCGCCATGGTGGGGTGTGACATTCGTGGCTAATGTGAACCATTAGAATTGAGAAGTCGATGACGTTAAATGTTTTAAAGGCCACCTGTGGTTGCCTAAATATGGGGATTTTGAGATTTAGTGATGTTGGAATCTCATAAGATTAAGTATTCTATTCATGCTATTTCTGATTTAATGTATCTTTATCTGAAGAAGTTGTACTGATGGCAAACTATGAAGGCAGACATCGCCTCATACATTAGTAAACGTCTAACTATTGCAAAGGTCATCATCTGAATTTTATTCGATTTGGATCATCGTCGATAGACTAACCAAATCTACCAATATCATTCCCGTTAATGATAGAATCTTGATGAAGAAATTGACTCTTTGTATTTGGGAACGAATCTTGATGAGAGTATTGTTTACCACCCCAATCGAAGGGACGAGGTAAAGTAACGATACAAAACACTAGAAGTGTTGTTTTATGCTTGAATAATTGACCTTTGGTAATGAACTATATAATCGTTTTCCTTTGGAGAGATCATCATTGATTATTATCGTATTAGGATCGAGATCGAATCTTGTGAGGAACTAAATATGAGAGCATCTGTAAGCATGAGTTGGGATGAAGACACCCGACATACACCCACTGTGAGTTGGACATGTCTTTTAGGTTTAAGGTTGCCTATGATGACCAACCTAACCTTACAAAATACCCGACCCGCGAGACCTGAAATGGTTGTTGAAATTAGGATCTGATTATTGACTGCCGATAGTAGGCAGGAGGTTATGTGAATATGAAATGTCGATCCTGAAGTGCAGAATGGGTAGCGAAGTTATGCCAAAAATTTTAACCTTGGAAAAATGAATTAATGATCTGAAAGATCATGGGAAGTAAGTCCCCGTTGCATGGGACCATTGAGATGATATAAAAGTTGGTTTGAAAGGCATATAAGCTGGACCTATCCTATGACTTCAAGGGCTGCACGAATTATGTTTCGTATATCGAACTTGATAAAATGTCTATCAAGTGAAAATCTGATTACTTCTTGATGAAGTTTAGATCGGCGTAAATTTGCATTCATCAAAAACCCATGAACATCATGGATAGAGAAAGTAAGTCAACATTAAGCCTGATCGTATTCCCGTAGTTATGTTTGATGAAACTCGCGTATTGTAATGAATTACACTTGTGAGAAAAGATCAGATGTGGAGGAAATACCCACATGGCTTTAACTCTATAAGAAGCGAGTAGTAAGATAAATTGATCTTTGAGGACAAAGATCCTGTTTAGGGGTAAATGCTGTGACAATCCGTCAATTTATGGTTGATATTTTATTCTCAAGTATTATTTAAAAAAAATATTATTTTAATGTTATATTATGAACTCACTCATTTTTGGGAACAAATTTGGGTTTACGTCTTGAAGTAGCATCGACTACGTTTAAACCGAAGAATTCTACGTTACGTGCTTACGTTTACATACACCGTTTTGGTGACAGTCCGACATTTCAGGAAAAAAAATTATCCTTGAATATTATTTTGGAATTTTAAATTTGTGTTGGTTTAAACTCACAAATTTACCAGAAGAGATTAGGACTTACGTGCATAATTTAACGTCCTTTACGACTAAACCGGAAACCCTAGGTTTACGTATTTACGTTTTTGATGAGAAAATTTTTATTAGATTCGTTTTGTGCCGTTGATTCATAATTTATAAAAACGTTTTTCGTAAAACGACCCGAGGGCACGTAAATCGAGGAAACTAGAATCGAGGAGTACCCGTAAATTAGTGGAGCTGAGACAAGTTTACACTTGCCTCACCCCCACTATGGGTGGCCAAGACTTAGACAACACACCAAGTGTGGTGTCAAGTTTACATACACACTAAGGACACATGTCCTTAGTGCTATGCAAAACCACTTAACCACAAAACAAGCTAACCATAAACCATTTCTCACACATGCAAACCAAGAAACTCTCCCAACTCTTCCTCTCTCCCCTTGAACGTCCAACACCACCATTATATCACCATCATCATCAAATTTTGACCATAAACAAAAGATATAATCAACATATGTTGATAGCTACACAAAAAGATGAAGATTGGAGGTGATTTTAACATATAAAAAGGAGTTTTCATGGAGGTCTTTGGGCTGATTTTCAAGAAGGAGTTTAAGGTTGATTTGTTGAAGGTGTCTTCATATCCTTGGTAATCTTGATGGTGGTCTTGATATTTCATAAGATTGGTTACCAAAACCAATCCTTGTTCATCCAAAATCTCAACCTTTTCATCACTTTGGTGGTATAGATTGTTTCTTCCTATCCTCTTGTTATTTTGATTATGTAATCTTGCATTTTATTTATTTATGTATATGTATATGATGATAAATGATGATTAAAAATATTATGTGGGGATTTGGTGTTGATAAACATGGGTAAAAAGATAGAAAACCACATGTAAAATGGTTAAATCATGCTTAAAATAATTGGCTGTATAAAAACAGTAAGAAACCATATGATAAACTGATAAAATGGCATAGTGGAATCAATATACAGTAAGTATTAAGTCTTGTACACATGTGAGAGTTGGCCATGCAATGGAATCATTATAATGAGTGAGATATGATCAAAACAAAATTGATGTGTCAATCTGAATAGTCTGTTTTGTGAGGACTGTTAGGGAGACTTAGACTTAGATTGAGCAGTAGCTAAAACTAAGTTAATTGTAGCACATATCATTTAGTTTACGGTGTCCAAAAATGAGATTCTATCTCCCTGTAGAACTCAAGATATGATAAAAATGGTGAAAGTGAAACTAAAAATCAGATTTGTGAAATTAAAGTATAATAGTATTATAATTGCACTCAAATAAATATAGTATAAAATGTAAAATTAAAACCCACTAACTTATATATAACATTTATATAAGTATGTACAATAATAAATAAATGAGACATTTTATAAAAATGTCAATTTGATAAGTTTTATAAGTTATAAAACTATAAACATGATTTTTACGTCTTTTCGGCTAAAACCGTAAAATTAACGTTTTCGTCAATTAAAACTTAGATGGTCAGACCCATCTAATGTAAAAATTTTATAAATCATATACTGATATATAAGTACATATAACAAGTAAAAACCGATAAAACCCGAGCTTTACAACATATAGACATTAACGGGCCAAAGTAGCCTTAATGGACAATAAACCCGACTAATTTGGTAAAACACTTATAAACTTACTTATTGGGCTTAACCCACTTGGGCCCAACATGAAAAGTATAATACTGATAATAAAAGTGTAAAATGGACTAATATAAAGTATTGGGCTTGTAATAGGGTTATTGGGCCTAAAACATGTAAATAAGTAAAACTAGTAAAACTAGTATAAAAATGTTACCAACACATAAACACTATAATGAATGAGTAAAAATGTATAAACCCACTTGATCATCATCATATATATAAAATCATCATATCTATACATAATTGTTATTTTATAAAGTCATTGGACAAGAGTCTAAGACAAGTATTATTTGTCTAGGTTTCCGTGATTGAAGCACGTACCGTACATCCGAATTGCCGATAACCCGCTTTCCCACATCAACGTGAGTTCATAGCCTCGCACTCTTTTAAATGTTTTTATGAAATATTTTATAAACCCGCGAGGGAGATAACATGTTAGTTTTACTAAAATAGGACACCATTTGTCCCGATTGTTTGTTTATTGATTTGGACCCGAATGATTGTATGACCCGATGTATGATTATATGACCCGATAGATGAAATGAAATGGATTATTAAAGTTAGGTTATGTCAATAAAAGTCCCATTTGCTTGAATTGTGAACTACCGGGATTTGGTAGACGTTTATGCATATAATAGTACTATTTGGGGACGATCACCCCAGTTCGCGCCTTGACGGTTGATCCCCGTCGTGCCACATTGATTGGTAAGCGAATTTATGTATGAGAAGATTTACACAAGCGTGATTATTGTGACGACACACTAATTTAGATGGGCAAATGAGTTTCGGGTTAGCTACCTGTTGTTTGTTGTAGTAAGGTAACAATGTCATGCGGCTTATAATAATCCAATTAACGAAATACTGCTATACGCACTGAATTACAATGAATTGCCTAACTAGCAATACGGGGTCTTATTATTGATTTTATGTTCGGGTTGTAGGTCCTCGTAATCTTTGGAATATCCTTGTGTTGTGATTGTCTAAAGAGATAGAGAGATAGATGAAGATGTAGAGAGAGAAAGTAGAGAGAGGTTGGAGAGAATAAAGAAAGATTAGATTAAGTGTATGAAAAGTGAATGACGAACCCCTCCTAACATGCTAGGAGGGGGTTTATATAGCCCACCCTACATGTGGGCTATATGGACTATATTGGATCACGAGCCCAAAATCATTGGAGTGACCGATCCTTTCTAAATACGTAAAAACGTATTTCCAACAATCTCCCCCTAAGGGAGGTCACTCCAAGTTACAATGTCCTAAATAGTCTATAGCTCGTGATCTATGCTAATAATGATGTGACCGAGACTTTCTTTGGAAAAACGTATTTCCAACAATCTCCCCCAAAGGAAGGTCACACCATTATACAAGATCTTAAACCTAGCATCTATGCTTGAGTCTTCGATCTTGTTCTTGTGAATATGCTTGATGTGATCTTTGACTTTAGTCTTGAGCCTGTTTCCTTGCCTTGACCTTGTGCATTCATCACTTCTAATGTTCGCCTCTTCGTGACTTCATGTTCCACATACTAATACCTTTATAATTCTTGAAAGCTTCAGAGTTTGATACAGCGGAAGACTTGACTTTTAGGCTTTCTAGAATTGGATGAAGTATTAAGTGCATAAAGTATAAGCATATGATGACGACTTCTTCTGGATTGTATACCGCAATGCCACCTTCTTGTTACGCTGCATAAGACAGTTAGCAACAAAACATATACACGGATGAAATGGCCTTGAACATTTCATTTTAATTCGGTAGCATTTTACCGCCGGTCGGTGAAGACCGTTGGACGATATTAAATATCGTACTTGTGGCAGGTAGTTTCAATTAAAAACCTCCTTGACAAGATTTCGCGGGTAAACCCGTTCTTTTTATTCGACCGTCCAAAGCTGACTGCGAATATAAAGAGTGAATCATTTAGATATAATATCCGCATAAGTTGAAGCCGTCAATTCATGTTCCTGGAACAAGTGAAATTCAATTAAGAACCACACCATCGTTGCTTTCCAGTTGTCACGAGCTTGATTCGTATAGAATTTTGCAAGTTACCTACCAAGTGCTGTTTGAGGTTAACACTAGAAGGATTTCCACTCATCACTGTGAACACTAAGGTATCACTCTGAGTGTTCTGGCAAGACCACTAAGATTTTGCGTAGAGGCCTGGAACGTGTTTAAATTCAGTTAAGAATTAAACCACTGTTGCTTTCCAGTTATCACTAGTTTGATTCGTAAAGAATCGCACAAGTCACCTACCATGAGCTTTTTGATATTCGCTCAAGAAGGATTTCCATCTTCATTGTAAATACTTTCGTATTACTCGGATGTTCAGGCAAGATCATGAAGACTTTGCGTAGGAGTCTTAAGATCTTTCTTACTTTTCACAATGTGTGAATAAGCAAAGAAATATGAAAGTGTGTCCTAATGAGATATTTTATGATCTCAAATAGCTCTAGACTCGATCGTGCACTTTGGATTTTAGTGATCGAAGGATGAGAGGAGTGCCACCTTTTCAATACCAATTTACTCGAAGTGAATAAATCGATAGATAATGCGTTGTCTCCGTGTGAATAAAACAAATACCTTTTGAGAGATATCTGAGTTAGCTGGGATGGGGTGTGCATTGCATCACTGGGTCCATGATGTCTATCTTCAATATCGAGCATCATTATAATGATCTCAATAGCATATGTGTTGACCCGGTATCTGCCTAAGGTTGTAAGGAGGGCTTCTTTCTTTACACCCTTTATCTTTACAATTCCTTTTCATTCTTCAACCCCTTCAATGCTTACCAATACGTCATAACTAGCACCTTGTTGTGATTGTTCCAGTGCTAACTTAAGTACTTGGTCGGCATTCAGCTACCTTCACAATCTTTCTCCAACTTTCCTAAGGACTACTATTTCTAGGTATGGAATGTCCTTGGGAAGATTCCTCCGGTTTAAGAAGAATCATTGGACTTAACCTATCCTACCATCTTTATGTCACCACAATCTTCATCATCGTGAAATAAATGGGTTTAGGGTAAGTATATGTCACCATGAAAATCTATTTTGATATGCAAATCCGTTTTGCTCCCCCTTAACATATGCCACGATATTCGAAAATATTTCGCATATGTCGGGATGAGCCAGCACATTAAGTCAAACCATCTGTGATAATTTCCCATATTAAATCACATTTTCTCCCCCATATTAAAAATATTGACCCAATCGATGTTTTTAATATCAATTGATTTAATAGCATTTTAAGGAAATTTGGGAAGAAAAATGCAAATCCAATTATTTTCATGAAGTGTAAATTAATGAGGGTGTACTTGAAACGTAAATTAAATACCTTTTAACCACAAGTGTAAGGTATTTATCACGTGCAAAGATCATATATGATAATGTATTCACAAGATTAACGATTTATGAGGTTGGACCTGAATGATGGAGAACATCATATGAAAGAAGCACATGGTTCTTGTTCACGAATGTTGGTCGCCTCATCATGTCAGAAGCTATCTCTTGACTCCATGTGTACGATGGATATCGTTGACTTGACACCAACATGTGAACTTTGCACTTTCAGCGTCAAAGATTCTGAATGCTGGACAATTGCTCCCCCTCAATTGTTGACCCGTGTTCTATTGAAAGAGTTGTAGTCGCCGTTTGAGTAGTCGCATCGTCGAGTATGTAGATATCAATTGTAAATTGCTACTGTTGGTGGAGATGATAACTTCATAAAAAACAAGATTTCTCTTGTTTTAACAAATAAATGCACTGACACGTACATATATTCGTGTTAGATTGTGTTATTACGTAAACACAATCCCTTACATGGTTATAAAGTAAACCATGCGCGAGAAAATTAATTCCCGTTGTTGAGTCAAAGCTTTCTGGTGAAATGCTTGACTTGAGTATGAAAAGCGGGTTACTATTTGAAATAATAGCAAACCATTTTGAGCATGTTTTAAAACATTTGAACTTCTTCTCGAACTTTATTTACAACCCCGTGTCATTATTGAATGACATTTCTAGTATTGTAAATATTATCGATTCCAGAAGACATGCTCCTTTATCAAAACATTTTTTGAACACACAATTTTGAAAGATTTAGAAAACCTTTTTGAGAAATTCTCGAAAGATTGTGTTCAAAGTTTTGAGAAACAATTATTTGAGCTTAGGATGTTGAATATCTTGCAAAACGAGCTCAAGTCCGAGAAGTTGTAAACTTCTCGTTGTTAAGGATAAGTTTATCATCGGCGATAAACTTTCCTTTTAACTGAAGAACGAGTCCTAAGTTGACATTTACTTAGAAGTCGTTTTCATGAGCTTGAAAACTTTGAATGTTTTAACGTAAATCTCATGACCGAGAAAGGTGAATTTCTCGTTATGAGGAAAAGTTCTCTTATTTAAAAGATTCACTTTCCTTTCTGAGCTTAAAACCTGGAATGTTTTAATACAAGCTCATGACCGAGAAAAATTAATCAACCACGACAATGGCAAGCATATTTTCTTGGGTTTGGGAGTTCGGTTTTGGGAGGTTGTGTTTGTTGATTTTTTTGTGGGTATCACCGTTTTCATCTATGGATCTATGTTACTGCCCCCAATCAATCACGACAATGGCAAGCATATTTTCTTCGGATGAGAAAGATTCAAGGTCTTCGGTAATGTTTTTGATTTTGTTTTAATTTGGATATGTAATAGTTTGGTTTGGTTAAGTTTTATTGATGTAATTTTCTTTTATTGACACTTTAATGCGAATGCACTTTATAAGTTACGAGGATAAGTTATCATTAAAGATAAACTTTCCTTTCTTTGAGGTCCGGGGTATAATCTGAAATATAATTATACACCATTGTGCATGAGCTTAAAAACTTTGAATATTTTTAATATAAGCTCATGCCCGAGAAAAAATAATTTCTCGTTGTGAGGATAAATTTATCATTGGTGATAAACTTTTCTTTATTTGAAGATCGAGTTATAGTCTGTAATGTGACTATAAGTCCTCATGCACTGTAAGCTTAACTGCAAATCCCCTGAGACACTTGTTTCTTAGATATCAGCTTCTTCATCAACCAAACTCTGAGAGTGTCCTTAATTGAATGGTATACAATGATTGGACCGCTTCATTCTTTTGGAACATCCTCTTTGGTACCTGCATTTGGAATTTGCATGCTTGGATATGGGTTAGCGATATCTATCTTAGAAGCAAGTGGAGGTTCACAGTTTTCTTTTCTTGTGCTAGAGGTGACCTGAGGAGATGATTCACTTGTCTTAGCTGGTAAACGTTTCTTTTTATAGAAAACCTTAAGTTCAGGCTTAAGTGATGTATCCTCCTTTCCAATTTCCTCCCTAGTAGTCTTAGTAGAATCAGAGACTATCCTAGTTAAAGGGCACTCGTTTCCTACAATAGTGAAAGTTCTACCAGTGGGGCGCCACATTTTACCAATGGGTTTGATTTTAGCAATCTATTGGGATTTAAGTCTAGCACGAGAGTTCACCTTATTAAGTAATTTTTTGATACAAGAATCATGAATGGATTTAAAGACACATTTCCTACATGTTTTGCAAGTAGCATATTTAATGTCCGAGTAAGATTTAGAATTCCTAGAGGATTGATTGATGCTCCTAGGATGTGACATGCTACGGTTAGCAGTGTTGAGTAAACTAGAAGGCACCTGACTAGGTTTGAAATTCCTATCTCTTACTTGTGTCTTTTGCTTAGCTTCCTTTAGACCAAATGTATGGCGAACGTCATTTGAACTAGTTCGAGACGTATTCTTTGGACTATGTCTAGGGAGACTAGATGCAATCATGTGATTAGGTCTTGCAAAAGCTGTTTTAGTCACATTGGGCCTAGATGGTGGAGTGACTGGTCTAGAAAGATGAACCATATCAACTTGGGAGGCAACCGCGGTCTCGAGGATTTTGGTCGCTCGGATCTAAATGCAGTCGGTTGTCTAACAGACTGAATTTGAGGCGGTTTCCCCAAGATTGATGGTTTTCCAAGCTTAGTGTCCACACTAGTTCCTTTAGTTTTCCTTAATTCGTTTTTCAACGCAGTTATAGCAAAAACCTTTTCCTGAACCTGGGCCTTTGAATTCTCATTATCTTTAAGCAATTTATCTTGGGATGCCAACTTAGATTCTAGCAAAGTAATTTGTTTCACAAAATTATCTTTTTCAGCATTAGAATCTTGAATTTTTTGATTTAATTTTCTTTCTAGAATAACGTTTGAATTTTCAAGTTTTTCAAAATACTTTTCAAATTTATCCGTTTTCTTCGAAAATTCAAATTTGGCATCCTCAAGAGCTTTAGATTGCTGAGCTAAGATCGTTTCAAGCTCTTTAATCTTGGAATCAGAATCGGCTAGAGAAGCAGTCATAAAGCATTTATCATGATGTACTATAGCATTCTGAACAATTTCTCCCCCATTTTGACTCCCATCGGATGAATCTGAAGTGGTAAAACTATAACCCTTTTCCATCCCATGTTTGTCATAATTAGGTTCGGAATACGCAACATGCGGTAGTTCATCGGCATAGACATCATATACCACAGTCCTTTGTACCGTATTTGTAGACTCTTCGTCATATACAGGTATGGTGTCATCAATCCCTGACATGCTGCTTGTATCATGCTTTCCTCCCGAATCCTTGCTCTTGCAATAGTTAGGCTCCAAGTTGCCAACCGTATGATCATTCTCTTCTTGCATCTGCATCGTAGATTCTTGCACTCCATTATCATACGCTTGTTGAAGTCGGGATCTTTCATAAATCGAAGACGAGACCGATGTCATAAATTTCAACAATGTACCACGGAACTCTTTAACCTCCGTTTGTGTGTACTGAAGAAATGACTGACATATCCCTGAATTGTCAGACTTAACGATGTTGAATTTGAAGAAGTGCGTAAGTTGTGTCACTAGAGCTTGATATGCAGATGCTGATGCAGAGTGATTAAAGTCTTCTTTGTGAAGTTGCTCAGCTAGTTGGTTCAAGTTGAGGAATATTAAATCGATGAATTTATAACGATCTTGACCGAAGAGTGTCAGAAATTCGCGTCCTCCTTGAAACCATGAAATGGTCACTAGATGAGACTGGAGTAGTCGAAACAAAGTTATACCATTTTCTCTAGCTTTGTCTTGCATTTGATGCAATTCTCCCTCTTGAGATGTTGAATTAAACAATTCCATTAAAAATTATGAAGGTAAAGATTACTTGTCGAGCGATCAATGAAAGAAGGTTAAAGTGTTTGTCCTTGTCGATTAAATTCCTTGAGTATTGAAGAAAATTGATTGAATCCCCTAAATAATTGTTCTCAATAAACCAAAAAATTCCAAGACAAACACGTTTTTGAAAAATGTTAGATCGCAACACTGGATCGTAGTGGAGATCGTAACCTTAGATCGTGACGAGTGATCGTACCCTACTATCGCATCCAATGATCGTATCCCACGATCGCACTCCCTGATCATACTTGGATCGAACTCTGATCGTACTAGTGATCGTACCCAACGATCGTACTCAGATCGTACTGGTGATCGCACTCACTATGATCGCACTCAGATCGTACTAGTGATCGTACTCCTTGATCGTACCCAACGATCGTACTCTGATCGCACTGGTGATCGCACTCACTATGATCGCACTTAGATCGTACTAGTGATCGTACTCCTTGATCGTAGTGAGGATCGTACTAGGCAATCAGATTGATGGATCGTAGCGAGGATCTTAGTTATGATCGCAGTTAGATCGTAACAATGGATCGTGACTATGGATCGCAAGTAGAAACCCCCAGGTTTATGCAAACACAAAGTTAGATCGTACTGAGGATACAACTTACCACTTTTCTCGGACAGTACAAAAACACAATCAATTCAAGATTCAAAGCCAAAATATGAATCAAACAACCAAAAATTTCGTGTTTTTAACCCGAATAACAATACCAAATCACTATAACAAGTAATAAGATGAATTAAATCAAGATTAACTCATAAAAACACAAAAAAAAAATTTGGTTCGTGTGAAAATGGATCAAAAATGGCGAGAGAATCAAGAACACAAACATAAGAACTAAACAATCATCCCATGGCTCTTGATACTATTTGTAGGTCCTCGTAATCTTTGGAATATCCTCGTGTTGTGATTGTCTAAAGAGATAGAGAGATAGATGAATATGTAGAGAGAGAAAGTAGAGAGAGGTTGGAGAGAATAAAGAAAGATTAGATTAAGTGTATGAAAAGTGAATGACGAACCCCTCCTAACATGTTAGGAGGGGGTTTATATAGCCCACCCTACATGTGGGCTATATGGACTATATTAGATCACGAGCCCAATATCATTGGAGTGACCGATCCTTTATAAATACGTAAAAACGTATTTCCAACACGGGTTTTGGTTTTAAGTAACCATATTCATATAACGGTTTTTATTTAACTTTATACAACGTTATAAAACGTATTGTATGATGTTTTTACGACTTTGGTTCGTATAATGATTTTGAAGGCAAAAGCCTATATTATGATTTTTGATAAGGATTTGTATAAAATGACTTTGGCTATTTTATGGCCTATTACAATGATTTGTACAAAAATGATTTTCGGTAATAATTATATACCGATGATATATTAATGGTTTTATTGAACTCTATGAATTCACTCGGCGTTATCGCTGACCTTTTCTTTTAACATGTTTTATCTCAGGTACTTGAAGGTAATTCTCGGGAAGACGACAAGAATTCATGGCCCGCACTTAAACAATAATTTCCATTCAAATGCTTTGTAAAACTTGTATGAAATACAATGACTTGGGACCTATGTAAATTTGATATTTATGAATGGAAATGCTTTATTATTAAATGACGCGATTTTTAAGCGTTGTCTATGATGTGAGTAATGTGCTATCCCGTAACACCAACGAGTCTTCCGCTGTATTGAATTATGTAAATTTGGGGGTGTTACACACTAAATGTGGATTGGTTGGGCATGTTGTGGAGAAATGCAAGGCAAGGATCCCTGCCACTGGAGCGAATGCTATTCCAATCAAGACTTGCTTTGAATATAGAGAACGTGATCATATTCGCCCTAGATGTCCAAAGTTGACGAACAAGAAAGCAGGTGAAGTTGCTGGTGCAGTTTATGTTGTTAAGGATGCTGGTCAGGCACATGTCCAAATATGGTGACGGGTACGTTCTTACTCAGCCATCGTTATGCTAGTGTGTTTTTTGACTCAGGATCGGATAGGAGCTTTATAAGCACTTCCTTTAGTCGTTTAATTGATATTGAGCCAACAAACCTAAATACTAGTTATGAGGTCGAATTAGCTGATGGACAATTGGTTAGTACTACCACTATATTTAAGAAGTGTCCTTTGAAATTAGCAAATAATTTGTTTGAAATTGATTTGATGCTGATAGAATTGGGTTCGTTGATGTGATTGTTGGTATGGATTAGTTGGTTGCTCATGATGCGGTGATTGTATGTGGGGAGAAAGTGGTTCACATACTGGTTAAGGGAAAGGTGTTAGTAGTTGAAGGTGATGTCGGTAGATCTCGTCTGACGGTGATATCTTGTATCAAGGCGTGGAAATATGTAGAAAGAGGTTGTCACCTGTTCTTGGCTCAAGTAGTGGAGAAAGAACTACCGGTAAGGCGTGTGGAAGATGTTCCGGTTATTCGTGATTTTCGTGAAGTATTTCCCGAGGAATTGCCAGGGCTTCCACCTCAGCGAGAAGTCGAATTCAAGATTGATCTAGTGCCAGGAGCTGCACCGGTGGTGCGTGCACCTTATCGGTTAGCACCGTCTGAGATGAAGGAGTTGGCAGATCAGTTGAAGGATTTAATGGAGAAGGGGTTCATTAGACCAAGTTCGTCACCTTGGGGAGCTCCAGTGTTATTCGTGAAGAAGAAGGACGGATCGTTCTGAATGTGCATAGACTACCGAGAGTTGAACAAGTTAACTATCAAAAATCGTTATCCACTTCTTAGGATCGATGATTTGTTCGATCAACTTCAAGGTTCGTGTGTGTACTCGAAGATCGACTTGAGGTCGGGTTATCATCAACTTCGTGTTAAAGATGAGGACATACCTATTACAGCTTTTCGGACGCGTTATGGACACTTTGAATTTCAAGTGATGCCGTTTGGGTTAACTAACGCACCTGCGGTATTCATGGACTTAATGAATCGTGTGTGTAAACCATATCTCGACAAGTTTGCGATTGTATTTATCGATGATATCCTGATTTATTCCAAAAGTCGGGAGGAGCATGAAGGTCATCTAAAAAGGTTATTTTGGAGTTGTTGAAGAAGGAGAAGTTGTATGCAAAATTCTCCAAGTGTGATTTTTGGTTGGATTCAGTCCAATTCCTTGGGCACGTGATCGATAGTAGCGGTGTTCATGTTGATCCTTCCAAAATAGAAGCTATTAGAGATTGGGCTAGGCCTACAACCCCGACTGAAGTTAGACATTTCTTGGGATTAGCTGGGTACTACTGTCACACCCCTAAATTCACTGCAGCGGAAGACTTGCTTTGGGGACTTGTGACTTCATGAGTATTCGAGAGCTTGATCCGAGAACGACCTCTACATGCCAAAAACCATAAGTAGACTCCAAATAATCCACATAGTCAAGTACCTGAAATACATGCTTAAAAATGTCAACATAAAGTTGATGAGTTCATAAGTTTTGTTTTAAGGTGTTTATGAAAAAAAATTAGAGTTTATATCAACCACTGCACCTTGCAGTAAAAATATAAGAGTTTAAAAATTATAGTTTCTTAGTAAAATGCGTTTCTTGATGAAAACAGACTTAGTTAATAATAACGGGTTTATGATAAAACAGTGTTAAATAATAGTAAAGACAAAGTTTACGGATAAAACAAGAGTTTATTTGTATAAGCAAAGTTTACTGATAATAATAGATGTTTTCGTTAATAATTGAATTCCCTGATGATAAAATATATTCCAGTTCATAAGTAAGATTCTTTATAATAAAAGAAGTGTTTGATGAACCACAAGATTTTTCCCAAACATTGGTGACAATATAACAAATACAAAGTCACCATAAAAAGCATTTATTATTGTCTAAGCTCATGATACCGAAGCGTTAACAACACCGGTAGTATAATCATATAATGCAGCCCCTACGGATGCCTAACCCACGACATCCATCCACACACTCAAATGAAACTGTGCCCGCTTGTCCTCTGTTGGACCAAGCCGGACAGGGGCGTCAACCCCGATAGATCTATCCATAACATTCGCGCTTTCGACCGGTCATCCGATCTGAAATTAACGGTTCATGATAATGGGCCAAAGTAATTGGGTTAAAGCGGGACTTAGACCAATACATAAACGAGTATAAGCACTTGTGTTCATTCTTGCAACCATTGTCTCTACCCGAGAACCAGTGAAAAGCAGTTAAAGTTTTGGGCTAAGGAACTCATAATAGAAATTATAGTATCAGCATTCACAAGTATAACAATTAAAGGAGTTGACTACTCAGCACGTAACAATTAAACCAGTTTAAATATAGTTTATGAGCAACCAAGTAAGCTTAAAATTTGCTTATGACAATCTAGTAGTTTATAAACCGTTATTGACAACCAAACAAGTTTATAAGTAGTTTCTGACCAAGCATGTACCTCCCCCAAATAGCAATTATAAAACATTTGTAATTCAATTTAAAGCAAGAAAAGGTGGGGTATGAACTCACCTCGATGTAGTACCGCAAACGATAGTGATGTTTATAATATGCTCCACACAAACAGAAATTTAAACGGCTCGGTCATGGTGTTGTGGTTTAACTAATCGGCTAAATCCAATAACTTAAGAAAATGTATATTTGAGTTCTCGATACATATGTACATCAACGTGACCCGTTGATAAAATAGTTAAGTTCTAAATTATAATAGTTCGGTGGTTGGTTAAATAAAATTAATAAATTAAGCACACACAAAATATGTAATGTATTCCGTACACATTACGTATAACCAGACGATTATATAATTCTTACGTTGAATTATATAATAGAGACAACCATCTTACAAAATAAATCAAAGTCTATATTTATTTTGTATTTATAGTATAACGATCGTGATAAAAATAATTAGACAACATAGTTTGACACATTTTAAGAAAATCACCACTTAAGTTAATTGTCACTTTTAAGTAAAAAAATATATCACTTTTATTGGTTTATCAATACAATCAAATTTATTTATTTTACCGGTTTACAAATATAATAATATTTATTTATTTATCGGTTTATAAAATATTATGGTATTTATTTGTTTTATCAGTTTATAAATTTAATAGTACTTATTTGTTTTATTGGTTTACAAATATAATGATAGTTTGTAGCGAACAAAATATAAAGTGTAGAATCTTATAGAAATTTTGACATGACCTATTCGTTTATACAACGTTTTTCCATATTTAATAATTCTCAATATTTTCTATTTTCCAAACCATCTACTTCACACTAGTCACGTTTTAACGTATATAAATAAATCACTATAATTAAATAATAATCAAACACAACCTATGTGTTGTATGTCAAAAGCAAAACGCCCTAAGTAAGCTATTTAAACGCACATCTAAACGTCTAATTATATTTATATTTCTAGTAATAACGATAGTGTTCAACATATTTATTTAACCAATAAATATATATACTACTATTTTAATCCGCTTTAATACTTAATAAAATTAGATATGTTATTAGCCGATCCTAAACCACAACGAACCATGAACTTAAATCGTGCCCGACATCTAAACCCTTGCAAATCCGCGTCTAAACGCACTCAAATCTATACATCAGCAGCCAAACGCCCCTATATAACTTTCTGCAAACCCAAACGCAGCCCTTACTGCTGGAAATCAGCGAGCCAAACGTACCCCTGCTGCTGGAAATCAGCGAGCTACAACGCACCTCCACTGCTGCAAATCAGCGAACCAAAACACACCTCCACTGTTGGAAATCAGCAAACTAAAATGCACCCTTGCTGGTGTTTTAAACCCGAACCAAACACGCCTCGCTTGTTTTCTGCCAAAACCAAAGGCCCCTAATGGTCGTTTTCTGCCCGAGCTAAACGCACCCTCTATCGCGTTTCTGTAGTCCCAAACGCCCCGCAACCCCTTATACGCCTGTCTGCACACACAAACGCCCCTTATGCGCCTGTCTGCAGACCCAAGCGCACCTTACGGCTGTGCTGCTAAACCAAACGCACCCTAACATTGGTGCTGCTGAACCAACACACCCTATTGATGGTGCTACGGAACCAAACACACTCCTATGGCAGTATACACAACGAACTAAACGCACTTCTATGGTTGTTTAACAGCGAGCCAAATGCACCGCTTTTGTTAACAGTGAGCCAAACGCTTCATGTGCTAATTTTTCTGCCAAAATGGACGCGCGAACCCGTGGGGTTGATGGAAACTCGGATTGACATATAGATACCCTTAGTGGCTGCAGCTATCCGAAACACACACCTCTATGGGCTGAATAAAAACCGAAACATATACACCACCACTGTGATGATCTATTGATGGTGACTCGTGGTGTCAGGATGACGTTACTGCTGTGGTTGTCGCTTGATATGACCACAACGGATCGTGGTGTTGCTGATGGCTCAAGTGACGGGGGTCATGGCGGTTCGAGGTGGATCTATTAGTAATGATGGTGGTGCGGCTGTTGGGTGGTTCTTTTAGAGCTATCGTATCTACGGTGGTACAGGTGAAGTGGTTACGTCGTGTGGTGGGTGGTGATGATGAATAATCGTGGTGGTGGCTGGTGGGACGGTAGAAACATCGGCGGCTGTCTATGGTTGTGGCTGGAGCGTGTTTAATCACCACGAACATGGTGGTTTAGGGGTAATAGATGAAGGATCGAACGATGCGTAATATAGATCTATCTGATATGTTAATTTATAGTGATGGTGGAGTTTTCCGACGGTCGGAATAACTGGCCGGAAAAGAAAGAGGCGTCGGAAAATTTAAGTATGGTGGCTAGGGTTTTGTGTGTGTGAATATTAGGGTTAGTGTTTGTTATAAAATGAATAAAAGGGTTATTGTTTTTAATTTATATCAAAATGAAAGTGCAAAATTTATATGGTTGAGGGTTAAAAGTGTAACTAGTTATTAGCTTTTCTTTTATCTTGTTAAAACGTAATTCGGGACTCGATTGGGTTTGTTAAAATTCGATTCGTTTTACGAATGTGCGCCGTTGATCTAAAAATAATTTTTTTTACAATAAAGTAGATTATTTACTCGACGAGTTTTCGTAATCGTTTACATTTTTATTTAAAATTGTTGTTATTTATCGGTTAACTCGA
Organism: Glebionis coronaria; assembly: GCA_025667525.1. Lineage (NCBI taxonomy): Eukaryota > Viridiplantae > Streptophyta > Magnoliopsida > Asterales > Asteraceae > Glebionis > Glebionis coronaria. Next base: position 266,175,609 of record CM046879.1, read on the forward strand.
ATAGTTGTGTTCAAACAAAAATAAAATTCAACTTAAATGTTCTCATTTTCCACGTACATTATTAACACTAAAATAAAAGTATCATATAATTTAATAAGTCTTTCTATTAAATATCTATGAATAATTAAAAATAATATTTGATTTATATCAGTTCAGTTCTCAAATTTTTGCGAAGTCTTTTACACTATATAAAATAAACTCCTGTTTTCGAATCAAATGACTTTGATATCTCCCGAAAACGAATTTCGATTAATAAATAATATAATTTATTATTATTTAAAGTATAGAAAATTCCCTGTTGTCACAGTACATCCGTGTTATTTGGAGTTCGTCCTCGAACTCAATCGCTGTTACCTTATTAAAAGTGTAGAGAAAATGATTTTGAAGTTATACCCTAGTGTTATATCGAATATACCTATATTTATTCACAAATAAGTCTATCCGAAGTTTTTTTGTTTTAAATTGTGTTGTCCACCAATATTAGATAAGGGATATATCTGAGCAGTTCCACATGTCAATCTGACAAATCGGCCCTCGTTCATAGAACGATAAAAGGAAACCATTCGAAACGAAGTGTCTAGAAAATCGCCAACTCTTAAAAGTCTACAATGGTTCACCACCACCAGCCCGTTAGGTTGCGTCAATCAGTAAATATTCAGAAAGATTCTCGTAACAATTCGCGAATCAAACGAAGTTTCAAAATCACTCGTCAAAACGTCGTAATGATAAGATAACAAGACGAAATACGATATATTCGTATGGACGAATCCTGAGTTAAAAGAAATACACTCCAAACTAGAATACTAAATCAATACCATAAGTATATAGGGTCACGTCGGATATCCTTAAGCCCACTCATTTATAATCTCATATTTGCATACAGAAGCGTCCTAATCTATGCAAATATGTTACTATAAACTAATGGTTCGGTGATTTATGATTTCTTTATTTAAATGCAAAGGCGTCCCAATCCATTTCAATAAAGACTTCATAAATCATCCTACTTAAGTGTAACCGGCAAAAATTACCCAATTCAAAAATAGTTAGAATTTCTGAACGATATTATCCAAAATTACCAAAAGCAAAGAGTATGAGTTGATAATAAGTCGTCTTCCATAAGTAGACGTATCGAAAGTACGGGTCGGAAGAATGTAAACGTCGATAGGCGATAAGCAATCGTAGTCGTATATCAGGCAAAGAAACTCTCAGGGTTATAAGTAGGATAGTTATATAGTACTCGGTTCTAAATAAGCAATTACCTAATCACACAAAATTTTCCCATCCTCGAGTAAGACTCATCAAACACTAAGCTGTGTAATAATTTATCATAACCCAACCTCGAAACTCACTCACAAAGAATGGCTCGGGTTTTGTTATGAATTATTACACATCTCAACCTTTCGATGACTCAGCTCGACTTTGAAAATACAACACATTCCACATTAGCACGTAAGACTACGAGTCTTACCCACCCCCGAGTTAATTCATCAAAATCATAGGTTGGGTAACGTCCCATACTTAATTCCATCTCGCACTCAATAAAACATGAGGCCTACTGAGGCATAGTTAAGTATTGTTACACCTCTCAACCTTTTTGAATGAATTAGCTCGAACATAGGGATTACTCATGACCAATCGTCAACCAAAATTTACATAATGTCTCTAGGTTTTGTTATAAAACGAGATGCGGGACCAATGTGTAATCACAATGCCCAATAATTGTTCTAGCGTTCATATATAAAAATATATTATATGCCTGAGTGCACTAATCAAGCAATCGATCTCATGTAACAAGTAATAACATAACAGGCAACAAAACAATAGCAACCATGCATTGTAAATTTTCATATAGCAGCAGAATAAGTATGATGTGATGAGTGTTACTACTAAATAAATCTGAGAGCCGGTTATAGTCTAGAGTTACTAATGCAACCTAGTTCTCTATAACCAAAGCTCTGATACCAATCTGTCACACCCCCAAATTCACTGCAGCGGAAGACTTGCTTTGGGGACTTGTGACTTCATGAGTATTCGAGAGCTTGATCCGAGAACGACCTCTACATGCCAAAAACCATAAGTAGACTCCAAATAATCCACATAGTCAAGTACCTGAAATACATGCTTAAAAATGTCAACATAAAGTTGGTGAGTTCATAAGTTTTGTTTTAAGGTGTTTATGAAAAAAATTAGAGTTTATATCAACCACTGCACCTTGTAGTAAAAATATAAGAGATTAAAAATTATAGTTTCTTAGTAAAATGCGTTTCTTGATGAAAACAGACTTAGTTAATAATAACGGGTTTATGATAAAACAGTGTTAAATAATAGTAAAGACAAAGTTTACCGATAAAACAAGAGTTTATTTGTATAAGCAAAGTTTACTGATAATAATAGATGTTCTCGTTAATAATTGAATCCCCTGATGATAAAATATATTCCAGTTCATAAGTAAGATTCTTTATAATAAAAGAAGTGTTTGATGAACCACAAGATTTTTCCCAAACATTGGCGACAATATAACAAATACAAAGTCACCATAAAAAGCATTTATTATTGTCTAAGCTCATGACACCGAAGCGTTAACAACACCGGTAGTATAATCATATAATGCAGCCCCTACGGATGCCTAACCCACGACATCCATCCACACACTCAAATGAAACTGTGCCCGCTTGTCCTCTGTTGGACCAAGCCGGACAGGGGCATCAACCCCGATAGATCTATCCATAACATTTGCGCTTTCAACCGGTCATCCGATCTGAAATTAACGGTTCATGATAATGGGCCAAAGTAATTGGGTTAAAGCGGGACTTAGACCAATACATAAACGAGTATATGCACTTGTGTTCATTCTTGCAACCATTGTCTCTACCCGAGAACCAGTGAAAAGCAGTTAAAGTTTTGGGCTAAGGAACTCATAATAGAAATTATAGTATCAGCATTCACAAGTATAACAATTAAAGGAGTTGACTACTCAGCACGTAACAATTAAACCAGTTTAAATATAGTTTATGAGCAACCAAGTAAGCTTAAAATTTGCTTATGACAATCTAGTAGTTTATAAACCGTTATTGACAACCAAACAAGTTTATAAGTAGTTTCTGACCAAGCATGTACCTCCCCCAAATAGCAATTATAAAACATTTGTAATTCAATTTAAAGCAAGAAAAGGTGGGGTATGAACTCACCTCGATGTAGTACCGCAAACGATAGTGATGTTTATAATATGCTCCACACAAACAAAAATTTAAACGGCTCGGTCATGGTGTTGTGGTTTATCTAACCGGCTAAATCCAATAACTTAAGAAAATGTATATTTGAGTTCTCGATACATATGTACATCAACGTGACCCGTTGATAAAATAGTTAAGTTCTAAATTATAATAGTTCGGTGGTTGGTTAAATAAAATTAATAAATTAAGCACACACAAAATATGTAATGTATTCTGTACACATTACGTATAACCAGACGATTATATAATTCTTACGTTGAATTATATAATAGAGAAAACCATCTTACAAAATAAATCAAAGTATATATTTATTTTGTATTTACAGTATAACGATCGTGATAAAAATAATAAGACAACATAGTTTGACACATTTTAAGAAAATCACCACTTAAGTTAATTGTCACTTTTAAGTAAAAAAATATATAACTTTTATTGGTTTATCAATACAATCGAATTTATTTATTTTACCGGTTTACAAATACAATAATATTTATTTATTTATCGGTTTATAAAATATTATGGTATTTATTTGTTTTATCAGTTTATAAATTTAATAGTACTTATTTGTTTTATTGGTTTACAAATATAATGATAGTTTGTAGCGAACAAAATATAAAGTGTAGAATCTTATAGAAATTTTGACATGACCTATTCGTTTATACAACGTTTTTCCATATTTAATAATTCTCAATATTTTCCATTTTCCAAACCATCTACTTCACACTAGTCACGTTTTAACGTATATAAATAAATCACTATAATTAAATAATAATCAAACACAACCTATGTGTTGTATGTCAAAAGCAAAACGCCCTAAGTAAGCTATTTAAACGCACATCAAAACGTCTAATTATATTTATAGTTCTAGTAATAACGATAGTGTTCAACATATTTATTTAACCAATAAATATATATACTACCATTTTAATCCGCTTTAATACTTAATAAAAATAGATATGTTATTAGCCGATCCTAAACCACAACGAACCATGAACTTAAATCGTGCCCGGTATCTAAACCCTTGCAAATCCGCGTCTAAACGCACTCAAATCTATACATCAGCAGCCAAACGCCCCTATATAACTTTCTGCAAACCCAAATGCAGCCCTTACTGCTGGAAATCAGCGAGCCAAACGTACCCCTGCTGCTGGAAATCAGCGAGCTACAACGCACCTCCACTGCTGAAAATCAGCGAACCAAAACACATCTCCACTGTTGGAAATCAGCAAACTAAAATGCACCCTTGCTGGTGTTTTAAACCCGAACCAAACACGCCTCGCTTATTTTCTGCCAAAACCAAATGCCCCTACTGGTCGTTTTTTGCCCAAGCTAAATGCACCCTCTATCGCGTTTCTGTAGTCCCAAACGCCCCGCAACCCCTTATACGCCTGTCTGCACACCCAAACGCCCCTTATGCGCCTGTCTGCAGACCCAAGCGCACCTTACGGCTGTGCTGCTAAACCAAACGCACCCTAACATTGGTGCTGCTGAACCAACACACCCTATTGATGGTGCTACGGAACCAAACACACTCCTATGGCAGTATACACAACGAACTAAACGCACTTCTATGGTTTTTTAACAGCGAGCCAAATGCACAGCTTTTGTTAACAGTGAGCCAAACGCTTCATGTGCTAATTTTCTGCCAAAACGGACGCGCGAACCCGTGGGGTTGATGGAAACTCGGATTGACATATAGATACCCTTAGTGGCTGCAGCTATCCGAAACACACACCTCTATGGGCTGAATAAAAACCGAAACATATACACCACCACTGTGAAGATCTATTGATGGTGACTCGTGGTGTCATGATGACGCTACTGCTGTGGTTGTTGCTTGATATGACCACAACGGATCGTGGTGTTGCTGACGGCTCAAGTGACGGGGGTCATGGCGGTTCGAGGTGGATCTATTAGTAATAATGGTGGTGCGGCTGTTGGGTGGTTCTTTTAGAGCTGTCGGATCTACGGTGGTACAGGTGAAGTGGTTACGTCGTGTGGTGGGTGGTGATGATGAATAATCGTGGTGGTGGCTGGTGGGACGGTAGAAACAGCGGCGGCTGTCTATGGTTGTGGCTGGAGCGTGTTTAATCACCACGAACATGGTGGTTTAGGGGTAATAGATGAAGGATCGAACGATGCGTAATATAGATCTATCTGATATGTTAATTTATAGTGATGGTGGAGTTTTCCGACGGTCGGAATAACTGGCCGGAAAAGAAAGAGGCGTCGGAAAATTTAAGTATGGTGGCTAGGGTTTTGTGTGTGTGAATATTAGGGTTAGTGTTTGTTATAAAATGAATAAAAGGGTTATTGTTTTTAATTTATATCAAAATGAAAGTGCAAAATTTATATGGTTGAGGGTTAAAAGTGTAACTAGTTATTAGCTTTTCTTTTATCTTGTTAAAACGTAATTCGGGACTTGATCGGGTTTGTTAAAATTCGATTCGTTTTACGAATGTGCGCCGTTGATCTAAAAATAATTTTTTTTACAATAAAGTAGAGTATTTACTCGACGAGTTTTCGTAATCGTTTACATTTTTATTTAAAATTGTTATTATTTATCGGTTAACTCAAATAGTTGCGTTCAAACAAAAATAAAATTCAACTTAAATGTTCTCATTTTCCACGTACATTATTAACACTAAAATAAAAGTATCATATAATTAATAAGTCTTTCTATTAAATATCTCTGAATAATTAAAAATAATATTTGATTTATATCAGTTCAGTTCTCAAATTTTTGCGCAGTCTTTTACACTATATAAAATAAACTCCTTTTTTCGAATCAAATGACTTTGATATCTCCCGAAAACGAATTTCGATTAATAAATAATATAATTTATTATTATTTAAAGTACAGAAAATTCCCTGTTGTCACAACTACCGGCGATTCATAAAAGGATTCTATTTAATTTCTAAACCTCTTACTAAACTTACACAGAAAAACAAGAAGTATGAGTGGGCTTCAGAAGAAGAAGAAGCATTCCAAACCAGTTTTGGCTTTGCCCGATGGAACTGAAGACTTTGTGGTATATTGTGGCGCATCATGTAAGGGTTTTGGTGTTGTGTTGATGCAAAGGGAGAAAGTGATCGCGTATGCATCTAATCAATTGAGGAAGCATGAGGAGAATTATACTACACATGATTTGGAATTAGGAGCTGTTGTCTTTGCTCTTAGACTTTGGAGACACTATCTCTACGATACAAAGAGTGTGGTATATACCGATCATAAAAGCCTGCAACATATTTTGGATCAGAAAGAGCTCAATATGAGCTAGAGAAGATGGGTAGAACTGTTGAGTGATCACGACATTCAAATTTGCTATCATCCCGGCAAGGCGAATGTAGTTGTCGATGCTCTTAGTAGGAAGGATAGAGAAATAACCAAAAGGGTTAGAGCTTTAGCCATTATAACTTATTCTTATTTATCTAATCGAATACTTAAAGCTCAAACATAGGCGATGAAATAAGAGAATGTGAGGAATGAAGACTTGGGTAGAAGGATGACGCCTATATTCGAAATTCGTGATGACAGAATTCGGTATTTCGAGAATCGTGTATGGTTACCGGTGTATGGAAGACTGAGAGATCTAATTATGCACGAATCTCATAAGTCTAAATATTCGATTCACACAGGATCGGATAAAATGTACCAAGACTTGAAGAAATGGTACTGGTGGCCGAATATGAAGGCTAACATTTCTACTTATGTTAGTAAATGCTTGACGTGTGCTAAGGTGAAGTTTGAGCACAAGAGACCTTCAGGTTTACTACAACAACCTGAAATTCTAGAATGGAAATGGGAGAGGATCACTATGGACTTTGTTTCGGGACTTCCGAGAACTTCTAGTGGTTATGATACGATTTGGGTGATTGTTGATCGGTTGACTAAGTCGGCTCATTTCTTGCCGATAAAGAAAACTGATGACTTAGAAAAACTGACTCGGTTGTATTTGAAGGAAGTTGTTTGTAGACATGGAGTTCCTTTTTCAATTATTTCTGATCGAGATAGTCGTTTCACATCTAAGTTTTGGAAATCGCTTCAGCGAGCTTTTGGGACTCAGTTGGACATGAGCACTGCGTATCATCCGGAAACGGACGGACAAAATGAAAGGACTATTCAGACTTTGGAGGATATATTACGAGCGTGTGTAATATACTTTGGAGGTAGTTGGGATCGACACTTACCTTTGGTGGAGTTCTCATACAACAACAGTTATCACGCAAGTATCAAGGCTGCGCCTTTTGAAGCACTTTACGGGCGAAAGTGTAGATCACCAGTTGGTTGGTGTGAAGTTGGATAAAGTCAATTGACGGGTCCTGAATTGATTAGAGAAACGACTGAGAAGATCGTGCAAATCAAGAATCGTTTATTAACAGCTCGTAGTAGACAGAAGAGCTATGCGGATAAGAGGAGAAAACCATTGGAGTTCGATATTGGCGATATGGTTATGTTGAAAGTATCACCTTGGAAAGGAGTAATTCGATTTGGCAAGCGAGGAAAGCTTATTCCACGTTATATTGGTCCATTCAAGATTATTGATCAGGTTGGTCATGTGGCATATAAATTTGAATTGCCAGAGAAGTTAAGTGCCATTCAAAATACTTTTCACGTTTATAATCTTAAGAGGTGTTTGGCGGACGAGAATTTGATAATTCCACTTGAGGAGATTTAACTGGACGACAAGCTTCATTTTATTGAGGAACCAGTGGAGATTATAGATCGAGAGGTGAAACGGCTTAAGCAAAGTCAGATCCCGATAGTGAAAGTGCGATGGAATTCCTGACGTGGACCCGAATACACTTGGGAGCGAGAGGACCACTTCAAGAGCAAGTATCCGCATTTATTCGTAGACGGACCTAAGGAGAAGTAAGCCCCGGGATGGTGCTCTCCTAAGGTGGTGAAGATGTAAAACCCGCAAAATAAGGTCATTACTTAATCCTACTTTTCAAATAATTTTGAAGTATTTATGACGTTAAATATTATTATGTTTAACGGTTTAAGTTTAAACCGATATTGAATATTATATTTTAATATTTTGACTAGCCACGAGGACTACTAGTGATCGCGATACCGACGGATGCCTAAAATTTTATATTGTATAATCGATCGTTTCGATAATTAATACTTTCGACGATATCGTTTTAATTACGTATCGAGTCGTTATATTATTATTTTTCGTGTGCGTTTAAACTTTTAAAAATTATTTTTACGAAACCCGAGTCCCGTAAATATTTGTAAAATTGACTTTTAGTCATTTCCCGTTTTTAACTAATATTTACACTTTGGACCAAAACTATCACAAATTGGAAAAAACTACCCTAACCTTACACTATATATATATATATTTTCCACTATCTTATTTTCATTAAAAAATCATTTAACAAAAATAATCACCTCATTCCTCTCCTTTCTTTTGGCCGTACACCACAACACACAAAAACCTTCAACATTTGTTGATTATGAGTTTGATTCAATCCAAACTAAAACAAGACCCATTCCTAATTTTGCAAGGTGATTCTAATGATACCAATTTCATCAACATGCATTAAGTTTTTGATTTTGATAAAAACTAGGCTTGTTAGGTGGAGATTTTGATCATGCATGTGTTACTAGTGATGATCAAGAGATGTTTATGCTATGTTTTTGTTAAAAAGTTGATTTTTAATTTTTGGGTTTTTAATTTGATGATGATACAAGTGTTAGGATTAGTTTATGATGATATTAGGATGTTAGAATGATGATAAAAATGATTGGTCTTGATCAAAAACATGATTTTGTGGGAGATTTTGAAAGGTGATTTTGGGCAGTAGGGTTGAGGCTATTTTCGGAGGTCTTAAGTCTGAATATAGGTTGATATGATGGGATTATCTTGTAGAGAATTTCGTTATCTTCGATTTGATATAAAGTAGGCCTTCCAACTGCAAACGAGGTGGAAGATACACTAGCTTGATTTTCGTGTACCGAGAGACGAGTGTTGACACAATCCTAAAATTGTTGTCGATATTTGGATCGAATCTCGGGGACTATAAAATGAGTTTCAAAAGGATTCAAGGGCTGTTCTCAGGCTCAAATTTTATTATTTTGAGTCTATTTTTAGAACCAAGTGTTGGTTTTCTAAATGGAGTTGTTTAGAATGGTCAAAATGGTTTCGTAAGTTAAGGTCGCTAAAATGTCCGAATTTTGTATTTCAAAAATGTGTCGGGCAGAGAACTTTAGGAGTAAAATCTTTTGATCGGCTCTTGGGAGGACTTTCTACATATACTATGTGAGTTCCTCAGGTGGTATCATGAAGTTTTGATGTGTCTAAGTATGAGAAAACGGCTTGGACATTCGGTATGTTCCGGTAAATTTTTATTAAAGGCATAGAATAATAAAATGAATATATAGGAGAGTATAACAGAACCACTTGTATCGTTTTCTCTCGAGTTTTCGTGATTTTATACTTTTGTTTGATTTTATTATGTAGCATTTATCTCTCGAGTCTATTATTAATGTACGTATCTTATTTGCTAGGTTGTGGTTGTTGTGTTGATCCGACATCATCTATCGTCGGCGATCGTCTTCAACTACTATAAATACTAAGGTGAGTCTATAGCCTCGTTTGAGCTCATTCAAATATTTTAAAACCCGCGAGGTGGAATACATGTTTTGTAAACTTAGAACACAAGATTTTTATGGTATGCTTGTCCCTCTATGAATGGACCCGTGGTTACCTTTGAATTGCATTAAGTGATTGCCTTTGTTAAAGCCTCAATTATGGACCATTAATTAACCTATGACGGGTTAACCGCTAGTACAATTAATAGATATATGGGGGAAGCCGCCCCGTTTCAGTTTGTGTTGACTCGTCACAGAAGCTTAGGCCCGACCTCCACACTGTTTGAACATATTGTATTGAGAAGTCAGGTATACGGTAATGTACCAATAATCTGGAGGTAACCGACAATTAATAAATCTCTTGTCTTATTAGACCTAACGGAGTGTCTAAGGGCTCGGTTCCATGAGCTTATTGCAATTTATGCTATATAAAATTATTATTGTTGATGCAAATTATTATTTGATTCTTGTTGCCTTCAAGTATGCCACAAACTTATAATATTTGCTTGTGTTCAAAATGATTATATAAACCTATAGATTCACTCGGCTTTTTTGCTGATGATTTTCTCACATGTATTTCAGGTAATCAAGAAGTGTAAAGCTTGGAGGTCACGGGACTGAAGTTGTGCACTGCTTTTGTAATATAAACTCTTTGAATGTTTGTCGTTCCTTTGTTTAAAACAATTTAAATCTTTTGTTTTAGTTGTACTTTGGTTACGATGTCTTGGGGCTACGCTACTCTGACAAATGTTTTAGGAACGATAAATTTGAAACGTCTCTTCTCGAGTCGTTCTTTATAAATTATGTGTTATTGTATCATTGTTTAGCACCCAAAGATGTATTCCGCTGCGTGTAAATTTGGGGGTGTTAAAGTGCTGAACTCTCTTGTGAGATTCTCTAACACCTTATCACCATTCAGCAACAACCAAATCAACATCAATCACCATGGATCATCATAACTGCTACTAAACATGTCTGATCATAGGCTATGGCTAGAACTAGTATAAACTTGAACTACAACAAGGTCTGATCTCAACAACATGCTTCCAAAACTCACTACTATTTCAATTATTCCATATGAATAACAGAATCATAAGGATGAGGATATAAATAGTGAATTCAGTAAGGTAAAGTAGAGAATTGAAAAATTTGTGAAATGAGAGTTTGTTATTAATGGATGAATTGGTTACAACTGCCTAACTAACAAGCTTGAGAGTGGTTGTCAATCGCTCCAAGCTGTTAGACTAAGAAAATGAGTGAAAGAACAATTTTAATTTAAAGCGTGTGAAAATTACACACTAACTACATTACATGAAATGAGAGCTAGGTTAGGGTATTTATAGACAAAATGTGAGATTTAGGTGAGGTCCATGACGTGTCTACACCAATGAGAATCTGCTAGGTGTCAAAAATATGTCAAAGCTTCTTCAAGTGTTCTTGATAAAATTGGGGGAATCTTCTTCTCTTGATTTCATCTTAATTAAGCAGTTGGGTTGAGTTCGTCTTCCTTTTGCGAGCATTTTTCATGCTGATAACTTTCTTTGATATGGCCTCTATAAGAATCCACGACGTGGTGTTGAGTTGTCCACGTGGCATGATGTTATTGGTGAAGAAAAGAACACAGATCATTATCTAAAACTCGAAATATGATTGGTGGAAAATGAATAGTGGAGTCACTGTTGTGATTCGTTTGTCAGCTTCTCTCCCTTCATTTATTGAGCCATATGTGGCAATCTGATTCGTTGTTTTCTTGGATTCTCATTGGTTGATAGTGGTATCACACAAATTAAGCTCCAAACTAGTATACAAAATGGTAGTTTTAACCCCTCATCTTTTGGCAGTTTGTTGTTTTGAGCTAAACACTTCATAAACTTGATATAAACAACCCTTTGACTTGGAGTTTCAACAATATTGACCCTTTGACTTTGGTTGACTTTCATCATAAGCTCTTTGACTTTGTTGAATTTACACTTCAATTCCTTCAACTTTGGTAGATTGTCATGAAAGGTCCTTGATCTTTGGAGACTTGTCACAATGAGTCCTTCTTTTGTCTTCTCTTTAATATTAATGCCTTGAAATCCGTGTTTGCACCAAATCATATCATTTTACCTACAAAATCACAAACAACAAAGAATACCCCATAATACTACTTTTTCACATAAAACTTAGTATTTTTTCTTGTGTTTTAGGGTTTGATTTGTTATAATTGATATGAGATTTCACTCATATCAAATGCCCTACACTTGATCATTGCCATGACCTCATGCAATGCAATATTTCAAAGATCTAAATTACATTTTTCTCATACTTAATCCACCTTGGCCAAAATGAAATGCTTCTACACTATACTACATTACATGATGCATGATTTTGATTTTTTACAATGCAATGCAAGGAAAACAATTATATATATATATATATATATATATATATATATATATATATATATATATATATATATATATATATATATATATATATATATATATATATATATATATATATATATATATATATATATATATATATATATATATATATATATATATATATATATATATATATATATATATATATATATATAAATATATATATACTAGTTGCAAAACCCGTCCGATGGACGGGTATGACTTCTTATTATCGTTTAACTTTTTTTCATTTGTTAAATATTGTTTGTAATGTCCAGTTGATGGGTATAACTTTTGATTGTTGTTTAACTTTTTTTATTTGGTAATTATTTGCTTATAATTTTTTAGTACAATTGTCTATTAATCAGTCGTGATGACTTGTATTTGTTGTTTAATTTTGTTATTCACCGAATTATTTTTTTCGTATGTTTTTTGTTTGGATAAATATTTAGTTGTTTAATGCTTTCTTTAGTATAATTGTTTTTAATGCATGATTTAATTCTTCAAAAATAAATTATTGACATAGTTCTTAAGATATCATTAAATTTAATTCAATGTTTACATTCCAAATAAGTTCATGTGAATCATAATTGTTGTAGAAAAAGAAATACATATGCATTGTAGTTGTTGGAGAAATAAGAGGCGAACAAAGAAACTCATAATCGGTAAAGAACATCATAACTTAAGATTTCCTGTTCTCTTTAATCATGAAAAGAACACATAAAGTTATCCATAAGGACCATTGTTAAAAATTATAATACACAAATTGTTATATTTGTTGCCAATAGCATCTATCATGTATTTCAGTCCAAAAACATTTTAAACGCATTAGTTTCAAACACCTCAAATTCAAGTAATGACATTGCACGCTAAACCAGTTTGTGTAAACTTCAAACACTAAAATCTTGTTTTCACTCATAACCATGCGTTTTCATTTGATACTTTATATAACTGTATAGATGTGTCTACTTGGCACTTTATAAATAATGTTGAATTTGCCATGACTAACCTCAGTATTCTAAAACTTTTAAATGATACACTTATATATTTGTATTTGGTTAAATATGTTGATCTATATTAACAAAAACTCACCTAATGAAGCCGTAAAAAACGATAAATTTAATTTAAATTTAGAAGATACATAGTAATATATATCTCCTTTAGCTTTATATAAAAGTTAACTATTAAGCATGAACTTATAAAAATTCATTATTTAAGCTCTTATTGTTACGTCACATTACTGATTTTTTATTACAATTATTTTCATAATAACAAATTCATTTTAGATAAATAGATTCAAATCATCGTTCTTTAATCACATTTAAGTCAAATACTACCTCCGTCTCATTTTTATTGTCCTCATTTGAATTTTTGAATTCTTACTTTTTCTAATTTAATCTTTAATAATTTCGTTTGTATTATATAATATTTGATAAAAAATTATATTAATTAAAACACATTTAAAAACCGATCCATGCATATATATTTCATCAAGTATTTTATAACACAAAAAAAATTATATAAGATCAAAGTTAGAAAAGTAAGACTTTAAAAAGTCAAATTGAGACAATTAAAGTGGGACGAAGGAAGTATGACTTTTCGTATTTTCACTTAGATTATAATAACAGTTAGGTTGAAGTTATTATTTTTTATTGTGGAGCGTTAATTTTCTGTTTGACCCAACAAAAATTGAAATCCTAGCTCCTTTACTAAAGTATACTAATGCAAGGATTTGTTACCCGATCCCTTACTTGCGGTAACAAAGTGATCAGATTCGTTAGCCGCTCCAACATCTATAACTACATTATTAAGCATTTAAGACTTTTTAAGAATAGCAAAACTTAATTTTCGTCAAATTTTACTTACTAAATATAGCAAGTTGTTGGTGTTTTTTCAGATCCTATACCATATGACCATGTGTAACAACCTTTTATAACAATTTCTGTAACAACTTATTAAAATAATAATTTTTATTTTGAATTAAAAATTTATTTATTTATTTATTATTTTCATAATATAAATTTACTATATTTTCTATTTTTATATTCTTTAATTTCACATATTTTAAAATATATACATATACCTGAGTAGTTTTTATTTTTTTAACATAATATAACTGAGTAGTTCAACATCACATACATAACAACTTTAAAGAGCGATATTCATAGAACAAATCCCCATAAAGGTAAATTAGTTTAAATAGAAGTGTTCATTGTTTGAGTTTGATCCACGAAAACCGAAAATTGTATCGAATTAGAACCGAACTGAAATAGAATTCGAGTTGTGGGTCATAACCGAACCGAACCGAACCAAACTACAAATTTGAGTTTCGGATTGAATATAGGTTTGCCAATCGGATCCGAAACCGAATCGAAAACCAAAGTTATACAAATATATATTATATATATATTTATATATATATATAATTATAATTAAAATTTAATCTTTGAATTAATTTTTTTGCCAAATATTTAAATAATATGTATTTTTTTTTAAAAAAATTCAGATAATTCTAATAGTTTGGGTTATTCGGGTCAACCCGAGAACCCAACCAATTCAAATTTGGTTTTCATTTCGATTCGTTTGAAATCTAGTTTGGTTTAGTATGGTTTTCGGGTTACCCAGAAAAAAAATTAACCGAATAATTCAAACCGAATAAACAGAATAACCCGAGAACCGAACAGAAATACACCCTAAGTTTAATACCAAATATAAAGAACCATTATGTAATGTGAGACTTTTCTTGATTAAGATAAACATTATGTATAATAGCATGAACGGCTCACATTTTAAGATGTTCTTTTCCAATTTTTTATGGGTAAAAGACGTTTACATAAGTTTCTCAAGGTGCCAAGGTAACATTCTTTTCGTTGGCATGGAGAGAGCCTTTAAGGGTCAGGTGATTTTGCGAACTGGTAAAGGTGAAAATTTTTAGTGTGCATGGTCGTTTGGGACTGCACTTGCTTAACCACCCTTAAATTCGAATATCAAGTCAAATTTGATGCCATCGTGATGCTGTAATATATGGCACTTCTGTAAGTTGTTACATCTTGGCAGAAAATAATGGCTGTCATGAACATGTAATATGTCTGAGCTTTAGAAGGTGCTCTTCAATCTCTTCCCCTTAAAAACAAAGAAACATGAAATTCAAGTGAAAAGACCATTTTATGATATTCAGTTGCAGTGTTGTGTGAAACTTTGAGCTTTGGATTTTAGTTGCATAAAGTTATCAAATGGACGTGTGCAAGTAACAGCCCGCCTGAAAGTCTGAAGCAGTTTGGAAAAAAAATTATATGTGTTGTAAATTTGTAACCAATGTAAAGTGACCCGATAGCCTTAATGGATGCCAGCGTGGTCAGGTAATACATATTAGCATTGTCAGATTGAAATTGATCACTACTGCTGATGCTGCTATAAGTGCAAACCCCTCGCATTCACCATCATCTCCTGTGAAGTGGTCAGTAGTATCTGTGAGGTGGTCAGTAGTATCAGGTATATCAGCCATAAAGGTGCTACTCCAATATACAAATAAAGTTACAAAAACTCACTTCAAAATATTAACAACTATGGCTAAAGTATTACTGTAATACGAACTCAAATTTACAAATATGTTTTTTTACCAACTGTTCACAAATAGTACTTTTTTTGGAACAACTATTCACAAATACTACTTTAATACTTGAACCATACATTGATCCTTTAATAAGGTCTCAGCAGCTCTTGGTTAATAAAAAGGTCTCAGCAGCTTCTTGCCTGAAACCAAGTCCCATCAAACATGGCACTACTTTACCTAGTAAATATTTAGCTAACGTCCAATCTTTTGTTCTATGAATTTTGTTATAGTTGCTTGGTCTGAAGAGAACTAACCCAGCCATATCGATTCGGCTATTAACATATCCCCACTGTGTTATTTGGTCACCTTCACCCAGATCTACAAAGCTTGATTCTTTCACAATGTATGCCTTCACATTCAGATTGTCGATATCCTTCATGCCAGTTCCATTGGCCTATTAAGGAAACTCAGATGTCTAGAAGCAAGGCAAGATAGTTTCCAACAAAAGGGTCAGATCCATGGATGACCGGAATGTGTAACTCGCAGCTTTAAAGCTAGCATAGCTGAAACCATCAAAAGGTGTTACGTGGATGGTGAAATTGCGTCATCTTCAATAGCGTTCATCCGAAATACGATTTATAGTTTTTATATTTTGAATTTATATTGCTGTTTGTTTTTTTAATGTGAAACCGAACCGAGCAAAACTGACATTAATACATAAAACCAAAAAGTAACTATATTTGGCACAGGCCTTAAATTTGTAAAGCAACTTATCACACATTATTGACTACTGTACTACACAAAATACTCTGGATGCAATGGTTTTCATTATAAATAATCTAATTGAACCCGAAAACAGGAACGTTGATTATGCATGATGCCTATGTTGTGAAACTTTAGTATCAAATTAAATGAGTTATACCACTTTCACCATCAGAGATATCTGCAAGTCTAGAAATAGCATCGGTTAGTGCTTTTCCTCCATATCAATCATTAATAAGAATTGCAACTGACAGTTAAAAACTAAGGGTAGTGAGATGGCTGAATCAAGCGAGTTGATAACCAGACTAAAAGGGTTGAGGCGACCAGCGAACACGTTTTAAAGCGTAACTTTACATGTGATCAGATGTACTGTCAGATGAACATTTTTCTTCACTTGCAGCATATATATACCCATTTAATTATGACTGTATACACAAAGTAAAATTGTTACTATTATCTATGGACTGTGGTTGAAATCATTCAACCATTTTACTTATTATCTAGTCATATTCTGTGTAATACAAAATTATGAAAATTGGTATAACCTATCTTATTAAAATCTGGAACTTTATCTTTCTTATATAGAAATTTGATTCCACAATCAACATCCAATGTTTAAATAATAGCTACAAAGTCTTAACTCGTGATACCCAAGTAGGATAAAATGAAATCAGGATTCGTGATGCCCAAAAATGTAGACCATTTGTAGGTTAAGAGCAGTAAAGAGATAAACGAGTCAATATGAAAGCAACATAAACCTACCAAGCAAGCATTAGTATATGCACCTATGTCTGAGTAACTTGCAGATCAGAACATGTATTCTCCTTTGTTGCGCTTCAGTTCTACATCAAGCTTCACGTGGTGCGGGTCCCACGTATTAGAGATAAACAGAAGTTGAATCGACCCATTAACATCAGAAAGGGTTCGAGATTGCTTATTTCAGCAAAATCATTATGGGAATAACATATCTAACATAGGGATAGAGAGAAAAATATCCGTTGATCAAGATGCACAACAAAACATGCTATCATCAATCTCAAAAAGTTGTAAATCACTCCTTGGCTCAATCAAAAGCTCCCTTCAACTTTCTCACATAGGCTTTTCAAAGTTGGTACTTTTCCTGTTTTCAATAATACCCTTTGCATACTTGATGTGGCAATTTGAATATCATTATAAGAAAAATCTTCATGTAATCCACTTAAGTCCTCGCTTAACTTTGACTTTAAATACCTACGGCTATCAATGGTTTTCCCTATTGCGCATCCTCAAAAACTATTGACAAGTTTATGGATCTTCACCAGGTGGCATAAGCAAGATAGTATAAGTGTCCTCCAGAGTTTGGGTTTATTCATAACAATATGTCTGTTGCAAGGGATCTCTCGTGAGCTTCGTACTGAAAGGAAAAAATAGCAGGTTTTATCACTGGTCCGTGATATTCTCCTTCTAATCAAGGTCGTCTTTTCATAATAAATTAAAAATTCGAAGTAGCCAGCTGATGTTAGGACATGAACAGTTATATATGACTTGACCATTAATATAATTCTCTATACTAATATACGAACCTGTTGTGAAAAAACTCGGCCATCGATATTTCTTTGTTCGTAGCTGATGCAATAATCAGGCACAACTCAGGTCTACGAAGATGTATCTGTAAAGTTGGTATATATCAACTGCTGAAAAAAAAGATACTCTTTTGTATCTTTACGGCGGGTTTATGGCCAACATCACTCCGGCCAGTAGCTTATGTGCTGCAGTTTTGGAAAGCATGTCATTCTTATCTTATTTCATGCAGGTTGTTTATGCTTTTTACTACTTGACTAATGGTAGATAACAGCAACAAACGAATATTCATTAAGGTGAGATGCAAATATAGATAAAGTGACTTTACGTAATATGTTAGATGAAAATTATACCTTAAACTTATTGCCTGAAAGATTTGTGGTGATCGTGTGGGCGTTTGTGGTGCTGGTACTGACCTCAAGCTAAATATTGAGCTTGAGATCCATGCTGACAGTACAACAACTTCGACCTAGGCACAACGATGCCTTGGAGATAAGAAACAAAGAAGAATTAGTAGGATACTGAGATGGTCATTTGTTTTTGGTTTGCTAAAGAAGATGAATGAAGTTGAAAAGCTACACCACCTTTGAGGAGATGGATGCCGCCCTCAAGAAAAGAAGTCAAAATGGGGGGTGTTTCTGCTATTGCAGACGAAGCTTTATACCAAAGTTTCTGATTGTGATACACTTGCATAAAGAATTGTGGAAGAATAAGTTCAAAAGAGGATGTTACTTATTTAAATAACAAATGGTTCTATTACAGTAAAAGTTAAAAGCTGATTGAACAACATGAAGAACTATTTACCATCATTTAGAAAAGAGCTGGATCCCTCTACAGTCGTACCAACAGACCGGTTTGTCACAAGATCTGCTGGTTGTGACCGACGACTCTTTTACAACGGTTGGGAGCGGCTTAAGTAGATCCACGAACAACTACATTTGTGGCTGAAAAAGAAAGAACGGAAAGAAAAAAAATTTAACTAATACAATTCATAAAGGTTTTAGAAAGATGTGAGTGTAATATAATAGCACTTACTCGCAGAAGTTATGACAGTTGTTAATGCGGATTCAGGATTCGAAGTCTGTTGCGTTTGACAATCGTGGCCAGAGCTGGACTATTGCAAAGCTGCTGATCATTCCCACCACGGCCTCGACGTTTTGGTTCTTAGGTTCTACAGGTAATAATTATTTTACAAAACCCTAATCATGATGTATTCAAAACCTTAATATGGTTTGTTATCATAGTAATATAGAAACATCAGACTTCTTTTTTCTTGTGGTTCCTAATTGTTGTTAATGATACATGTACAAAGGCAGTATCAAGGAAAAATAAAAGCAACCACTAATATAATGGAAAGTTAGGTGAGGCAAACTGCGTTTTATTTAACATAAAAGGTATCTATGTAAGTGTAACGTACAAACAATACAATTACAAACCGATCTAAATTTTAGAAATCCTAATAGTTTTGTGCAGTACAATCAGACAATGAAAATTTTCAACCTCTTAGGTGTTTCTGTACTAACAAAATATAGTGAGTTAACCCATTTAACATATAACAATACCAACTTAATTAACTAATTTATAAGTAAAGATAAGCACGAATATAAATTTCCTTGAGGAATTAAAAGACATTAATTGTCTGCACCTGTTTGAAGAGCCCCTTGCAACATTAATTACCTCCTTAGTTATGCACTCGGAAATAATGTTGACATTTCTAAATGCACTTTCAAGTGCACCTATGGTAAGAAGATAGATGACCTGGTTGACATGCAAAATTTGAGATCTAATTGATCATCATCTACCTTTTTCGTTGATGTCAATAAACTGACAGTGTGATGAGCAACAGATTTCTCGGCATGTACTTCAACCCAGATGAAAGCCAACGACTCAGAAGCCCATGAGGAAGTTCAGAACTATTCCTTTGAGTTGTTATCCGACTGAAAGAACCCTATCAAAGACACATACCGAGAAATCTGATTGTCATACCCCTATAATGTATAAATTCATAAGAGAGATCAATGGAGCATATTTGACTGTCATACCCATATAATGTATAAATCAACATCCATAATAATAAACCACAAAATACGAACATCAATAATATTATTCGATCCAAATCGAAGACACATACCTGGTGGATCGGAACAGATTGCGTCTTCTTTATTTTGAGGATTTAACAGATGATCAGAATTTATTGTGTTTAAGATTAGGGTTGTTTCTCATTCTGATGCGTGTTTAATAGTGTGTTTCTTTTTTTGATTTAAGAATATTGATTTCAGATCAGTATCAGAGTTCGAATCTTATACGGGTCAAATTTTTTGAAAAATATTCGTTTTTACAAAACATGCTAAGGTGGATTAAAGGCATGCTTATGTGGCATATCCCATCACAAACAGAACGACTTTTACTTTTTCATCTTTTAGATCATACTAAGTCGATAACATCGTATCGGCAAGGAAAAGACACTCGCTGCACATACTAAACAAACAGACCACATTAAGCATTAAGCATGTTCAACTTACCACAAACCAACGGTATGTAAACTTAGCTCAAGACTGGATCTGAGTATCAGTATTACTTCATAGGAATTCATCTTTAAGCTTCTTCCTCATGCTTAGATCCAGTCTTGTGACTCACCGCCTTTGATTCCAATTGCTGCTATACTTGACTCCCAACTGCAGGTAAGTGTGTACGCTTGATCAGTACTGCTATAAGTTAACTACATTCTTTAAAGAAAAATAAAACTATAACTTTATTTAACCCCGGTAGATCTGAGAGAGAGTAGACCTCCTTTCCTCATTGAGTGTTGTGTTCATAGAATCATAGTTGTGGCTTGCATGAAGTTCGCATTTATTTTCGAGCAGGTGGATAAATTCTAGTGCGCGTATAATTTGTTTACAACTCTCTTACTGCCTGTCTAATATTGTGTCCTTGCGAGAGCATATCTCCTGTGAAAGCACCCATTTGTAGTATACAAACACCCTCCCTGGGCTGAGTCCATACCTTGAATCTCTACCTTTATCAAATAATAAACTATTTTAGTCATAAAATCAATAATAGACACTGCATTTGAGATGGATACAACATAAACTTAGTAAAATAAATATGCAAAATACCTGTGATTGCCCTCTTTCAATCCCAAATACATAAACACTCTTAACTTCTTTTTAATAATCTTAATATCCAACGTGAAGATGTATTTCAATAGTTTCAACAAAAGTAGTTTCAGAATGAACCCAATCTGAAACACCGCGAAGAGAATAAATTGATGTCTCGAGATCACAGTTGTTCAACCGGAGTACTTCCTTGTTCAGATCCAGCTGCTTAAATCTCATATCTGCCAAATCCATAACGCTTAAAAGCATATCCAACTGGTATGATGGTGGAACTTGTCTTCTCCTTTGTTGTGCTTCAGTTCTACATCCAGCTTCACGTGATGTGGGTCTAATCATTCCACCTATTAGAGATATACATAAGCTGAATCGACCCATTAACGTCAAAACGGGTTGGAGATTGCTTATTTCAGCACAATCATTAAGTGCATAACATATCTAAAAGAGGGACAGAGAGAATAATACACGTTGATCAAGATGCACAATAAAAATTGTTATCATCAATCTCAAGAAGTTGTAAACCGCTCCATGGCTCAATCAAATGCTCCCTTCGACTTTATCACACAGGCTTTTCAAAGCTGGTACTTGCCTGTTTTCAGTAATACCCTTTTGCATACTTGATGTACCTAGGTAAAATGTTGATGCATGAAGTTAAGTATGACTGAAACTACAAACAACAATTCGCCAACACCAATCAACGGATTTCAAAATCGATTCATACACTTACCTCGGTGTGGTGCACGACCACATCTAGTCTGCAAGCGTAGGGAAAACCTATAAGTTGTTTTAATTTTATGTAATAGCTATAAACGCATGTCCAAAATGGTTCAAGCAAATGTTATTCCTTCACAACGATAATATATGTATTCAAAAAGACATACCTGTGTGTTACGGAAATCCATTCACCTGGTTGTTAGCAGTTTTATCTGCCTGCTCTTAGCATCGGCATATTTGATACGTTGCAACAAAATATACAATAGTAAGAATTGAAAATAAAGAAGACATAAATAGCATAAATAGTAAAGAAAGTGTTTATTCAGATGAATGTAGATTGACACAGCAAAAAACCATCCGCAGTTAAATCATATCATGTTTAAGGTTTCTGATAGCAAGCAAGCAAGCATTAGCATCCAAATCAAGCTTTTTAAGAGTTTCTTTGATTTCTTTAAACTAAAAAAAATCAATTAGCCATGATAATAGTGTTACGTACTTGAAACTATAATAAGCTTTTCTCCAAATCAATTCTGTAACTGTAACTTATGTAAGAAGAACACATACCTACATTAAACAAACCACTTAATAAAAACACAAATTTCAAAACGTTATACAAATCAATAATGATTACAAAATTCAAAACACAAAGATCATAAACAACCAATACTTGTTACTTTATACAAACCGATTAATAAAAATCAAAACGTTATACAAATCATCACCTAAAGGCTAAAATCTCTAAATAATACCGTTTTCAAGATTCGAGAAAAAAATTAATAAAAATAAAATATTGACACTCAGATCTTACCTTCAGGCTGTGCTACGTTAACTGTGTGTGCGTCTTTTGAATAAGTTAGGATCTTAATCATAATAAACCCGCCCTATAGTTAATCAGGTACGTTTTTGTAAGGATTTATGATATCCTTTCCTATATTTGAATAGCAAACTGATCTTCTCATAAAACCTCTAGATCTTTTTAGACTCCTACCTTAATTCTGAAGCATATAATTCTAAAGCATAAAAGATGCCTCCAATTATAATTCTGAAGCATCAGGATTGTTTTAGGGTTTTTGTTGATGGGTTTTAAAGAGATACATATAATGCATATCGGGAATTTGAAAGCCCAGAAGTAAGCCCATGCTGACGTGATTAGTGAATTATTAGATGACGTGGCAAATCCCTCCTCTTATATATAATGTAAAGAGATATATATATATATATATATATATATATATATATATATATATATATATATATATATATATATATATATATATATATATATATATTTTCTTGAAATGGTTTGATGGAAATAACTCATAAAGAAATCTATGACTTTGATAAGGGATTTGGTACTATGAATACTTATCATCTACCAAGCTTAAAAACGAGATCATTGTTATTCATAAGTGAAAGTGCATCGACTTATTCATACAAATTAATTGTGTTACCATTATACCCCCACTTATTGTGCCTCTAAGACCGGTTATTATTTGAGCAAATTGCTTGAGAGCAAATTTGTTATTATTTAAAGCGTGTAAGAAGTGTAAAATCTAAAAATAAGGAAGCACGGTTTTAATCCTAAGTAACCATCATATCCATTACTTGAAAAACCGCCCACAATTGATATAAGTCCGACCCAAAATAATAATTCATTCGCCTCATGTGTAAGATCCTTGTGTCATGCATTAATAAGTAGCTACTCTCTCGCTAAGAAAAGAAAAATAAAACACACGCAATAATTTACATTCGCCGCCGTTTTGAGACCTTGGATCTTTAATCCCGCAACCCGTCAAGGTAATATTGGATTGTAGAAACTATTAAATCCTCGTAACTCTTGTGAGAGTAATATTGGAATTTAATAGCTACTATAATTAACACTTCACTGCCCCTCATGGGAGTCATGTATAATTATTTTTTTTCTCTTTTTTTTTCTTTTTTTCTAGCCACTCATTTTTTATAAGCTGTTCTTATTTTTCTTTACTCCTCACAAATAGAAGGAAAAGAATAAAAGGAAAAACATCCGCTAAGTATTAAGTATGGCATAAGTCTAGTACACATAAAACGTTCTAACTTAGAATCTTAAGACGTACTTATACCAACCACAAATGATTAGTCAAAAATGCATAAGAGACTACAAACCGATTAAAACCGTTCTTGATTATTTATTAACAATATATACACGCGTTGACAAGAAAGTAAAGGTTACGAAAGGGGGTATAAAAGTCACAAGTAATTAATATGAGGTTTATCTAGCCCTTTACACTTACTTCAAACTCTATCATTTATCGTTCTCCATAATTTAAAATCTCAAGTAATGAAACTCGTAGATGCTTAGCCTAATAAACCGATAAATGTCTACATGGTTAAGGATAATAGCTAGAGAAAGCTTGAAAAGCAAACTCGGGTTGAGTCAAAATATCCATGGCGGGCCTAATATGTCAAAGATATCTAAACTTGTTAAACCATATCCTTTATTATATTTTTTTTCTTTTTATATATTTTTGATGAGAAATAAAAGAAGAAATATATACAATGCAAATATGTTGTGCAAATGAAAAATGATTAATGCAAAAATTATGAATGCAATATTTTTGTTGGCCAAAGTAGATCAAAAATTTGAAAAATGTTTGAAAACTTAATTTTCCTAATTATCATGAAGGCAAGGCAATAGTCTAGGTAAGGTCACTTTGATAGAAGACCCCCTACACCTAAGATAAACATTGTCTTCAATGTTTAAGAGTATTGGAGTAAACTCCCCTACAGTTATGACATTGTGTACTTTGTTTAACTCAAGATAAGGAAAGGTCTACTAAAGTGAATTCATTTTAGACATTATTAAGAGTCAATTTTGAATCACAAAAGTATAAAAGTGAACCCGATACGAGGGCCTCCTCCATAAGCTCCAAGCATGAAATGAGAGAGAGAAACCCTACAAACACCAAAAAGATAAAAGATAAGCACCCCCTACACTTCATCTCATCTATATTACCCTTTTATTATTAATATCCTACCACACTTTACTCTAGATGATCTAACCTAGTTATTCAAGCTTGATTTAAGGAGTCTCTAGCTCGACTCTTCCCACAATGAATTAATTCATGGGGAAAATGGGGGTCTCTTGGACCATTTCAACGGAAATGTCCTCCCCAAAATAATGCTTCATATGATGACCATTCACTTTGAAATTTGGGTCATTTGGCTGAGACAACTCAATGGTTCCATATGGAAACACTTGAGCTATAGTGAATGGATCGGTCCATCGTGACTTAAGCTTGCCCGCAAAAAGTTTCAACCGTGAGTTATAGAGTAAAACCGACTCTCCAACTTTGAACTCACGGTTCTTAATCATGGCATCATGAAATTACTTAATCTTTTCTTTGTAAAGAAATTAATTTTCATAGGCATTGGTTCTAAGCTCATTCATCACATTGAGTTGGATCTTCCTATGTGAACCGACTTGATTAAAATCAAAGTTTTCCCATTTTAAAGCCCATGAAGCCTTGTGTTCTAACTCAATAGGGAGATGGCATGCTTTTCCATACACAAGTAGATGAGGTGTGCAACCATTAGGTGTCTTGTATGCGGTACGAAAAGCCCACAATGCATAATCAAGTTTATCCGACCAAGAAGCTCGATGCTCTCCCACCGTACGTTCCAAAATTCTTTTCACACCACGATTTGTGACCTTGGTTTGACCATTGGTTTGTGGGTGACGCGGTAGAAAGTATATGGTTAACACCATATTTCTTCATGACTCTTGTAAATTGATCATTACAAAAATGAGTCTCGCGATCACTAATAATGGCACGAGGTACACAAAATCTAACAAATAATTGCTTCAAGAATTTCACTACAAATTGAGCATCATTAGTAGGCAAGGCCTTAGCCTCAACCCACTTAGAAACATAATCCATCGCCACGAGTATGTACTTATTCCCCTTGGAAGATGGAAAAGGTCCCATAAAATCTATGCCCCACACATCAAATATCTCACATTCTTCTATGAAATTTTGTGGCATCCATCTCGTTGATTAATTTTTCCTTGTCTTTGACATACATCACAATATTTCACCATCTCTTGGGCATCATTGTAGATTGAAGGCCAATAGTAATCCGAATCAAAGACTTTCTTAGCCGTGTAATTAGGCCCAAAATGGCCCCCCGTGGGTCCTTTATGTCAAGCCTCAATGATCTTAAAAGCTTCGGGCCCATTTAAACATCGTCTGATTATTTGATCCGCACATTTCCTAAAGAGGTAAGGGTCATCCCAAAAGTATTATTTAGCTTCCTTGAGAAACTTCTTCTTTTGTTGGGAAGTAAGACCCTCAATTAACATATCTCCCAAAAGATAGTTTGCAATATCCGCAAACCAAGAGGTGGCATCCTCTTGTGAAGAGATAGACATGAGTTCCTCAAGTGGAAAGGATTCCTTTATTTCCTTATGAGGCAATTATCCTTGAAAAGGATGCTCAAGTCTACTCAAATGATCCGCGGCTAAATTCTCGGCTCCTTTCTTATCACGAATCTCTATAGAAAACTCTTGGAGCAACAAAACCCATCTTAACAATCTATGCTTAGCATCTTGATTTGTCATAAGCTATTTAAGGGCGGAATGGTCCGTATCCACTATTCTCTTCGAAAGAACAAGATATGGGCGAAATTTCTCAAAAGCATATACAATGGCTAATAATTCTTTTTCCGTAGTAGTGTGATGCAATTGAGCACCCGTCATTGTCTTACTAGCATAGTGTATAGGTTGAAAGTGTTAATTTATCCTTTGCCCCAAAACAGCCCCCACGGTATAATCACTAGCATCACACATGAGCTCAAAAGGCAAATCCCAATTTAGTGAAACCAAAACTGGAGCCTTAGTCAATTTTTCCTTAAGTATCTCAAAAGATTCTAAACACTCTTGTGTGAATATGAAGGGAGCCTCTTTTTCTAAGAGGTGGGTCATGGGTCTAGCTATCTTAGAAAAGTCTTGTATAAAACGTCTATAGAAACCCGCATGTCCCAAAAAGCTCCTAACTCCTTTCACAGTAGTTGGTGGGGGAAGTTTAGCAATAACATCGATTTTGGCATGATCCACTTCTAGTCCTTTCTTAGAAATCTTATGTCCCAAAACTATTCCTTCTTTAACCATGAAATGGCATTTCTCCCTTTAGAACAAGGCGAGTTTCTTCACACCTTTTAAGCATACGTTCTAAATGGGAAAGACAAGAAGTCAATGAATCTCCAAACACCAAGAAATTAACCATAAACACTTCCATGGTGTGCTCTATCATGTCATGAAATATTTCCATCATACACCTTTGAAATGTCCCAGGAGCATTGCACAAGCCAAAAGGCATTTTCTTGTAAGCAAATATGCCATAGGGACAAGTAAATGTGGTCTTTTTCTGATCTTTTAGATCAATGGGTATTTGGAAATAACCCGAGAATCCATCAAGAAAGCAATAGTATTCATTTTGCCGCTAAATGTTCTAGCATTTGGTCCATGAAAGGTAAGGGGAAATGGTCTTTCCTAGTGGCATCATTAAGCTTTCGATAACCTATACAAACTCTCCAACCCGTGACAAGTCTTGTGGGAATCAACTCGTTGTTTTCATTTGGAACAACGGTGATTCCACCCTTTTTAGGCACACAATGCACCGAGCTAACCCATGGTGAGTCGGAAATTGGGTAAATCATACGCGCATCAAGGAGTTTGATAACTTCTTTTTTGATGACTTCATGAATTTTTGGGTTAACCCTTCTTTGGTTTTGAATGGCGGGTTTATAATCATCCTCCATAAGGATTTTTTGACTACAAAAGTTACCCATTATGTCGGATATTTTCCAAGCAATAGCCTTTTTGTGCTTCTTATGAACTTCAATAAGCTTTTTCTTATCATCTTATTTCAAGTCTTTAGAAATGATAACAGGTAGCTTATGTGATAACCCTGGTTTTGAGGTTCGTCACTTAGTTTTATTTTGTGCTAGTTACGTGTCTTTACGTGTTTATGTGCTTATTGGTGTGAATAGATTGTGGTTTGGATATCGTTTCCGGTACGGGGTACCTTGTGAGTGAAACGATGTGTGATGATTTCATGTTCATGAGCTCACGTGGTAGTGACTATGAAGTGAAATGGTGTTATTTAGTGGTTTTACGTATACGTATATGTATTATTGAAAATCGTATTTTTACGATTTACGGTTTAGCATTTAGAGGTCTTGGATGAGGTAATTAGTCATATGGATATTTTTCGGGATGGTTCTAAGTCATTTAGGACTTAGTTATAAAGTTTATTTCAAAATTTGAGATTTTTTATAAAAGTGTATATTTTACGTCTTTTATGGTAAAACGCGTAAATTTGACTAGTTTTACGGTTTTAAGGTTTTGGAGGCTTTAGGAGCTGAAATAAATTAAGGAAAATTAAGTTAATATTATTAATACATATATTAATAATAAATAGAAAAAAAACGAAATGAAAGGGTGCAAAGTCGGTTTGGAACGACTTAAACAAAAAAAAGGGGAAAAGGAAAAAAGGTAAGTGGGCTTGTAGTTGGACTAGGATTTTGTGCTATATAAAGAATAAAAACATAATATCAAACGCATTATTTTTCTTCCTGGGGAGTTTTGGTCGACATGTATTAAAGAAAAGTTAGGGTTCATCAAAAATTTTGGGGTTTTCATAAATCAAAGGTAAATCTTCATAACCCTTTTTAATTAAATTGTTTTTATGTTTTCTTTAATCATCTTATGATGGATTTAGGTTAGGGTTAATTTAAAAACAGTAAATTAATGTTATATTAATCACAATATGATGATTACATAAACTAGGGCTTGTATTTAATGGGGTTATGGGTAATTAATTAGTTTAATTTGATTAAACCCGTTTTTAAAAACTGGGCAGAATTTTGAGTCAATTGTTTTGATCATATCGGGAGTTCTATAAACTCTTATTTTATGATCCAAGTATCCCTGAAATGGTAAATGAAGTGGCTTTCCAATGAAAGAAACGAGAACTAAATTGGAGGTAGGGAAGTGGGTCAAAAACAGGTTACAACAGTCGGAGGTCAAAACAGTTTTGAAGTCAGCCTGTTGTCTTTTTAAGTTTTGGGTTGTTTGGGGTACTTAGGGTTGCATTGGGATCTTCTAACGAACATGAGAGATGGTTTATATATTGTAGTAAGTATATGCACTTGGGCTAAGGTTGTGGTTTAGGGTAAGACCCCCTAATCATAACAAACTTTTTGTAAGTTTAAAATCAGTAAATATGGAATGACAAAAGTATATATATATATATATATATATATATATATATATATATATATATATATATATATATATATATATATATATATATATATATATATATATATATATATATATATATATATATATATATATATATATATATATATATATATATATATATATATATATATATATATATATATATATATATATATATATATATATATATATATATATATATATATATATATATATATATATATATATATATATATATATATATATATATATATATATATATATATATATATATATATATATATATATATATATATATATATATATATATATATATATATATATATATATATATATATATATATATCGAGGCCTTAACAGTAGCTTTAAGGTTGGGGCGAGTGGGAGGTGTTAGCTAACATATGTAGGGGCATAAATATTCCCTTTACAGAGATCATGGGTGTGTTTAGGTGGGTGTTTGGCTTATAGTTTGGAGACCTAAAACTGAGACTGTTTTTGATAAAATGTTAACGGGATGTGTTATGAAGTAAAACGAGTTAATGGCTTTATAGAGGGATGTAATGAGATGCTTAGAGCATATATATGAGGTATATATATGGGAGGAGGTTAGATGTCCATCATAGGTTTATGAGCCATTTTAGTGTTTGGTTCATGTTTTGATTATGTGTTTTTGGTTGTTAGCTTTTTGCTAGTGCGTGGATGTTTGGGGAAGCTCAATCAGGTGAGTTTCATAGTCCCATGTTTACTATTGTTTTTGGCTTCCAGATGGGATGGAAGAGACACTGTTTTGTTTTGATATTTATAAATTATGCTGTGAATGGTTTGGCGTTGGTAATGGACTTATGTGTGCATACTTATATGATTAACTGCTAGTTGAATTCTTGATTGTTTATGTTTTGACTTGGTACCAAGGAGTTGTTGACAAGGCGGGGCCTTGGGGAGGTACATAGATGTGTGAGCATCTATGGGACCAATGGATAATGACAAGGCGAGGCCTTGGGATTTGGTTCATAGGTGTTGGATGCCTATGGGAGTATGGTGTTTGGTATGGCTGGGAGCCTGAGTTATAGTTTGATTAGTTAAATCTTGAATGTTAGTTTGTTAATGCATATTAGTATCACATTGTCCATATGTTTTTAACTTTTGGTTGTTACTCACAGCTTATGGTATGATTTTGGCGTTTGAGTCTAAACCTATGACTCTCACCAACTTTATGTTGACGTGTTTTAGTGTCTCTTTCAGGTGAGAATGAGGTTAAGCTTGAGGATAGAAGAGGCTAGATTTGGATGCCTTAGGAATGCATTTAGAAGGAGATCACCGTTCCTTCTTAGTTTCATTTGCTCATTTAATAAGTGATACTATTTGGCACCTATATGTTGATTGTTAGTGTTATTTGTTTGTCGTGGGTAAGAGGTAGGACTGTTACCTACTTACCTAGACTCCTGCTATGTTGAGATATTACCATGAAATTTGTGTCGCTATTTATGACATTATGTTTGCATTTTAGTTTTCCCTATAGAGACACCGTTTGTTGTGATGATATCCATACGTCGTGCCCCATATTCCGCCATGGTGGGGTGTGACAGAATGGTATCAGAGACAATGGTTATAGAGAATTAGGTTTCCTAGTCGCGTAGCCTAGTCTATAGCTTAAGGGTCCTTGCATATAGGCGTCATAGGAGTATGTGTGCATTTTATAATAATTGATGTGTTTGGATGTTATTTATTGCGATGTTTTGACTAGTATGAATTGAACCATAGTAAGTTCATAC
Organism: Glebionis coronaria; assembly: GCA_025667525.1. Taxonomy (NCBI): domain Eukaryota; kingdom Viridiplantae; phylum Streptophyta; class Magnoliopsida; order Asterales; family Asteraceae; genus Glebionis; species Glebionis coronaria. Next base: position 266,206,610 of record CM046879.1, read on the forward strand.
ATAGCCACATGCTATTTTCTTTTCGAGTTGTGACTAGTGCGGGTTGAACCATAATCATCCACGCTAGTCATTGTCGTATTTTGTTTAAATTGTACATTATAGTACATAATTTGGTACATGGTAGTTTCTATCTTTTGTTGGGTTATTTTATGTACCCGAGAGATATTATTTTCTTTTGATGTTTAAGTCATGTTCCCTAAGAATCATGTGGTGGTTCGAGTTATTAGGAGTAGGTGGATATGAAGGGTTTTAAGCTGTTTCCACTCTTACGGGCGACATGACTTATAACTGATTATGTTTTCATTTTGGATTTAGTCTATGCTGTTTTAGCTAGACTATGGAGTTATGTATTTCAAGAGTTTTATTATGTTATTTTAATGGATGGAGTTTTGGACCTTATTGGTTATGTGGTTATGAGCTTAGGTGAGTAGATGGATTTATGTGTTATATGTTGTATTGATTCTTATAAGTGTCATCATAAGAGGGAGTGCATTGGAGAAAGGGTAATTGTATAAGTATGGTGGCCAACATAGTTATACAAGTACTACAACTTCAATGGGTTCTCAAGTATGATTGCATGAAAGAGGGTTAGTACATGTTTGTATATGATGAGATGTAGAATTTGGGTATATGTATTATATATGGGTTTATGTAATGGCTGCCTATGATATGGCTATTGTTCTTTTTGTGATATATGTTTTGGGTTATAGTTTTGTTGTGTGATTATGGGGTCACACGATATGGTTTGGTTTTGGAGGCAGGCTTTATGCCTTGTTGTGGCATGGTGAGATGGTGATTACTCGTATGGAAACAACGAGCGTATAAAGAGATTGATTGACTTGACATGTATGATAACGAGTATGTTTGGGAGATTCAATAGGTATACATATGCGGATGTATATATACTAATAGATGTTATGTTATGATTTACGGTCGTTCAGTAGTTATTATAACTTGAACGTACCTAGTGCTCTCTTGTGTTTAAACAAGTTATTAGTGCTCGAGTTTGGTGGAGTTTCAACGACGTTTTGAATCTTTTGAAGTGTATCTTGTAGCGTATTCTTTGAGTTTCGTATTTCACGTGTACGTTTTAAAATGGTGTTCTTGGTTTTAAGTCTATTGAAATAACTTGGGATTTCTTTTGAGATAATGAAATCTTTTGTGATGGGTCTTACATTTCTTTTGGTCGGTATATATTGAGAAAAAGGGGGACTTGGAAATCTATTATAGGGTTAGATAGTTGGTTGTATTCGGTAAAATAAGGGTAAGGTGTTGGAGTCGTGTTTGAAACAAGATGTAACATAAGATTTCTTTTTAATCAACACTTATTTATTTCAAATTCTAAAAGACTTTCTTTAAAATAAAGCGAAGTAAAATTTCTTTCTACTTACATAGTTTATATAATTGGGTTTAACCGATTCACGTCATTTATAATTATTAATACGAGGTTAAATTGAGTTTATGAAGGTTACACATACAATTATATCTTTCATTTAAAAGGATTGCATTAATCACTAAGTTTATTCTTTAGTTTTTAAAACAACTAATATAAAATTGTTTTGGTCGTAACTTGTTCGTTTTTAGAGCTTTTTGAGTGATTCAAAAGCCAAAAATTATGTACTCGGAACGTACTTTTAAAATATTCAGTATGTATAGCCATGGGAGGTCAGTGGACTGGCCGAAATTATTGTACAAGTGTCGGGTTAAAGGTTGAGTTTTGAATGGTAGTTTATTTTTATGATTTTCGGATGCACGGGATACCTAGTCTTTGAGTTGAGTTTTGAGTTCGTCAAGAGGGTTGTTTGTAGATTGTTTGAGTCACATAGATGTGGGAAGGTAAAGAAAAAAAAGAGATATATATTCTTTTGGAAAAGTCGATCTTTTGCACGGTTTAAATAATATGTCGCGGGGCGTAATATGTTTGGTTACCATTGGGTGTTTCTTGGTTTATTTTTCATTGTCATGGGTCATTTTGAATTGATACACGTTTTGGGTTTGAGTCTTATTTTGAGTCTCATGGTTTTTGACTTGTTTTAACTGATGCACGTGAAATGTCGTTAGTTATCCGTTGGTTTGATTCGTCGATCGTATCTAGTGGATTCAGGATGTATTTTTGGTTACATATTGATTGGGAACGTTGAGGTAGCCATATGAAAGACTTGGTCGCGCCTACACGCTTAAGTAGGTGACCATGAGATAACGGTCGGAATACCCTTAGTGGGGAGGAAAGAAGTTCGTAGACGAACTAATATGGTCATGAGGTCTCTTAGGAGTGCCAAGGGGAGATGAATAGATATATGTGTAATGTATGGGTATTGGCACAAGTAACGTGCCATAGAGAGTGTTGGAAGGGGATATAATACCTCAAAGGTATTTATGATTGTGCGTAAGGCATGTAAGTTTTCCGAAAATTTCCTGATATTTAGTAGGTTTGCCTATTACTGTAAGTTAGAACCATAAATAGAGCAGGTGGGGGAGGTGAGAAAAGTTGTAGTTAGTGCCTTTCCAAGGCAAATCGTTGATGGAGTGATTTTAAGAACAAGATTGTTAGAAATTGCAACGGATGCAAGGCAAAATTTGAGTTGCTTACTAGTAGATTGGCTGTGAAAACCGGTTGAGTGGTCTGATGAGAGGAAGCATTGGTCTTTTAAAAAGGTGTGTAGAATTTTGCAAGTAGAACGAGGTAGGAATTTATTCGTATTGCCGCTAAGAGAGGGTGCAAGGAGGACATAGTTGAAACTGCTAAGGATGTTGTATGAACGCTTGGGTTTACGGTTATGCATTTGGCTTCGCCAAAACACTAGCGGTTTTCACGGTGTCAATGAACCATGTGCGCATGAACGTGTATAAACGAGTTGTCATCGGGAGCATCGACGACATCTTGATCTACTCAAATCTGGGAAGGAGAGTGAGGCGAAGTATGAGTTGGTTTTGGAGTAGAGTTATACGTGAGATTTTCGGGTGTGAGTTTTAGTATTAAGTTTACCATGATGAGTAGTTAGAGATGATGACATATCATGGAACCAGCAAGGGGCGAAGTGAAGAAGGATGAGGAAGCATTTTGGAGGCTGAAGAAGTGGATTGGATAATGAGCCGATCTTGGCATTATCGGAAGGACTGGATGAATTCGCGAAGCATGACGATACGTGGAGCAAGGATTTGGACGCGTACGAGGACGGCAAAGAAAGGCGATCGCTTATACGTTGCAGGAACTGAAGATTTGGAAGAACTGGATAGACTTAGTTAGTGGAGATGGACTGTTATATCTGCCTACAATGTTAGAGGCATTTGGTGTACGAGACGTGGAGAATGATCTATACGGATCATGAACGTCTCCAACACATATTTAATCATCTTGATTGGACCTTTGGAAAAGGTGATGGGTGGAGTTAGTGATGAAAGAAGATTGCAAGGCCAAGTACCATCTGGGAAAGGCAAGCATGGTTGATGAGACATGGAATAAGAAGAATGAAGTGAAGCTGAGACGAACTTGAACTATATGGATGACGTATTAGGGTGGTTTGGATGAAGGATGTAGGTTGCACGAGTTGAGTTGTCTAAAGCAGAGAACGCGTCAACCTGTATGTTGCGTGGCTTGGACAATCATATGGAGAAAAGGGACGTAGACTATACTTCCTACATAGATAGGAGTAGCTTAGAAAGGGGTGATGTAAGGACGAAGTTGGTGAAAGGGATACATAGTGGGGTGGAGGAATAAGTACGACGAGATATGGGTGATAGTCGATAGACTAACTAATTCATCTCATATTTCAAGAGGAATGAGAAGGCACGTAGTTGAGAAGTTGGAAGAATTGCGTACGGATGTGATGGAATAGAGGGTTTTGCGTAAAGGTTAGCCTAATATGTATGGAGTGCCTTATGAAGGATTATGGCAAGGGAAGAAACGAGGGGAAGCATCACATCGTGATGTATGGTAGGAGTTGAGGAAGAAAGAAGGAAGTGTGTATAGAAGCGAAGCATGAATGAAATAGGTCGAGGCAGGAACCGGAGGTAAAACTTTGGTAGAGCTTAATGAGTAGAATGAAGCACAACGCAGGCTAATACTGTCGTAGTGTGGAAAAGGAAATGGCACTGACCTATACTGATTGTTTGGGAGTCTTAGTATCGATAATCAAATGGATGAGGAGATATAGGTGTGATATGCCATAGGGACGAAGGGCTTGGTCTAACCGAGATAACCGTCCTTTTGATGATGTGTATAGATCATAAGTTGATTTGGATTGGAAGAACTAATGGATATGTGAAAGACCGTCATAGGTCACTTTGTAAGGAAATTGGAATTTTTTAAGTAGTTTGGGGTACAGACTAAAGGGAGTTGATGAACATGATTGGATATGAGTATATCCAGCTAACTAGAAAAGGATGGGCAATTGAGATATTTATACAACCTTAGGGGTTACACTGAGGGCATGAGTGATTGATTTAGAGGGAGTTAGGAAACTCATTAGCGATGGATGAGTTTTCATATAATGATGGTTATCATACTAGAAGTCGATAAATGCCATTTGAGGCACTACATGAAAGGATAGGTTGAGTTGTCCCCATTGTGGACTAGAATTGGTAAAAGAGGCTACTAATGTGATAATGGTGTTTGTGGAAAGTATGAGAGCAACAAGGGGTTCTAGGTAGAAAAGGAGGAAACCACTAGATTTAGTGACAAAGTTATGTAGGGAGTTTCACCCATAGTAACGGGTGGTATGTTTTGGTAAAATGGAAGAGTTGATGTAGAGTTTTGTAGGTCCATTTATGATCTATGGAAAGATCGGACCAGTAGCTTATGAGTATAGAATTACCTGGGGAAAATGAGTTGTATACATGATACATTTCATGTATTGAGATTGGTAAATGTTGTTTGAGAATGCATTTTGCATGTACGGTTATTCGGGACTTGTGTTAATAAGAGTCTTTGTTTTATCGAAGAGTCATTTGTGAGATTTATTGACTGTGAGGTCAAGAGTTTGGCAATGAGTTTAATTATTTTTGGTTTATATATGTGGTATTTTGAAACTTGAACTAAAGTTCACGTGGAAATGAGAGGAGTTCATTTAGAACAAGTATTCTCGTGTGATCTGTCGTTTGTGTGTTTGATCCTAAGGAGTAAATCTCGGGACGAGATTTCTGTTAGGAGGGAGTGATGTGACAACCCTGGTTTTGAGGTTCGTCACTTAGTTTTATTTTGTGCTAGTTACGTGTCTTTACGTGTTTATGTGCTTATTGGTGTGAATAGATTGTGGTTTGGATATCGTTTCCGGTACGGGGTACCTTGTGAGTGAAACGATGTGTGATGATTTCATGTTCATGAGCTCACGTGGTAGTGACTATGAAGTGAAATGGTGTTATTTAGTGGTTTTACGTATACGTATATGTATTATTGAAAATCGTATTTTTACGATTTACGGTTTAGCATTTAGAGGTCTTGGATGAGGTAATTTGTCATATGGATATTTTTCGGGATGGTTCTAAGTCATTTAGGAATTAGTTATAAAGTTTATTTCAAAATTTGAGATTTTTTATAAAAGTGTATATTTTACATCTTTTACGGTAAAACCCGTAAATTTGACTAGTTTTACGGTTTTGAGGTTTTGGAGGCTTTAGGAGATGAAATAAATTAAGGAAAATTAAGGTAATAGTATTAATACATATATTAATTATAAATAGAAAACAAAAAAGAAATAAAAGGGTGCAAAGTCGGTTTGGACGACTTAAACAAAAAAAGGGGAAAAGGAAAAAAGGTAAGTGGGCTTGTAGTTGGACTAGGATTTTGTGCTATATAAATAATACAAACATAATATCAAACGCATTATTTTTCTTCCTAGAGAGTTTTGGTTGACATGTATTAAAGAAAAATTAGGGTTCATCAAAAATTTTGGGGTTTTCATAAATCAAAGGTAAATCTTCATAACCCTTTTTAATTAAATTGTTTTTATGTTTTCTTTAATCATCTTATGATGGATTTAGGTTAGGGTAAATTTAAAAACAGTAAATTAATGTTATATTAATCATAATATGATGATTACATAAACTAGGGCTTGTATTTAACGGGGTTATGGGTAATTAATTAGTTTAATTTGATTAAACCCGTTTTTAAAAATTGGGAAGAATTTTGAGTCAATTGTTTTGATCATATCGAGAGTTCTATAAACTATTATTTTACGATCCATGTATCCCTGAAATGGTAAATGAAGTGTCTTTACAATGAAAGAAACGAGAACTAAATTGGAGGTCAGGAAGTGGGTCAAAAACAGGTTACAACAGTCAGAGGTCAAAACAGCTTTGAAGTAAGCCTGTTTTCATTTTAAGTTTTGGGTTGTTTGGGGTACTTAGAGTTGCATTGGGATCTTCTAACGAACATAAGAGATGGTTTATATATTATAGTAAGTATCTTCACTTGGGCTAAGGTTGTGGTTTAGGGTAAGACCCCCTAATCATAACAAACTTTTTGTAAGTTTAAAATCAGTAAATCTGGAATGACAAAAGTATATATGTATATATATATATATATATATATATATATATATATATATATATATATATATATATATATATATATATATATATATATATATATATATATATATATATATATATATATATATATATATATATATATATATATATATATATATATATATATATATATATATATATATATATATATATATATATATATATATATATATATATATATATATATATATATATATATATATATATATATATATATATATATATATATATATATATATATATATGTATATATATATATATCGGGGCCTTAACAGTAGCTTTAAGGTTGGGGCAAGTGGGAGGTGTTAGCTAACATATGTAGGAGCATAAATATTCCCTTTACAGAGATCATGGGTGTGTTTAGGTGGGTGTTTGGCTTATAGTTTGGAGACCTAAAACTGGGACTGTTTTTGATAAAATGTTAACGGGATGTGTTATGAAGTAAAACGAGTTAAGGGCTTTATAGAGGGGTGTAATGAGAATCTTAGAGCATATATATGAGGTATATATATGGGAGGAGGTTAGATGTCCATCATAGGTTGATGAGCCATTTTAGTGTTTGGTTCATGTTTGGATTATGTGTGTTTGGTTGTTAGCTTTTTGCTAGTGCGTGGATGTTTGGGAAAGCTCAATCGGGTGAGTTTCATAGTCCCATGTTTACTATTGTTTTTGACTTCCAGATGGGATGAAAGAGACACTGTTTTGTTTTGATATTTATAAATTATGTTGTGAATGGTTAGGCGTTGGTAATGGACTTATGTGTGCATACTTATATGATTAACTGCTAGTTGAATTCTTGATTGTTTATGTTTTGACTTGGTACCAAGGGGTTGTTGACAAGGCGGGGCCTTGGGGAGGTACATAGATGTGTGAGCATCTATGGGACCAATGGATAATGACAAGGCGGGGCCTTGGGATTTGGTTCATAGGTGTTGGATGCCTATGGGAGTATGGTGTTTGGTATGGCTGGGAGCCTGAGTTATGGTTTGATTAGTTAAATCTTGAATGTTAGTTTGTTAATGCATATTAGTATCACATTGTCCATATGTTTTTAACTTTTGGTTGTTACTCACAGCTTATGGTATGATTTTGGCGTTTGAGTCTAAACCTATGACTCTCACCAACTTTATGTTGACGTGTTTTAGTGTCTCTTTCAGGTGAGAATGTGGTTAAGCTTGAGGATAGAAGAGGCTAGATTTGGATGCCTTAGGAATGCATTTAGAAGGAGATCCCCGTTCCTTCTTAGTTTCATTTGCTCATTTAATAAGTGATACTATTTGGCACCTATATGTTGATTGTTAGTGTTATTTGTTTGTCGTGGGTAAGAGGTAGGACTGTTACCTACTTACCTAGACTCCTGCTATGTTGAGATATTGTCATGACATTTGTGTCGCTATTTATGACATTATGTTTGCATTTTAGTTTTCTCTATAGAGACACCATTTGTTGTGATGATATCCATACGTCGCGCCCCATATTCCGCCATGGTGGGGTGTGACAGCTTATCCTCTCCTTCTAAGAAAGCATACTCAAGGTGTGATGGTAAATCCTTAAGCTCTAAATTAGGTGGAATCTCAATAGAAGGTTTCACTAATGATGGATCATTATTGGTAACTTCCTTAGGAGTATGTGGAGAAGTATTATCCTCATTGAGAAGTTTCTCAATGGTACGAATATCTTCTTCCCAATCGGTGGGAGAATCGTCATATGGTAAATCCACAACTCCTAAACTTGCCTCAAATTCTTGTAGAAGAAAATCACTTGCTCCAAAAGGATTCAAGGACGGAGCAATGGAAGCTACGGTCTCAACATGTGGAATGTCCTCATTACTACTCTTGCAAGCATCATGAAAGTGTTCATCACATACTTCATCAAGAACATCCACAATGTTAACAGTTTGACACCCTTGAGATTTCTTAGTCACTTTTCCCATCTTAAACACAACTTTCTCATCCTCTACCCTCATAATGAGTTCCCCTTCTGCCACATCAATGAGAGTGCGACCGGTCCTTAAGAAGGTCTTCCTACAATAAGGGGAACTCTAGGGTCCATATCATAGTCCACAACTACAAAATCCGCGGGGAATGTGAATTTATCAACTCCAACAAAAACATCTTCCGCAATCCCTACTAGACAAGCAATTGAACGGTTTGCTAATTCGAGTGTCATTCTAGTAGCTGTAAGCTCGGGAAGAGAGAGTTGTTTCCAAACCGACAAAGGCATCAAATTTATGCTAGCCCCAAGGTCCGCTAGTGCCATACAGTTCTCTATCCCAGGTAAATTACATGGAATTAAGAACCGGCCTAGATCACCAAGTTTAATAGGTAAATTCTTCAACAACACCGAGGAACAATTCTTGTTTAATGAAGTGTTAGGCATATCAACCAATTCTTCTTTGTTTGAGAGAAGGTCCATAAACATCTTGGCAAACTTAGGCATGTAAGCTAAAGCCTCCGCAAAAGATATGTTGATATTCAATGGCTTGAACATCCTCAAAAAGTTGGAAACTTACATGTCATCTTTGTTCTTTAACTTCTCTTTCCTCAACCTAAAAGGATATGGTAAATTTGGTTTGGGTAAAGGTTGAGTAGAGGGTGTTGAAGGACTCTCCTCTTGGGTTTCTTCAAGGATAGGCTTAGAAGGTGTAGGATTGGTTAATGGTGGAATGTCACAAGGAGGGACCGTAGGAGGAATCACCAAAGGGTGAGTAGGAGTACTCATTATTAACTTTGGGCCTTGTTCCCCCTTTGATGGCGGAGGAATGGAAGGTCCCACGATGGTTTTCCCACTCTTTGTACTAATAACATTAACATTGGCTCGAGGATTAGTTTGGGTATTTGAAGGTAAAGCACCTTGAGGTCTTTGGTTTAAGAGCAACATAAACTTCTTATTGTCTCCTCTTGCATTGCCCTTAATTGATCTTGAGTCCTTTTTTCACTCTCATGAATCCTTCTTTCATTCTCTTGATTCATCTTATGAAGTAGTTCAATGGTTTCATTTTGTCCATTCCCTTGATATCCTTGGTTTTGGAAAGGTAGAGGTAGATTGTGAAACCCTTGGTTATTGCCATAAAAGTTGTTCCCTTGGTGGTTCCCTTGAAAGTTATTTGGCCCTCTATGGTGGTTATTCTCTTGATAATTTCCTCTTAGCCCTTGGTTTCTATTTAGCATTTGTGGATTGTTTGCTTGAGGTTAGGTGGGATGATGGGGAGGGAAACCCGGTGGAGCAAGGTAGTTGTTTGATTTGTAAGAAAGGTAATTAGGATTGATGTTTGGTTTGAAGTGTGTCCTTCAATCATTATTATAAGCATAACATTCTCCTTGATAGGCTTGCACTTTGTCACAATTCAAATGTGAGGAGGGACTCCACATGTCTCACATTGAAGGGTGATGGCATTAACGTTGTTGGTAAAAGAGTTGCTCAATTTAAATTCACAAAGTTTTCGAACCATCTCACTAATAATATCAACCTTTTGATTCAAAGCCTTGTCAATTGGTTGAGTAGCACCCTCTTGCACCACATGTACCACCTCTTCTCTATCCCTATTGCTTTGAACCATGTATTTTGTCTCAATGATATCCCATGCATCTTGGGTTGACTTAGCAAGAATGTTCCCACCCGCAACCGAGTTAAGGGAATCTTGATGGTGTGGTCTCAAGCTATTATAGAAGGTATTGATTTGGTGGACTTGGTCAAAACCGTGGTTAGGGCATTTTCTTAACAACTCTTTGAACTCATCCCAAGCCTCACTAACGATTTGATCTTTCTTTTGTGAAAGCATATGATTTGATTCCTTAATGCGGTGGTTCATGAACGGGGAAAGAACTTGTTCATTTCTTCTTCAAATCCTCCCAAATGAAAATTCTATTAGAGGGTTGCTTATCTAGCAAAATCCTAGCATTTCCCTCCAAAGAGAAAAAGAATAATATCAACTTAACCGCCTCGTGAAGGACCCCATTATACTTGACAGTGTTACAAATGGACAAGAATCTCTGGATGTTGTCATGAGGGTCATCCATAGATCTCCCTAAGAAAGGTATAGAATAAACCATTTTTATCACACATGTCTTAAGTTCAAAATTGTTAGCGGCTATCTCGGGAATGACTATGGCATCCGCATTCCCATCCACGTTGGATTGAAGAATCTCGAACAATGGACGTTGATCAATGGCGGCCATGGCTTCGTTTATGTTGTCGAAAGCGCGATGCTCGTGATTGGCTTGAGGGCCGGCTTTGTTCTTATTTCTCTTCCTTTTGGGAGGAAGTGGTACACCACTAGGTATATGTGCACGCGCTCGAGTGCGCATGCAACTCAACACGAGGAATGAGAGAGGGGCTCTTGGTCTACTTTTAAAGAGAATAGATTATCTCCTTCGAGTTTCAATAGTGAAAACTAATAAGTGTGTAAACACTTATCCTTTTGCCACTAAAATCAAGGAAAAACAAGACCTAATCATGTGTTTTATGTCGTAAAAGTCGGAATTACGCGTGGTTTTGTGTTTTTGTGTTAAAATAGGTACAAACGATCAAAAGAAGAGAAAACACGGGATTTTACGGTCAAATATTGAAGAAAAGTCCAAAAAGCTGAAATCAAAATCAAAAGACCAAAAGTGTGCCCAAATTCACGAAAACCGGCTTAACCGACACGAGTTTGAAGAAAATGATCAACAAAGCCGAAATCAAGCTCGATCTTAGTGGATTTAATATCATTTGAGTTTAATGGGCCTTGTGGGTCCCACATTTGCTTATTGGGCCCACAAGCCCATTTGGAAAATTGAATTAAAATGCTAAAAACGGATCAAGCCCATCAAGCCCAATTGCTAACAAAAGGAACGGATGGAGTGTTTAATCATCTTGGGCCATAGCCCATTTAGCTAAATTTAAAGAAACGAATGATGAGTTCAAAGTTTGGTCAAAAGAAATGTCAAACACACTCACACGAATAGACATAAAACCCACACTCACACCCCTTCTCACCCCACGTGTATTACTCTCCCCAATCACAATATAATAAACGGATGAAGACAGTTTTTGCAGTCAACTCACACAAACCCTTTGGTCAACCCACATCACACGTGTAAACCCTCCCCCCACACGTTTGTTATTTATTACTCACACTTTTTTGTTATTCACTCGATGATAACAATGAATTCATTCCTAGTCAAACACTTACCCTGCACCCTCACAACACACGAATACTCCCCACACGTTTTATTGTATCCCCACTCACACGAATTAAATAAAAAGTTTACCCCATCCCACCTTTTCGATACACACAATGTGTTTTTCATCTCTCTCCCAAAACAAACAACCACTAGTTTTTACCAATCCCCCAAACCCTAATTCATAAATTAAACCAAAATTACCCAATGAAAATTAGGTGTTTTACCAAAAACGTGTGATTCACACGCACACAAATAAATCCCCCAAGAATTCGGAGCCTAATTAGTGGTGGTCCTCAATCCACTGTGGCATCCCTCTTTTTTGTGATTGGTTATCACCTCTCACCACCAATCATCCATCACTAATATAAGGCCACATCAGCAAAGAGAAAGCACAAGAAGCACAAGTTCCTTCCAGGCTGGTGATCCATGTGCAAGAGGCTTATTGTTCATCGTTCGATCAAGAGAGAGAAAGAAGAATGAAGGAATGAAGGGCCTGGATTATTTGTTTACTTTGGAAGCTAAGAAGAAGGTTTTTCAGGGTTTCTCCTATAAAAACCCTCATATCTGTGATTTGTGGAGTCAACTTATTCTTTAATTTACTGTTTTTTTAATTAATTTAGGAGTAGGGTTAATTTAGATTTAATTTTTGAAAATTAGTTTTAGGGTTATTGTATTTTTCAATTTTCAGCAAATTGTAATTTTCTTTATTAATTAATGAAAATTTTATTTTATTAATTTCATCTCATTTTCTCTGAATTTAATTTCAATCTTTATTCTGCTTCTTTTTAAATGTTACTGTTCGTTTTATCATTTATATAAAAAAATATAATAAATAAAGGAAGTTACTGTTGTTCGGATTGGCTTATTATTTGGCTCGGTTCGAGTACTATTCCTGTTCGAGGCTCATTATTGGTTCGAGTGGTTCGAACGGATGATGATGATGAAGTTTCGGTGATGATGTGTAGCTTCGGTTCACAAGTACGCTCAGTGATACACGCGTTTTGTACGGGGTTCGGATTTTAAGTTCTCGGTATCCTCTCGAATTGATCACGGTTCTAAGTGGAATGATTTGTTCTTGGTTAATAAAAAGGTGTTGGTTTGTTTATCTATTTTGAACTAATAGTAAATAAATGTAAGTGACGTGAGTAGATTATAAGCTTTGAAAGATTAAACTAAATTGACGAGTTAAAAAATAAAAGCTTGAAAACGTAAAGAGAAGATTAGAAAAATACTTTGAAAACTTAACTAAATTAAAACTTAAAACTTTATAAAACTTTAAAACTTAGTGCATCGGGATATAAGAAATGCAAAGCTGTCGGAATGTCACAATCATCACCATCGGAATACAATTAAAATGATCCATCGGAATGTTTCAAGTGAAGGTCCATCGGAATCTCAAGGTAAACTTCTATCGGAATATGGTCTATCGCAAAGTGAATCTATCGGAATGAGCCAGATCGGAAAGTCAGATCGGAATGATGTAAACTAAAAATGGGCAGAGTTTCGATTCAAAAAGGACCTTAAATCCCGTCGGAATATGCGATCGCAATATGCGATCGCAATCCCAGATCGGAATAAGGGGTAAGATACAACCTATCGCAAAGTAAAACCCTCTTGGGTTATTGCGATACTAAGCAAGAAACCGTCGGAATGTGATAAAACTTTTATATTGCGATGGAAACAAATTCAATCCGAGAATGGTAATAAGCTGAAACTTCAATAAGCACTTACAATAAGCTATTTTAACCGGGACTTAAACACTTCAAAAAGATTAAATTGGACAACTTTTGAAAACGAGAAATCATAAACTTTATAAACAAAACTTTTGAATGACTAAACCTTTTTAATAATCCGAAAAGTAAAAAGCTAAAGCATGAAGTAAGCTAATAAGCATAAAGATTGATCTTTTGAATACTTGAACATGAAGCGAAACCAAACCGTGAGGATTGTAGCTTTCGGATTAAAGGCAAAATGAAACCAAGAAAAGTAGGAAGAGATTAAAGAACACAAACTTAAACTTAAACTTTTAATTAAGAAACTTAAAATACAAAGATTCATGAAAAGCTTAAAATTTGAAGGATGAAAACAAGGAAAAATTTAGTGAGAGAAAGTTGGGAACTTTCTCTCTCTAAACTAGAGAAAAAATGAAAACTAAAAACTAAGCTAAAGACTAAGGCTTCTAAAATTGTGAAGTGGAATCTTTATATAGGCGTGTGATATGGGCTCGTGAATGGGCTTTGGTATCGGGCTTCTTTTCTTCTTTCTTCTTTAGTCTTTACGTTTGATGACGTATAGTCCCCAGCCGGGTCATGAACCCGGCCCATGGGTACTACCCGTATCCGGCCCATCACAGATGGGTGGGATAATGCCATTCAGGCTTATGGGCTTGGATGAACAGTAACCGCACACATATGTGCGGCCCACGGCCCGGTGCGGCCGACCTATGGTTAGACAGAATAATATTCTGTCTAGAAATATCTTTATCCCAATGGAGGAGGATATTCACTACCAGAATTAGAAGATAACAATCATTCTAAATCTGGTAGTTATCTCTTCCTTGGGGCCGAAGCATCAGTGAAAGCCCATTAGGGTTTCACTGCCTATAAAAGGAACCATCAAGAGTTCCACAAAGGTATTACGATTCATACTCTAAACTCACATAAACCCTAAATCGATTACTTACTCTCACGCGGGAGTCTAATCGTGGGAAACATTACCACGGTAAGCCTAACGCGTGCTGTTTAGTGTGCAGGATCCCAACCAAACGATTCACTTGGTGCAGGAGCCGGAGCCCAGCCAACCCGAATTAAGCCTAATTCAGGTCTAGCAAGGATCAACCAACTTTTGCATCAACAAGTTGGCGCCATCCGTGGGACTAGAACCCACGACCACGATCTCCATGACACCCTCACCTACCTCAACCCTGGATAACCCTGACCCAGGGAGTGCGCCAAACCCTCCTAACAAGGAACCGCGCAGACCCTCGACGGAGGAAGAAGTGGAAGTCCTACCACTCAGTGAGGAGGATCTTACTCGAGTTCTCACGCAGAACTTCGATAGGATCGTCCCGGGGATCGCATCAAGGTTGAATCTGGGGAGGAACCTCCAGTCCAGACTCAACTTTGGTGACACCAGACCAATCACCTCCTCCCAAAATCAGAGGAAAAGGAGAGCTCGGCCTCAGGAACAGGGCACCTTTGAGGAAACTCCTCAACCCCGGAATGTGTTTGAGCGCATAGGAGATCGCCTCATGCAGGAACTAATGCAGTCACGAGAGGGAGAAAAGTCGGATGGCTCACCCGAACGACCAGATCGAGAGCTTTCCAGAACCGCACGTCGCCCGAGTGTGTGGGACAGGATGAACACTGGGAAAAAGGCTCCTGGTTCGTCCCAAAAAAGTGGTCCCTATTCAAAGGATGGGGCACCACCGCCGTCCCCGGACCCGTCCGGAGAGGACTCAGATGACCATCCGCCTAAGCGTCGCCGGCCTAGGCGCACCCCTCCACCACCACCAAACAATGATGAGTATTATGGTGGCCCTTACTATCGAGATGCGAAAGCGGAGGATCTTTCGCGTCCATGGTGTGAACCATGGGATGACCCTAGGCTCACCCGGCCATGGGCGGATCCCAGGGAAGACCCGTTCACCCTCCGCATACGGAACTATTCTGAGGACACCAAACGTCGCATGTCGGCATGTATCAAGACTTATGATGGGTCCGGTGATCCGGTGGATCACCTTAAAATATTTGATACACAGGCTAAAATTGAGCGATGGCCCATGCCTATATGGTGCCAAATGTTCAATTCGACCTTGATCAGAAATGCCCGTGACTGGTTTGAGGCACTCCCTCCACGGAGCATTGATAGTTTCACGGAACTACGCACTGCGTTTGAGAACAATTATACTCAAAGGAAGAAGTATAATAGGGATCCGGTCTCATTGGCAACTGTCAAGCAACGGCCGGGGGAGTCCACAGAAGCCTTCACTGAACGCTTCAATGATGAGTGCACGTGCACAAGAACCATGTCGGAGCTCCTGAAAATCTCTGACTACATGCACGCCATAACAGACAGAGAACTGATCAGGCGCCTCAATGACAAGCGTCCAGAGAGATATGATGACCTCATGGAAAGGGTCAGAAATTTCATAGAAGGAGAAACAGCTGTCGCCGCGGCCTACCAATCCCGAGGAAATGGGTACCGGTCAAATGATCAGTCCCGGAGACAATCGGGCGGTCAAGGCAATCAGAAAAATAACAAGGGCTCAGACTATAAGAGCCAAAACAAAGGAGGACGGCAGGACGATAAGTTCACCCCCCTAAAGATGTCCTACCGGGAGATCTTGCTGACGGAAGGGGCGAACTTCCCAAGGCCTCCCCCAATGACCACTCCGCCGGAACGTCGGCAAGGAAATCGCTTCTGCGAGTTCCATAATGACAAAGGCCACGGTACGGAGGAATGTATCCAGCTCAAGAAGCATATCGAGTCACTGATCAAATCAGGTAAACTCAAGCACCTAGTTAAGGATTGGAAGGATGGAAAAGACAACAACAAGAAGTATGATAAGAAGGATCCCCAAAAGGACAAACCTTCGACTATATACATGATCCAATCCAGACAGCACCGCACGAGGCAGAAAGTTGGCCAAACATTTTCACGCGGCAGGGAAATCTCATTCCCTCCCATCACAACAAGCGATGTGATTGATGCGCCTCTCACTATTGAGATAAGCATTGGAACACACAACGTTCGTCGTATGTATGTGGATGGAGGATCGTGAGCAGAGGTACTGTATGAACACTGTTTCGTGCAGTTATGCCCAGAAATAAGAAGCCAATTAGTACCGGCCACGTCGCCGCTTACTGGCTTTAGTGGAGACACTATCTGGCCGATAGGGCAATTACGTTTGCTTGTAACCATTGGGAATGAGGAACATTTCACTACGGCGTGGATGAACTTCATGGTGATACGCTCACACTCTCCGTATAATGGGATCATAGGCAGACCAGGCATTTTGGCTATACGGGCAGTACCCTCTACGGCGCACGGAATGATCAAATTCCCCGTTGAGGGGGGAATCGTTACCATTTACAACACAGTCGTACCAGCATCCGAGTGTCACACCGTGACAACACCGGCTCCACCTGTTCCACCCAAGGATGGATCACCACCTCCCAATTGGAAGGTAGCCATTCACCCTGACTATCCGGAACAGGAGGTATCCATAGGAGGGGCGCTCTCGGATAGCGGCAAAAGGGCCATGTGCTCTCTTTTAAGTGCAAACCTAGATATATTCTCATGGGAGCCAAAGCATATGACAGGCGTGGCACGTGCGATAGCAGAGCATAAGCTCCAGATCCGCCAAGGGTACCAACCCATCAAGCAAAAGAAGCGCGACCAGGCGCCTGAGCGCAGCCAAGTGATATTGGATGAAGTACGGAAACTAGTGGATGCAGGCATCATGCGCGAGGTATACTACCACGAGTGGTTGTCCAATCCGGTCATGGTCAAGAAACATGACGGAAGTTGGCGCATGTGTGTGGATTTTACGGATCTAAACAAGGCCTGCCCACAGGACTGTTACCCGTTACCGGAAATCGACTGGAAGGTGGAGTCCCTATTTGGGTATCCTTTTAAATGCTTCTTGGACGCATATAAAGGGTATCACCAAATCCAGATGGCGGAGGAGGATGCAGAAAAAACGGCGTCCCATACGAGCCAAGGCGTATATTGCTATACGAAAATGCCGTTTGGACTGAAGAACGCCGGTGCTACATATCAGCGGTTGGTGGACAAAGCTTTTGAATCACAGATAGGACGCAACTTGGAAGTCTATGTTGATGACTTGGTGATAAAAAGTCACACGGAGGAGTCACTTCTCCGGGATGTCCAAGAGACATTCGACACGCTGAGAAGGATTAACATGAAGTTCAATCCAAAGAAATGTACATTTGGGGCAACAGAGGGAATGTTCCTCGGATACTTGATTGATCCAAACGGCATCAAACCTTGCACAGAGAAGACGGACGCAGTGATACAACTGCCGTCCCCTCAGACACGGAAGGAGGTGCAATCCTTAAATGGGAAGCTAGCCGGGCTAAATAGGTTCCTATCTAAATCCGCAGAGAAGTCATTACCCCTATTTAAGACGCTCAAGAAGTGCATTAGAAAGGGAGACTTCCAATGGACGAAGGAAGCCGAGGAAGCCTTCGGCCAACTAAAGCAGCATCTTGCATCCCTCTCTATGCTAGTGGCTCCTCGGCCAAAGGAAGAACTCATTATGTATCTCTCAGCCACTCATGGCGCAATAAGCGCGGTACTTATGACAGATAGAGATACAATGCAAACTCCGGTCTAATTTATAAGTAGAACACTACAAGGGCCAGAGCTGAATTACTCTTCTATGGAAAAACTGGTGCTAGCACTAGTGTTTGCTACGAAGCGGTTGTGCCGATACTTTCAGGCACACCCAATTGTGGTCATTACGGATCAGCTAATTAAGCAGGTTATTTCTAGACCGGACGTAGCAGTGAGGCTACAAAAATGGAGCATCCTATTGGGGGAGCACAATATATCTTACATGCCAAGGACGGCTGTTAAAGGCCAGATCTTGGCAGATTTCCTGATCGAGAAGCCGGATGAGGAAGGACCAATCGTTAAACAAGACGAGATCCCAACAGAACCATGGGTGTTATTCACTGACGGATCTTCGTGTACGGACGGGTCCGGAGCAGGTCTCATCCTCACAAATCCAGAAGGAATGGAATTCACGTACGCTCTCCATTTTGAGTTCACGGCCACCAACAACGAAGCTGAATATGAAGCATTAATTGCGGGTTTGAAAATCGCCGCTAGAATGGGAGTCCGCAACCTTGAGGCCTACGTGGACTCACGGCTTGTCGCGAACCATATTCTAGGTGGATATGTGGCTAAAGAGGACAACATGGTCAGGTACTTGGAAAAGGTCAAGTCACTAATCGCGATTTTCAGTAAGTTTTCCATCAAGCAGGTCCCAAGGGGCGAGAACAAAAAGGCGGATGCCCTCAGCAAGATCACACCCACAAGCTTCGCTCACTTGTCCAAACAAGTCCTGGTGGAAATACTCAAGGAGAAATCTCTAACGGAAGGGGAGGTTGCTGCTATAGTTGAGGAGGATGGACCTACATGGATGACCCCGATTATCAACTATCTGACTAGTGAAGCCCTTCCAGACGAGGAAAAAGTAGCACGGCGCATCAGAAGGAATTCGCAGCATTTCGAACTTCGAGAAGGAATCCTTTACAAGCGCTCATTCTTGCAGCCATGGCTGCGGTGTGTGGGACCACGGCAAGCCGCATACGTAATCAGTGACATACATGAAGGATTGTACGGCATGCATGCAGGTCCACGGTCCGTGGTAGCTAGAGCCTTACGGAGAGGATACTATTGGCCTACCATGCACAGAGACGCGCGCGACATGATTCGCAAGTGCAGTGATTGTCAGGTGCATAGGCCAGTACCGCGGCACCCGCAGCAGGAACTTACACCTATCACGTCCCCATGACCATTCTATAAGTGGGGAATCGACATTGCAGGACCATTTCCTATAGCTGCGGGGGGAGTTAAATTCTTGATTGTTGCGATGGACTACTTCACACGATGGATAGAGGCCAAGGCAGTCAAGTCTATCACAGGCAAACAGGTTAAGAAGTTTGTTTGGGAACATATTGTGTGCCGTTTTGGTCTACCAAGAGAAATCATCTCGGACAACGGCAAGCAGTTCACGGACAACCCATTCAAAGATTGGTGTGCATCATTGAACATCAAGCGGCGCTTCGCATCTGTTAAGCATCCGCAGACAAATGGCCTTGTCGAACGGGCAAATAGAAGCTTGGGGAATGGCATCAAGGCGCGTCTGGATGAATGAAGTGGAAAATGGGTCGATGCGTTATCACATGTACTATGGGCGCATAGAACTATGATCAAAACAGCCAACGGAGATACTCCATTTGCATTGGCTTACGGCACTGAACCCGTTATACCAGCAGAAATAGGGATGCCTACCATCCGCACGGCGGAGGTTAATGTCGTCACAAACGATGAACAGCTGCGAATCAACCTGGATCTGTTGGAAGAAAAGAGGGAAATAGCAGCCATCAATGAGGCTAAGTCCAAGGATAAGATGAAGGCTTATTATGACGCCAAGGTCAAGGGTGTTTCTTTTCGACCGGGAGACTACGTCTATCGTGCTAACAAAGCAAGTCGAGCGGAGAATACAGGAAAGCTGGGCCCTAAATGGGAAGGACCGTATGAAGTCACTAAAGCCTTGGGACGAGGCGCGTACAAGTTACGTGTCATGGATGGCCGTGACCTAGAGCGCACATGGAACATCTCCAATCTCAAAAGGTGCTATCTTTGAAAGCTACGGCTTCCGCATGGGTACTTCGCTATATGCGGTCTTAATAAAGAACCATGCGGTCTATCTGTTTTGTTTTTCTTATGTTTGTTTAGTTTCCTTTCTTGTTTTTTAGGACTTGTCATCATTGTTCAAACAAAAGTGTAAATGTTCTAATAAAATGCCGTGGTGCCTAGCTAGCTCCACGACATGTTTCGTGCAAATCATTTTTTTTAGATTTTTTGTTAGTCGTATGAATTTTACTTGTATTATAATAAGCCATGTTTCATTCATATGCATTCTTTCAAATTACTGTACATGTACTATACGCCTCCAGGTGGGGTAAGAGGATTAAGTGAACCTACTAATTCAACTTGCCGCGTAAGAGGGATGCAACCCCAGCCGCACGGATCATGTATCCTTACTAGACACCTTACTCACAAGACGTTGGGGTAAGTTTCATATGCCATAGTCGCACAGCGCTCCACATAGTAAAGACGCACGTCGCATGTCTAGTAAAATATAGACTTGTATGTATTTTCTTTCTTTGTGTGTAAGACGTGATATATCATGCAGTATTGAGGTACAATATTTAACACAGTCAAAATACACAAGTTTCCAAAATAGATAACAAAATTGCCGTGGTCACTCACGGACTTATACACAAAAAAAAAACAAATGTTGTTAGCCGTGTACATACACGGACGAATAGAAACAATATTCAGAGGTTACAAACCAAAGTGTCTGAAAGGGATCATAAAGTAGGAGCATCCTACATAGGGGGAAAAACTTACCCATTTCCTCTTGTTCCTCGACCAGACACGACAACCACTCATCACTTTCTTTCCGCTTCTGGGCTTGAGCCGCATTCCTCTCCAGCACCACACTTAAGGGTTCTTCATCAAGCACGATCCTGGTTACGTCCTCGTATATGAGGAGCGTCAGGTGGTTGGGCGATGGAGTGAAGGAAGCACGGGAGAACGCACTAAGACTTAGCCTTTCCATGATTTCTATATTTGACGCATCTTTGGTGGCCTCCAGCTCATATAAGAATGGATAGTGCAGATCCCGCATCGCGGCCATGGAAGCAGTCATCTTGTTAGCAGCTTCAGGCTTAAAGAAGGCATGAGTGGTAAAGTTTTCTCCTTTCTTAATCAGCTCAACGGCCTCAACCATCCCCTCGTGACGTCCGTGGTCAATACCATCGGACACAAGGCTTGCAAATTGTTACACAAAATCCGGGGCCTCTAGGACCTTCATGACGGCCAGGCGTGCTCCATGTCCGACCATCCACCTACGGCCGGCAATAGCTGATAGCAGTTGGGGGCATAGCACATTGTCACGCTCAGCGGTGAGGGCATCAATCATCAACTCTTTTTGGGCAAATGCCTCTTTCAGCTCTTGGATAACAGCCCTCTCATCAGCAAGTTCCCCTTGTACTTTCTCCATGCTTTGGACGGCCAGGTACGCGTCTTCTAGTTTCTTGTTAAGCACGTCTACCTGGCTGGAGTACGAGTGGGCAGAAGCTTCCGCCGTGGCTACCTATAAGAAATAAAGTGTTAGCATATATTTCTTTTCGAATATGGGTGGTGCGGCACGGATATGTACCTTGGTGGTTGCAGCATCTAGTTGTGACTCAAGATTGGCCACTTGTTGGTCGTATTCATTCGCGCGGGCTGACTGCCTTTTAATGGTCGCCTCGGCGCTGGCCAGTTGGGATTGGAGGTCGGAAATTTGAGCTTCATTCTCTACAATCATCTTCTCCCTCCGTCCAACTTTCCTCTTGAGAGATTCAACATGCCCAAGTGCGGATTCAAACCTTACCCTCATCGAGGTACCCATCGCCATTTGGTGTACCAAGGCACCATTATACTCATCCGCCAAGTCTGCATGACTGAGCGCATTTACCTCTCGCACCAAGCTTGGTGGTATGCAATTGTTGAGGTACTCCCAGCACTCATCGGCGTCCCTCAGTCATGATGTCGTTGTGATATTCCATACAGGATTGAACGGTTGAGGGGGGCCGGACGCTGGGAGGTCTTGGGAGGCTGTGGGTGAACCTTCTTCAAATACAGGGTCGGACTTTGTGGGGGTCGTGGGGTTTCTTTCCACTTCCTTTCCTTTCCCCTTATTAATTTGGGTGTCAGAGGGAGGCGCGACACCAGTATGGTTGTCCCTGTGTAACAAGTATTGAGGAATATATTAAGTATTGCTTACAAGGAAATTTGCCATTCTTACATATTAGGATGAAGTCTTACATGTCGTTTCTTGCTACTTTGGAGGCGGTTGGGACAATCTGAGTGACGGGATCGACATGTGCGGCCCGGATAGTCTCGGAACCCTGAGTAGCACTCCCGACAGATTGGTACAAGGGGTGGTCTTCTCGAAGTCTCTTGGCAGGAGCGTTGTGTTCGCCAATCTCAACTGAAGCAGTTCTCCTCGCTCGGTTGCTTCTTTTTCGGGTACGCCTGGCGACGGGCTGAGCTGTTGCTTCGTCGATCTCCTCCTCGACCTCTTCTTCCACTTCTTCTTCCTCTTCTTCCAGGTTGACTTGTTGCACTTCTTCATCATCATCACCCATCATCCGGCGAAGGCTGGAGGTGGTTAACTCAATATTATCTCCCTGCTGTTCCTTATGCGGCGAGGAGGGCCCGGCTCCTCCTTCATGCATGTGGTTACCACCACCACCATTATCTCCATGCTCTTCCTCGTCGGAGTGGGGATCTAGCACGGCTTCGAGAGCAACTGTCACGTTTCGGGTATGCTCAAGAAGGGGTCGTTCATTCTCACGGAGAGGACGGGAACCCTCCGGTACAAGCTTTGGGTCGCCCTGACGCAAAAGTCCAAAGAAGTTCATTTCTGCCCAGCACAAAACAACATATGTTAGCCATTTATCAAATAATTGAATACATTTTTGCGTACGGATGTTAGCCTACCTTCACCCTGCCTTCTCCAAAACACGGGATACCTATTGGATGGACCAAAGTAATTGCGGCTAATTCCTAGCAAACACAGGAATGACTCGGGAAGGCTTCTATGGAACCCGGTCCTATTTAGATCTAATTCTTGGGAATGTCGGGGGTTGTATGTACTTGTGTGCGGCTTGGGGTCGTGGGGTATCCTAGTTCTAAAGGTGTAATCGCCCGGCCATACCACTGCGTCAATGAAAAAGTAGTGGTCGTACCAGTTTTTCAATGAATCCATTGGTTTATTGTGCGGTTGGGGACTGTTAGAGGATCGTTTCTTGAAAGATACCCAACCGTTTACTATGTTGGGGACATAAAAGAGCCGGAATAATTCTACGGTTGGGGGGATTCTCCTAGCACGGCAGAGGATCTCGAATTGGCTAATCTTACAGGCACCTATGCAGTGGAGCTGACTAATATGTACATCATAGTATCCTAACAGATCTACAAGGAAATGGGTGAAGGGGATGCGATAATTAGCCGCATCAAAGAGGCGAGTGTACAAGCCAATCTTACCCTCCGGAGCCTCAGTTATGAGGTCTCTGGCGCCAGGAAGTGAGGGGTGTAGGTTGGTAGGGATGAAATAGTTTGTACAAAAGTGGTTTAATTGGTCTTGGGTCATAACATTCAGCACGGATCCAATGGTAGGGTTGTTTCTATGAGCCATTACTAAATAAAATTGTAAGGACGTGGTGTTCTAACCTGCGTATGAAGGGATCCGTGCGTATTTGGTTCAAGCTAAGAGGAAAGCTTTAATGGCAGAAATGGAGTTTATAACTGTGTGTTTCACACAGCCGTGGGGGTGGCTTATTTATAGGGTTGCCTCGTGGGTCACGACCTGTTGGATGTGTGACACGTGTCTGCCACTATCTTAATCGTGTGGCTAGGGGGCAAGTGGCAAGTGAAACGTCAGGCGGACCCACAGGTCACTTCTGACTCAAACGTTTGCACTGCTCGAGGTTCTGACTGTTTGCACTTTTGTCAGTCAAACAAGTCAGATGAACAGTTATTAATGTCGGGTTATGCGGCTCTTACGTAAGACTTGACATTTAATACTATATTTAATTTGTCTCGGTCGCTATATGCGGCTGGGATATTGATGAAATAACTTCCTAAGCCAGGTTGCCACGTGCGGCCAATACAAATTCTTGGATAACTTATCATTTCTTATTGTTTCCTTGGTACGTCCGGGGAGCATCTTGGTAGTCTAGAGGTTACACCTATGGTCGTAACAACTAGACTGGGGGGACATAATGACGTATAGTCCCCAGCCGGGTCATGAACCCGACCCATGGGTACTACCCGTATCCGGCCCAGCACAGATGGGTGGGATAATGCCATTCAGGCTTATGGGCTTGGATGAACAGTAACCGCACACATATGTGCGGCCCATGGCCCGGTGCGGCCGACCTATGGTTAGACAGAATAATATTCTGTCTAGAAATATCTTTATCCCAATGGAGGAGGATATTCACTACCAGAATTAGAAGATAACAATCATTCTAAATCTGGTAGTTATCTCTTCCTTGGGGCCGAAGCATCAGTGAAAGCCCATTAGGGTTTCACTGCCTATAAAAGGAACCATCAAGAGTTCCACAAAGGTATTATGATTCATACTCTAAACTCACATAAACCCTAAATCGATTACTTACTCTCACGCTGGAGTCTAATCGTGGGAAACATTCCCACGGTAAGCCTAACGCGTGCTGTTTAGTGTGCAGGATCCCAACCAAACGATTCACTTGGTGCAGGAGCCGGAGCCCAGCCAACCCGAATTAAGCCTAATTCGGGTCTAGCAAGGATCAACCAACTTTTGCATCAACAACTTTTCTTTAAATAAACGTTTCCGACTTTGGATTTTGCGAAGTGTTGGTGAATAATTCCAACTCGTCTTATAATCTTTTGTTTAATAGACTCGAGTTCTTCGACATATATGAATCTTCCATCTTTGGCCTTTTCTTCGATAAATCTTCAAATAGGCGCAATGACTTCAAATCTTTTGCATCTCTTTGTACAATAGACTTCGTCTTGAGTCTTTTTCTTCGATAAAACCCGTGCAATCCCATGTTTTCTTCAATATTTATCCGGATGACTCTGAAAACACAATAAATACAAAAACCACGCATACTTCTAAACAAATGATATTAAACACGCGTTTTGGTCTTGTTTTAGCCAGAAATAAGTGGTAAAAGGATGGGTGTTTTCACACCTATCAAATCCCCTACACTTAACCATTGCCATGCCCTCATGCAATGCTTAGTGATAAAGCAAATTTACACTTTCCTCATAATCAATCAACCTTGGCCTTTATTAAAATACTTACTAAACAAAAATTAAAGTACTAAGAGAAATTAAAAACTTTAAAGGAAACAAAAGGATAGAAAACCATTTTCTTTTGAAAATAGCTATATGGAAATAACTTGCAAAGAGATCAAGGACTTACATTAGGGCTTCGGTGCTGCGACGATTTATCACCCTCAAGTTTCACGTTCCCCAAACTAAGCTTAAAAACGAGATCATTGTTATTATAAGTTAGCATATCAAACACTTACACACATGGTTTAATTAAAGTCTTAAACTCCCTTATTCCTAGGTGTATCTCTTATATATTGTTTTTGTCTTAGAATGATCATGAAGATGCATTTTTGGACTTATTTCGATAGTTTATTTAGGCTGAAAGCAATTGATCAATAGTTAGCTAAAGGACAAAATCTCTTAAAACTGCTTCTCAGGATATCAAAAAGTTCATATCTTGGCATAACTTGGTTCACGATTTGAGACCTTTCTCGGGCCGATATTTGGCATGTACTTCATACTTCATATCTTCGAGAGACGTTCTTGAGATAATGGTCTTCTCATCTTTAATAGAGTTTCTTCACTTGAAGACTTTTAAGGGGTACTCCAACTTTGTTGACCACGACTTCATGATTATTTCTTCAATCTCTAATTGGGATTTTGAGATACAACGATCCGCCTCCTTTTCGGACTTGGATCTATTTATCCTCATACCTTGTTAGGGTCTTTTTGGATAGACTTCTCCATGATCTTTATGGGAGTCGATTGCTTTTCGTCGTGAGTCTTGATCCTTCATATTGATTTTGGGAATAATGCTTTTCACATCACTTTGGATCTTCAGCAATAAAATGGAATCCTCATGCCTTGTTAGGGCCTTTTCGGACTCGCCAATCTCCGCGCCCCGCTTCATAAGTTATGCCTTGGCTATGAACTCTTATCATTACCGAGCAACTTTTAAACGATCTTGGGCTAGAAGCTAAGTAACTTTTCAAATCGTACGACCTTACTTATTGCAGATAAATTATTAGCAAGTGATGGGAGAATAGGCAGATAATTACACCAAGTGAGCTTGCGCAAGAATACCGACATATAATTGACTCTATCATTTCTCGTTCTCCACAATTTAAAATCTCAAGTAATGAGACTCGTGGATACTTAGCCTAATAAACCAATTAAGGTCTACATGGTTAAGGATACTAGCTAGAATAAACTTGAATAAGTCTATTCGGGTTGAGTCAAAATAATCGCAACAGGCCTAATATGTCAAAGATTTCTAAATTAGCTACACCACTTTATTAAAATTTGACTTTATTGCGGGATATATACATATGAAAGCAACGATAAAAATTTAAAAATTACGACTAAATGGCCAAAGTTAATTAAAAAATTTGAAAAATGTTGAAAAAGATGATTTTCCGGTTAAATGAAGGCATTTTCATGGAAAAGTCCACTTAAAACTTCGATAGAAGTCCCCCCTACACTTAAGATAAACATTGTCTGCAATGTTTAAGCATGTGGGAAAAGTCTCCCCTACACTTCTGACATTGTGCACGTTGGTTAAATCAAGCTAAGGAAAGGACGACTAAAGTGATCAATTTCAAATGTGAGTATGAAGAAAATTGAATCACGAAAGTTGAGAGATAGAACCGGATTTCGGATAACGCGGGAGCACGGTTCTTCAAAGGTTCCAAGAGTGCATTCATCCCTTTAATCACATCACCACACAAATACAAACACCTATATAGGTCCCCCTACACTTAGGAGGTTAAAACGAAAAGGGATAGATACTCGGGCTACCTCCCGAGGAGCGCTTGTTTTTGATAACCGAGTCACGAGCCTGACTTGACCCAAAATTAGGTCATGGGGAACGTGGTGAGGGATGGAATCATCTCTTGAGAGATGTCCTCACCAAAGTACAATTTCAAACGCTGGCCATTCACCTTGAAGTTGGGCCCATTTGGTTGAGAATGCTCATTGGTGCCATAGGGAAAGACATTGGCGATGGTGAATGGACCAGACCAGCGGCTCTTCAACTTGCCTGAGAAGATCTTCAACCGAGAGTTAAAAAGTAAGACTTGATCACCAACGTGGAACTCTCGGTTCTTGATTTTAGCATCGTGGATAATCTTGGTCTTCTCCTTGTAGATCAATGAGTTCTCGTAAGCTTGATTCCTCAATTCTTGTAGCTCGTTGAGTTGAATCTTTCGAAAATCACCGGCTTTGTTGATGTCGAAGTTAGCCCACTTCAAGGGCCAGTATGCCTTATGTTCCAGCTCGATAGGGAGGTGGCAAGCTTTCCCGTACACAAGACGATAAGGCGTACAGCCGATCGGGGTCTTGTAAGCAGTACGGAAAGCCCACAGAGCATCATCTAACTTATCGGCCCACGCGGCGCGATGCTCTCCCAAAGTACGCTCCAAAATTCTCTTCAATCCCCGGTTGGATATCTCGGCTTGACCGTTGGTTTGAGGATGATAAGCAGTGGAAAGACGGTGATTGACACCATACTTAGCCATGACTCTAGCAAATTGATCGTTGCAAAAATGAGTCCCGCGGTCAATTATAATAGCACGAGGAACACCGAATCGAGCAAACAGTTGTTTCAAGAAATTACAAACCACCCTCGCGTCGTTAGTGGGTAAAGCCTAGGCTTCAACCCATTTGGAAACATAGTCAATAGCGACAAGGATGTATTTGTTGCCTTTAGAAGAAGGGAATGGCCCCATAAAGTCGATGCCCCATACATCAAAGATTTCACATTCTTGTATGAAATTTTGAGGCATCTCATCTTTAAGTGTGATATTGCCTTGTTTTTGGCAAGCATCACAATGTTTAACCATCTCGTGAGCATCACGGTAAATGGTGGGCCAATAGAATCCCGAATCAAACACTTTTTTGGCGGTGTAGTTGGGACCAAAGTGACCACCGGTGGGTCCTTTGTGGCAAGCCTGGAGAATGTCCAAAGCGGCGGGTCCGTCAACACATCGGCGAATAATCAAGTCAGCGCATTGTTTGAATAGAAAAGGGTCATCCCAAAAGTAAGTCTTAACATCGTTCAAGAACTTCTTCTTTTGTTAGGATGTTAACCCTTGGATGAGAACACCACCCGCTAAGTAGTTTGCAATATCGGCAAACCACGGGGTGTCATCAAGATTGAGATTTATAGACATTAAGGTCTCAAGGGGGAAAGAGTCATTGATCTATGTGTTCGGATGATCCCCTTGATATGGATCCTCGAGTCTGCTCAGATGATCCGCGACTAGGTTTTCAGCACCCTTCTTGTCACGAATTTCAATGTTTAATTCTTGAAGGATTAAAACCCAGCAAAGAAGTCTTGGCTTAGAGTCGTGTTTAGTCATCAAGTAATTCAACGCGGAATGGTCCGTGTATACGATTGTGGTGGATAAAACAAGATAGGGGCGGAATTTTTCAAAAGCAT
This sequence comes from Glebionis coronaria, assembly GCA_025667525.1. Taxonomy (NCBI): domain Eukaryota; kingdom Viridiplantae; phylum Streptophyta; class Magnoliopsida; order Asterales; family Asteraceae; genus Glebionis; species Glebionis coronaria. The sequence goes on from CM046879.1 coordinate 266,235,380, forward strand.
AGACAACAGCTAAAAGCTCTTTTTCGGTTGTCGTATAATGCAATTGAGCCCCCGTCATTGTTTTGCTAGCATAGTGGATTGGTTGGAAATGTTTGTTGATCCTTTGTCCCAAAACCGCACCAATAGCAAAGTCGCTAGCATCGCACATCAATTCAAAGGGTAGCTCCCAATTAGGGGTAACCAAGACCGGTGCCTTAGTTAGCTTATCCTTAAGAAGATTGAAGGCTTCGATACACTCTTTAGAAAAGATAAAAGGAGTATCTTTTTCCAAGAGGTGGGTCATCGGGCGAGCGATTTTAGAGAAATCCTGAATGAATCGACGATAGAAGCCCGCATGACCCAGAAAGCTTCTCACACCCTTTACGGTTGAAGGTGGAGGTAATTTGGATATGACATCTACTTTAGCACGGTCGACTTCAAGACCGGCATTAGAGATTTTGTGTCCTAGCACAATGCCTTCTTTTACCATAAAATGGCATTTTTCCCAATTCAGAACAAGGCGAGTGTCTTCGCACCGCTTAAGCATGCGTTCTAAATTGGCAAGGCAAGAAGAGAAAGAATCCCCGAAGACCGAGAAATCATCCTTGAAGACTTCCATGGTTTGCTCAACCATGTCATGGAAGATAGCTAACATGCACCTTTGGAAAGTCCCGGGGGCATTGCATAAGCCAAAAGGCATTCTTTTATAAGCAAATGTGCCATAGGGACAAGTGAATGTTGTCTTCTCTTGATCTTGGGGATCGATGGGTATTTGGAAATACCCCGAGAAACCATCAAGAAAGCAGTAATATTCATTACCCGCTAAACGTTCAAGCATTTGGTCCATAAAAGGTAGAGGGAAATGATCCTTTCTCGTGGCATCATTGAGTTTGCGGTAGTCTATACAAACTCTCCACCCAGTAACGAGACGGATAGGAATCAACTCATTGTTGGCATTGGGCACAACGGTGATGCCGCCTTTCTTAGGCACACAATGGACTGGACTAACCCATGGTGAATCCGAAATAGGGTAAATCATACCCGCATCAAGAAGTTTGATAACCTCTTTTTTGATGACTTCGTGGATTTTTGGATTCACCCTTCGTTGGCTTTGAATTGTGGGCTTAAAGTCGTCCCCCATGAGAATTTTGTGTGTGCAGAAGTGAGGATCAATTCCGCGAATGTCGGAGATTTTCCAAGCGATAGCTCTTTTATGCTTCTTCAACACGGCGATAAGTCGGGCTTTTTCTTCTTCTTTCAGGTCCTTCGCGATGATGACCGGTAACTTCTCGTTGTCTTCAAGGAAAACGTACTCAAGATGAGGTGGTAGGTCCTTAAGCTCGAGAGTAGGAGGATCCTTAATAGATGGTGAAACTAAAAATGGATCATCATTAGTCACCTCTGTAGGAGAAGAAGGAGCAACCGGGTCCTCATTGAGAAGTCTCTCAATAGTACGAATGTCTTCATCCCAATCGACGGACGAATTATCATACTTAATATCGAGAGGACCCAAGCTAGCTTCGAAATCATCCAAGTCACTTTCTCCAAAAGGTGTCAATGCCGGAGCAATTGAGGCAACAGTCTCAACATTGGGTAGAGAAGAAAGAGTACTTTTACAAGCATCTTTGAAGTGTTCTTCACAAGCCTCATCAAGAACGTCAATACAATTAACACTCTCGTTAGAATAAGGCTGTTTAGAAAGCTTTCCCATGTTGAAGACAATTTTATCGTCACCCACTCTCATGATAAGCTCACCCGCTTCAACATCGATGAGAGTGCGACCGGTCCTCAAGAATGGACGACCAACAATTAATGGCACACGAGGGTCCATGTCATAGTCGACGACGACGAAATCGGCAAGAAAAGTGAATTTGTCGACTCCTACAAAGACGTCTTCGGCTATCCCCACTGGCTAATTCCAAAGTCATTTTGGTGGGGACTAGCTCAGGGAGAGATAATTTCTTCCAAACGCTAAGAGGAATTAAATTAATACTGGCACCTAGATCGGCTAGGGCCATGCAATTCTCTACTCCCAGGAAGTTGCAAGGAATTAAGAAGCGACCAGGATCACCAAGTTTGGTGGGCAATTTCCTTAAGAGAACGGCCGAGCAATTCTCATTAAGTTGGGTCTGAGCAATGTCAAGAAGCTTCTCCTTGTCACTTAGAAGATCTTTAAACATTTTCGCGTATTTGGGCATGTGAGCGAGAGCCTCGGCAAAGGAGATGTTAAAATTCAATTGTTTAAACATTTTGAGAAAGTTTGAAACTTGAATATCATCCTTGCTCTTTTGCTTCTCTTTCCTCAACCTTGAAGGATAAGGTATATTGGATGAAGAAGAAGGCTTTAGGGGAATAGGATCACTCACAACCACGGGTGGTGGGGAAATGGGGGTAGAAGGTGAAGGAGGTGGAGAAATTGGGGAAGTAGAAGGATGAGGAATATGAGCAGGTGACTCGTTTTCCGTAGTCACAATCACCGGTGGAGGTATAGGAAGCTCGGGTTCCTTGGTACCTTTGCCACTGCGAGTGGTGATTGCTTTCATCTCCCCTCTTGGATTCGCAATGGTGTTACTCAGAAGAGTACCCGAAGAAGAGGGTTGATTACCTTGGAAGAAACTAGCCATCATGTTCTTTAAGTCATTCGTTTGACTATCCAAAGTGTTTCTCATGTCCGCTCTCAAATCGTTCCCTTGTTTCACCAGGTCTGCTTTCAAGTTGCGCACTTCCTATTGGAGATTGTCCACGATCACATCGTTAGTCCTCATGTAGGTTCCAATGTCTTGGTGTAATGCGGTGGGTTGGTTGGGAGGAGCATTGTATGCGGGTGTTTGATAAGCAGGTTGCTGGTAAACTTGGTTGTTTCTTTGAGGTGGATGTGGTTGTTTGTGAGGTGGTATGTATGGTCCACGAGGTTTTTGTTGTTGTTGAGGAGGGCGGTTGATGTTTTGTTGTTGGTTTGGGTTGTTAGGAGTAAAACCGGGTGGTGAGAGATAGTTGTTTGAGCGGTAGATAAGCAGGTTGCGGTCACCTTGAGGACGAGCTTGATAAGCGGGTTGAGGATAGGTACCGTATGCTGCATTCACATTCTCAGAAGGGTAGTCTTGGGTGGCAGTACAAGTGGTGTAAGAGTGAGGACCCCCGCATATCTCACATGGTTGGCTAACAGCATTGACTTGAGCGTCTTTAGCGTTTTTAGCGTTGATGTTGTTGGTGTTGCTGGCGGTTTGGGTAGCAAGCGATTCAAGAAGCGCAGTGATTTTGTCAAGTCGCTTATCGCTGTCACTAGTACCAGCACTAGCGACATTGGTCCGTACACTCTTGGTTTGCACACGAGACTTATTCTCAATGATATCCCAAGCAGCATTGGAAGTCTTAGCCAAAAGATTACCCCCCCGAGGCACTGTTTAGTGAATCTTGGTCATTCATGCTTAAACCATTATAAAAAGTGTTAATTTGGTGCACTTTGGTAAAACCATGTTGTGGGCATTTTCTTAAAAGATCTTTGAAACGATCCCAAGATTCACTAAAAGACTCATCGTACTTTTGTTCAAAATTAATAATTTCATTCCGCAAAGCGGTAGTACGAGAGGGTGGGAAAAAGTAGTTGATAAACTTGGTCTCCAAATCCGTCCACGTAAGAATACTCTGTGGCGGTTCCTTAGCAAGCCAATGCCGGGCTTGTCCCTCTAAAGAAAAGGGAAAAAGTTGTAAACGGATTACCTCTTGTGGAACACCATTGAATTTGACCGTATTAGTGAGTTGCAAGAATCTCTTGATGTGGTCATGTGGATCATCAATGGTACGCCCCAAGAATGGTTGAGCAGAGACCATCTGGATAAAACCGGATTTGAGCTCAAAGTTGTTGGCTGCAATCGCGGGTATGACAATTGGATCATCGTTACCATCTACATGTGCTTGCAGAAGTTCAATCATCGGGCGATTATCCGGTAGAGGCTCATTGTTGTTGTTATTATTGTTGTTGAAAGGTGGATTGTTATTGTTATTATTATTGTTTTGAGGTGGGTTATTATTGTTGTTTTGTACACCGGCCATGTCTAAGTCTTCGAGAGGCTCGGGCTCTTGATAAGACGTTGATCGTGTACGCATGCACCTGCAAAAGAACTAACAAAGCAAGCAAGAAATATTTTTGGTTTTTATGGTTTTTTTTTTTAATTTTTGAAAATTTTATATTTTTTAGGATTTTTTTTTTGAAAATTTTTTATGAAAAATAACGTTCACGGGGAACGGATCCCAAAATCCAAGTTATCACAAAAAACTGTTGATCTTAACGAGAAGAGCCAGCAGCGGCGCCATTTGATACATGCGTTTTGTACGGGGTTCGGATTTTAAGTTCTCGGTATCCTCTCGAATTGATCACGGTTCTAAGTGGAATGATTTGTTCTTGGTTAATAAAAAGGTGTTGGTTTGTTTATCTATTTTGAACTAATAGTAAATAAATGTAAGTGACGTGAGTAGATTATAAGCTTTGAAAGATTAAACTAAATTGACGAGTTAAAAAATAAAAGCTTGAAAACGTAAAGAGAAGATTAGAAAAATACTTTGAAAACTTAACTAAATTAAAACTTAAAACTTTATAAAACTTTAAAACTTAGTGCATCGGAATATAAGAAATGCAAAGCTGTCGGAATGTCGCAATCATCACCATCGGAATACAATTAAAATGATCCATCGGAATGTTTCAAGTGAAGGTCCATCGGAATCTCAAGGTAAACTTCTATTGGAATATGGTCTATCGAAAAGTGCATCTATCGGAATGAGCCAGATCGGAAAGTCAGATCGGAATGATGTAAACTAAAAATGGGCAGAGTTTCGATTCAAAAAGGACCTTAAATCCCGTCGGAATATGCGATCGCAATATGCGATCGCAATCCCAGATCGGAATAAGGGGTAAGATACAACCTATCGCAAAGTAAAACCGTCTTGGCTAATTGCGATACTAAGCAAGAAACCGTCGGAATGTGATAAAACCCTTATATTGCGATGGAAACAAATTCAATCCGAGAATGGTAATAAGCTGAAACTTCAATAAGCACTTACAATAAGCTATTTTAACCGGGACTTAAACACTTCAAAAAGATTAAATTGGACAACTTTTGAAAACGAGAAATCATAAACTTTATAAACAAAACTTTTGAATGACTAAACCTTTTTAATAATCCGAAAAGTAAAAAGCTAAAGCATGAAGTAAGCTAATAAGCATAAAGAACTTATAGCCTAAACCAATTAAAAGCTTAAAAAGTGGTAAAAAGATTGATCTTTTAAATACTTGAACATGAAACGAAACCAAACCGTGAGGATTGTAGCTTTCGGATTAAAGGCAAAATGAAACCAAGAAAAGTAGGAAGAGATTAAAGAACACAAACTTAAACTTAAACTTTTAATTAAGAAACTTAAAATACAAAGATTCATGAAAAGCTTAAAATTTGAAGGATGAAAACAAGGAAAAATTTAGTGAGAGAAAGTTGGGAACTTTCTCTCTCTAAAACTAGAGAAAAAATGAAAACTAAAAACTAAGCTAAAGACTAAGGCTTCTAAAATTGTGAAGTGGAATCTTTATATAGGCGTGTGATATGGGCTCGTGAATGGGCTTTGGTATCGGGCTTCTTTTCTTCTTTCTTCTTTAGTCTTTACGTTTCTTTAAATAAACGTTTCCGACATTGGATTTTGCGAAGTGTCGGTGAATATTTCCAACTCGTCTTATAATCTTTTGTTTAATAGACTCGAGTTCTTCGACATATATGAATCTTCCATCTTTGGCCCTGTCTTCGATAAATCTTCAAATAGGCGCAATGACTTCAAATCCTTTGCATCTCTTTGGACAATAGACTTTGTCTTGAGTCTTTTTCTTCGATAAAACCCGTCCAATCCCATGTTTTCTTCAATATTTATCCGGATGACTCTGAAAACACAATAAATACAAAAACCACGCATAATTCCAAACAAATGATATTAAACACGCGTTTTGGTCTTGTTTTAGCCAGAAATAAGTGGTAAAATGATGGGTGTTTTCACACCTATCACTCAGCGCGTTACTTCTCCTCAACGGATTCGTCAATAGGTTCCCTCTCATTCCTTTTTAAGTTTTAGTTTGAGTTTAAGATTTATCAGTTATTATTAATTGTTTTTCTTTTGGTTAATGTTTATTTGATTTTAATATATCTGTTTGTGTTAGAAGTTATTTGACTCTGCCTAGTTTTTATTGTTTAGTTAATTTATGTTTATTTTTGGATGTTTAGATATATGTTTTTGGATATTTGGTATTTGTTAGTATTTGCGTTAAGATAGAGTTTCTCTTATAGCTTATTTAGAATATAGCTTATTTGGTTCAGCTTTTAAGTTATTTTGCTTATTGCTTTTGAATTCGTCTGCTTATTTGCCTTTTCTGTTTAGTCGTTATAGCTTATTTGTGTGGGTTTGGCTTATTTTGTTTTTGCCTTTTCAGTATTGTCTCCATAAAAAACAAAATAGCTAAAAAAATCTGTCTGTCAGGGGACTCGAACCCCTGACCTCTCGTACAACAACCAACTGCCTTAACCATTGTGCATGACATCTTTTTGTGTTTAAATCTGCGTCATTTAATTAATATAGGAGTTATTGTCGTGGCTGCTTTCTTTAAAGTAGTTTCATTAAGTTTTTTTTAGTTTTAATTAAATTTAATCAAAAGTCTTATTTAAAAGTTGTAGTTTAATTCAGTTTATATAAAAATAAATAAAAAGATAAAAAAAAAACATATTTTGTTTAAATTTCGTTGTTATTAAATTTAGTTTAATATTTTAATTTCTTTAATTAAATGTTTTTACTTATTTAGTTTTAAAATTTAGTTTTCATTAAAAATAGTTTTTAAATAGTTTACAATTAATATAGCTTTATTTAAAAATAGAATTAGTTTAATTAGATTTAAATTTTATTAAAAGTTTTCAATAAATTTTTCTATTTTTTTTAGTTTTCAATTATTTCTTAGATTAAATAATTTTTAGTTTTATTTACATTTTAAATTAGTTTAAAATAGTTTTTAAAATTGTTTAGATATAAGATTAAAATAGCTTTTATTTTAAATAAGTTTTTTAATTAGTTTAAAAAATTCCTAAATTACGTTTTACCAAGAACAAATTAAGTTTTACGATTAAACGGAAATCAATTCGAGTCAAGTCGAGGAAAAACGAACTTTAATTGAATAAATACCTAATTTCAAATGGCGCCACTGCCTCTTCGCTCGTACGATTGACGATTTTTCGTGAAGACGTTTGGATTTTGGGATCCGTTCATCCTTTGAACGTTACGTTTCTTGCAAAAAAAATCAAAAACTTAAAAATACAAAAAAATTAAAAAATCACAAAAGCAATTCTTTCCTAAGATTTGCACCAAAAAAAATTAAAAAATCAAAAGTAATACTTTTTCCTAAAAGTATTACACCAAAAATATTACGTATTAGTGTTATTTCTTATTTCGATTTCTTTCGATTTTTCTTTTGAATATATATTTTTCCAAAAAGTACAAAAAGATTTTTCTTTTATTATAATATATTACGTAGCATAATAATTATTGTTCTTTCGATTTCTTTCGACACTACCATGGATAATCGTCCGATTTGGGAAATCTTCCAAGAAGAGCGTTGTAAGATCATGTCCGAGGAGTGTTCGACTTGTGGTGGGCCTCATGCTTATTTTAATTGTGACAAAACTTATGAGGAAGTTTATAATAATGAGGAAAGTATGTCTTATGATACTAATACTTATTTTGGCTTCCCTACTTTTCCTACAACTAGTGACCCACCACATTATGATCAACGATTTTATGGGGAATTTCAAAATCAAGGGTTTTCAAATAATGAAGGGTTTCCAAATGAAGGCAATTTTCAAAACTATAATCAAGGGAGTATTGCACAACCTCAAATGGATTTAATTCTTAATAAACTTGAGGAACATGATAGATTCTTAAGAGAAATGCAAGAGGAAACCGATAGGAAATTCATGCTTATTTTAGAAACCTATCAAGCTCAATGTGATATTGAGCCGTCTTTGAGAGTTGATATTGAGGCTAACACCACTACTAGTAGTGATGTTCCCACTGTGGATCCTTCCATCTCTCCGCCAATAAAGGAGAGACAAGGCCCGTAGATTATCATGAGTTTTACTCACCCTCCGGTGTTGACACCCACGGATACTATTAGCTCTCCTCTTTCCTCACCTATTGAGGAAATTCCCGAGATTATTATTGAGCCTCCATTACCCATTGATGACCCTATTTCTTGTATGACTCCTTCACCTACCCCTTCAAATGACTTTATGCTTTCTTCAAAACCTCTTAGCGAGACATGTTTTGATAAACCAATTTTTGAGGAGTGTGAAGAACTTTATAATGAGTGCATAGAAGAAGAACCCATAAGTTGTCCTACACCTAAAGAGTTTGTAGATAGGGATGATTTATCTTGTGATTCCGACTAAATTTTTAATTATTCCTCGGGATCGGATGAGGATGATTCGCCTATTTTACCAAGACCGACTTTTGAAAACCATGATACTAATGATTTATCAGATTCTTTACTCCTTAGTGATGACTTTTATACCCCGAGTATTGAGAAATTCCATCACGAGGATGCTTTTTATGATCCCGTTTTATTGGATTTCTCGCATGAGCTTAATTGTGATCATGGTATTGATGAAAAGGCAAATGGAGTTTTAAAACTTGATATTGATATTGATTTTGAGAACTCGGATTTTGATAAATTCACATTTGCCTCTTCGCCAATTACTTTTGATTCTACCATCGATTCTCATCCAATTCTCGAGGAGTTACCTAATCAACACTCCTCTAATGAGAATTACGTTTACCACATTCGTGAGGATTTAACTTATCAACAAATCCCACAAATGAATGATGGTTTCGTACTTGATCATGATCTCTTCGAGAGAATTTCTAAAATCCTCAATGAGGGGAACGACAAACCTTTGTTTGACGAGCCTATCTATGATGAATAAATCGAAGAGGTTCACGTTCATGAGGATGAATGCTTTGACCCGGGAGGTGACATTGACCATTCTATGATTGATACCTTTACGGCTTTGCCGAATAGTGACCATCCATTGTCTTTCGGGGAGGACAATTTGTCTCCTTTACCCACCCCACCTCCCGTGGATCACGACCTCACATACTTTTCGTATGTTGAGAGGACCTTTTTACCTTCAAGGACTTATCCTCCTGCCTCTCATTTATTATGTTCCTCCGGGACCGAGGACAAGATCTTTGATCCCGGTATTACATTCGAGGCTTCCCCATGGACCATTTAATTCGGGGTTGAGTCAGGCTCGTGACTCGGTTAACAAAAACAAGCGCTTCTCGGGAGGCAACCCGATTATCTATCTTTTATTTATTTTCTACAATAAGTGTAGGGGGAGCCGTGTAGGTGGTTTGTTTTTTGTTGTGATGTTGTGTGCAGGGACATGTGCTTAATGATCCACTTTTGGTATTTTTGACGAGACCCGTGTTTCCCGTGTACCCGGTTCCTTCGATAAGTTTTTGCTATTGTGATTCAATCTTGTATATAAATAAAACGTGAATAAATGTAATCACTTTAGTTGTCCTTTCCATAGCTCGATTTTAAACAACGTAGTCAATGTCCTAAGTGTAGGGGAGTTTATTCTCACACATGCTTAAACATTGAGGACAATGTTTATATTAAGTGTAGGGGGATTTCTATCGAAATTTTAGTGGACTTTTCCATGAATTTGACCCCATTTAACCGGAAATTTAAAAAATTTTCAACGTTTTTCAAATTTTTGATCTATTTTGGCCTAGTAGTATATTCATTTATTTTCTTTTGTCATCGCAACTTATTTATATTTTCTATTTCAAGAATAAAGTCAAAAATAAATAAATGAATAAAATGGTTTTAACAAGTTTAGATATCTTTGATACATTAGGCCCGTCGTGAAAATTTTGACTCAACCCGAGTTTACTTATCCAAGTTTACTCTAGCTAGTATCCTTAACCATATGGACCTTAATTGGTTTATTAGGCTAAGCATCCACGAGTCTCATTCTTTGAGATTTTTAAATTGTGGAGAACGAGAGATGATAGACTTGATAATAAGTTTTAGGGTTAATTTTTGCTTATATGGTTTTTGTAGCTCTTTCTTCCCGCTTGTATATTTAATTGCTTAATAAATGAGGATTTTTGCGGTGTTGATTCGATATCTTAACTCTTAGCCAAATCTTTAATCTCCTTGTAATTAAAGCATGAACACATTGAGGGTGCCAGCGTTGTGGACTTCCGACTAAGGTGGCTCATAACCACTAAGTAGGAGGTATTCAGACCATGGGACCGCAGAATTTGGCCTACTATATATATCATAATAAGAAAGAATAAGATTAAAACATGACCTCAAAGAGCCTTAGGGTGTGGGGCATGTAGCACGAACCTTGTCATTAGAGCCTTAGGGTGTATGGCATGGTAAGTGTTGAATAAAAATTGATCCAAAAATCAATTCCCTCGTTTATCGTTCAAGGAGCCTTAGGGTGTGGACAACAGACGGGGAGCATTTTTACATCTTAAAGAGCCTAAGGGTATATGATGTGAACTTGCTAAACTCCTCATAAAGTCTACATTACTTTGGAGGAATAATTAATAAGTAGTACTATTTGGCCAAATTTTGGGTCCGGGAATTTATTCCCCAAATCGTGTTAAATCATCCTTGATGTGGGCTTACTTTAGTGACAACGTTTTTGAGGACGAGGTTAGGTTTTGAGTATTGGGTTTGCACCGTTTGGCCTTCATTTTTGGACTAATAATTATCAGATAAGTCAAATGAGCCTACGGGTGAATGACAATCAATAAAATCTAGAGATATAAAGTAGGAATTGGAGAAAGAGTACTACACAATTGTCTTATATAAGTGGTTTTAACTTGAGGACTTATGGTAAACAATGATCTCGTTTTTAAGCTTGGTATGGGGAACGTGAAACTTGAGGGTGAATAATATTCATAACACCAAAGCCCTAATTCAAGTCTTAGATTTCTTTACGAGTTTCTTCCATCAAATAATTTCCAAGTTAATAAATCGATATAACTTTTGTCTTCTTTTAAATTTTTATCTTTTTATCGTAGTAGTAGTAGTAATAGTAATAAAGGCCGAGATGGATTAATTATGAGAAAAATGTAACTTTGTGCTTTAAAATAATGCATTGCATGGGGTCATTGCAATGGTCAAGTGTAGGGGATTAAATAAGTGTGTAAACACTTATCCTTTTGCCACTAAAATCAAGGAAAAACAAGACCTAATCATGTGTTTTATGTCCTAAAAGTCGGAATTACGCGTGGTTTTATGTTTTTGTGTTAAAATAGGTACAAATGATCAAAATAAGAGAAAACACGGGATTTTACGGTCAAATGTTGAAGAAAAGTCCAAAAAGAGACGAAGGCAAAATCAAAAGACCAAAAGTGTGCCCAAATTCACGAAAACCGGCTTAACCGACACGAGTTTGAAGAAAATGATCAACAAAGCCGAAATCAAGCTCGATCTTAGTGGATTTAATATCATTTGAGTTTAATGGGCCTTGTGGGTCCCACATTTGCTTATTGGGCCCACAAGCCCATTTAGAAAATTGAATTAAAATGCTAAAAACGGATCAAGCCCATCAAGCCCAATTGCTAACAAAAGGAATGGATGGAGTGTTTAATCATCTTGGGCCATAGCCCATTTAGCTAAATTTAAAGAAACGAATGATGAGACCAAACTTTGGTCAAAAGAAATGTCAAACACACTCACACGAATAAACATAAAACCCACACTCACACCCCTTCTCACCCCACGTGTATTAATCTTCCCAATCACAATATAATAAACGGATGAAAACAGTTTTTGCAGTCAACTCACACCAACCCTTTGGTCAACCCACATCACACGTGTAAACCCCCCCCCCCCCCACACACACATTTGTTATTTATTACTCACGCTTTTTTGTTATTCACTCGATGATAATAATGAATTCATTCCTAGTCAAACACTTACCCTGTACCCTCACAACACATGAATACTCCCCACAGGTTTTATTTTATCCCCACTCACATGAATTAAATAAAAAGTTTACCCCATCCCACCTTTTCGATACACACAATGTGTTTTTCATCTCTCTCCCAAAACAAACAACCACCAGTTTTTACCAATCCCCCAAACCCTAATTCACAAATTAAACCAAAATTACCCAATGAAAATTGGGTGTTTTACCAAAAACGTGTGATTCACACGCACACAAATAAATCCCCCAAGAATTCGGAGCCTAATTAGTGGTGCTCCTCAGTCCACCGTGGCATCCCTCTTTTTTGTGATTGGTTATCACCTCTCACCACCAATCATCCACCACTAATATAAGGCCACATCAACAAAGAGAAAGCACAAGAAGCACAAGTTCCTTCCAGGCTGGCGATCCATGTGCAAGAGGCTTATTGTTCACCGTTTGATCAAGAGAGAGAAAGAAGAATGAAGGAATGAAGGGCCTGGATTATTTGCTTACTTTGGAAGCTAAGAAGAAGGTTTTTCAGGGTTTCTCCTATAAAAACCCTCATATCTGTAATTTGTGGAGTCAACTTTTTCTTTAATTTACTGTTTTTTTAATTAATTTAGGAGTAGGGTTAATTTAGATTTAATTTTTGCAAATTAGTTTTAGGGTTACTGTATTTTTCAATTTTCAGCAAATTGTAATTTTCTTTATTAATTAATGAAAAATTTATTTTATTAATTTCATCTCAGTTTCTCTGAATTTAATTTCAATCTTTATTCTGCTTCTTTTTAAATGTTACTGTTCGTTTTATCATTTATATATAAAATATATATATATATATATATATATATATATATATATATATATATATATATATATATATATATATATATATATATATATATAATAAATAAAGGAAGTTACTGTTGTTCGGATTGGGTTATTATTTGGATCGGTTCGAGTACTATTCCTGTTCGAGGCTCATTATTGGTTCGAGTGGTTCGAACGGATGATGATGATGAAGTTTCGGTGATGATGTGTAGCTTCGGTTCACAAGTACGCTCAGCGCGTTACTTCTCCTCAACGGATTCGTCAATAGGTTCCTTCTCATTCCTTTTTAAGTTTTAGTTTGAGTTTAAGATTTATCAGTTATTATTAATTATTTTTCTTTTGGTTAATGTTTATTTGATTTTAATATATCTGTTTGTGTTAGAAGTTATTTGACTCTGCCTAGTTTTTATTGTTTAGTTAATTTCTGTTTAGTTTTTGGATGTTTAGATATTTGTTTTTGGATATTTGGTATTTGTTAGTATTTGCGTTAAGATAGAGTTTCTCTTATAGCTTATTTAGAATATAGCTTATTTGGTTCAGCTTTTAAGTTATTTTGCTTATTGCTTTTGAATTCGTCTACTTATTTGCCTTTTCTGTTTAGTCGTTATAGCTTATTTGTGTGGGTTTGGCTTATTTTGTTTTTGCCTTTTCAGTATTGTCTCCATAAAAAATAAAATAGCTAAAAAAATCTGTCTGTCAGGGGACTCGAACCCCTGACCTCTCGTACAACAACCAACTGCCTTAACCATTGTGCATGACATCTTTTTGTGTTTAAATCTGCGTCATTTAATTAATATAGGAGTTATTGTAGTGGTTGCTTTCTTTAAAGTAGTTTAATTAAGTTTTTTTTAGTTTTAATTAAATTTAATCAAAAGTCTTATCTAAAAGTTGTACTTTAATTCAGTTTATATAAAAATAAATAAAAAGATAAAAAAAAACATATTTTGTTTAAATTTTGTTGTTATTAAAATTAGTTTAATATTTTAATTTCTTTAATTAAATGTTTTTACTTATTTAGTTTTAAAATTTAGTTTTCATTAAAAATAGTTTTTAAATATTTTACAATTAATATAGCTTTATTTAAAAATAGAATTAGTTTAATTAGATTTAAATTTTATTAAAAGTTTTCAATTAATTTTTCTATTTTTTTTAGTTTTCAATTATTTCTTAGATTAAATAATTTTTAGTTTTATTTACATTTTAAATTAGTTTAAAATAGTTTTTAAAATTGTTTAGATATTAGATTAAAATAGCTTTTATTTTAAATAAGTTTTTTAATTAGTTTAAAAAATTCTGAAATTACGTTTTACCAAGAACAAATTAAGTTTTACGATTAAACAAAAATCAATTCGAGTCGAGTCGAGGAAAAACGAACTTTAATTTAATAAATACCTAATTTCAAAAACCACAAGAAAGTATAATATATATGTAATACTAATTGGGCGGCAAAACCCCCAACAAGCCTTCCTTCTCGATATACTTACTAGTGAACGGGGGGAATGAGGTGTCGCAAAGCTCTTAAGTACCTGTTTCCCTTAGGCTTGCATGTTGTAGCAAATCCACCTTTTCCCATTGAAAGTAATTATCTATTTTTTCCTTTATTTTCTTTTATCGATACACGTATTTCGGACCAAAACACCCTAAAATACGGTATATTGCCAAGGCAATACTTATGGAAGTCGGTAAATTGTTTGTTCGTATCTACATATACTTATTTACACATAATAATATAGAGAAAATATTTTTGTATTTATTTAATTTTTTATGAAAATATAATATGTATGTAAAAACGAGTGAATACAATATATTTTTGGTGTGATCTTTTAGGAAAAATATTACTTTTTTCGGATCAATTCTTAGGAAATAATTGATTTTTGTGATTTTTATTTTTTATATTTTTATATTTTTTATTTTTATGTTTTTTTGATTTAGCAAAAAGAAACGTCCACAAGTGAACGCATCCCAAAATCCAATATGTAACCGTCAATCAATCGTCAATCACCACGTAAAGCACCGGCAGCAGCGCCATTTAATAATTGTCTTTTACAAGTTCGTTTTTCTCTCGATATCTTTATGAATTGAATGATCGATATCAATCAAGTCACTTTATTGTTCTTGGTATTTGATTGTCAAAGTTATGGTATTCTATTTCTACTTTCCACAATCCCGTCAAAAAGATAAAAATATTATCGTCTATGTAACCGTAGTAGTCTAAAAACATGGTGCACATACCATTTACTAAGCACAAATTACAATCAATTAATGCACAACAAGTATTAAAAGCTAAAATGTAAAGTATATAAAAGTAAAAGGACTAAAAGTGTGATTGTGACAAGTATAGGGACTGAATGTAAATTGAGTAAACTACTAAACCAAAGTAACAATTACAACAAACTACTAACAAACAATAACAAACTAACAAACTTCCAGGGACTAATCAAAAAAACCTAGAAAGTATAACCAATTTCTAACAAACTAGCAACTTCCCTTAATCCAGGGACCTATTAGCAATTAATGAAACTTTTTTAAAGAAAAGGGCTTATTCAAAAATAAGCCATAACTGGAGTTCTAATGGACCAAATAAGCTAGAACAAGTATCAAAAGATTCAGAATTCAATTTAAGCTAGCCATATCAAGGAAATAAGTTGAAGTTTGCTAAATCTCAAATAAGCACTTTTCAATAAGCCACTTTTAAGAGAACAACTTATCTAGATAAGCACTTGGTCTGATTTTCACAAGAAATGTTATAAGCTCAAAATAATGACACCTATCCAAGGAATTTTGAAAAGCATCCACAGAATAAGCTAGAAAATCAAATAAGCTCAAACTAGCTTATGTTGGCCAAGTTTGACCAACGTTGACCAAAAGTTGACCAAGTTCAAATCTTGTTTAACCACATTTCTAACAGATTGGTTAAAGAAAATAGCTATGTTTATGAAGAGAATCAATCAATTGGAATTGAAAATAAGCTATGGCATATTAAGCTATTCTTCATAGAGACTTTTAATGGTTCATAGTTTATTCTATAGTGAAAACTGGACCTAATGGCTTATCAATCTTGAAAGCTAGGATATTGGACTTTCCAATGAAATAAAAATCAAGGTCTAACTCAAAGATTTGAGAAGTTATGCTTGATTGAAAGTGGACTGTTTTAGGCTTAAAAGTCTGACCCAAAGTATTTAGCTGTCATTTGCCTCTTTGACTATTTGTTTGACTTCAAAACTTTGCACAACTGCTTTTTATCAGTATGTGAGTGAATGTAAACAAGTTCTACTCAAAATCAGTGGCTGAATCAAAAGTTTGCAGATAATCCAAACACCACTTATGGAGTGAAATGTAACTTATAGCTATGAAAACAAATTTATACTAACGGAATTAAACCACAAGCTATGAAAGTATATCAAACAGCTCAAATGAAGCACTTAGCAAGCAATATCATCAAGTCTATACTAGTTATCTACGAAATGAGCATGCATTCAACTTTTAAGAGGAAATGTAAACAGAATTTACACTTTTTAGCTATAGAAGCCTCCTTTGATGGAGAAGAGAGTGATGAACTCTCTTTTGAGCTTATTTAACACCTTATCACCATTCAGCAACAACCAAATCAACATAAATCACCATGGATCATCATAACCGCTACTGAACATGTCTGATCATAGGCTATGGCTAGAATTAATGTAAACTTGAACTGCAACAAGGTCTGATCTCAACTACAAGCTTCCAAAACTCACAGTTGATTTAGTTATTCCATATGAATAACATAATCATAAGGATGAGGATATGAATAGTGAATTCAGTAAGGTAAAGTAGAGAATTGAGAAATTTGTGAAATGAGAGTTTGTTATTAATGGAGGAACTGGTTACAACTGCCTAACTAACAAGCTTGGGAGTGGTTGTTAATCACTCCAAGCTGTTAGACAAAGAAAATGAGTGAAAGAACAATTTTAAGCTAAAGTGTGTGAAAATTACACACTAACTACATCACATGAAATGAGAGCTAGGCTAAGGTATTTATAGACAAAATAGGAGATGTAGGTGAGGTCCATGACGTGTCTACACAAATAAGAATCTGCCAGGTGTAAAAAATCTGTAAAAGCTTCTTCAAGTGTTCTTGATAAAATTAGGGGAATCTTATTCTCTTGATTTCATCTTAATTAAGCAGTTCGGTTGAGTTCGTCTTCCCTCTGCGAGCATTTTCATGTTGATAACTTTCTTTGATATGGCCTCTATAAGAATCCACGACCTGGTGTTGAGATGTCTACGTGACATGATGTTATTGGTGAAGAAAAGAACACACAGATCATTATCTAAAACTCGAAATATGATTGGTGGAAAATGGATAGTGGAGTCACTATTGTGATTCGTTGGTCAGCTTCTCTCCCTTCATTTATTGAGCCATATGTGGCAATCTGAGTCATTATTTTCTTGGCCTGTAACACCCCATTTTGATAAATGGAATGTCACGCATGATTATGGCGTGTCATCAAAGCATACAAGAATAAATGTATAAAACATCACATGACCATAAAGGAAATACCGGAATCAAACATCGGTACCCCAAAAGTAGAACTCATCACACACAAACATATGTACTGTAAATGAAAAGGACTAAACAATGTCCAAGGAAATGAGTATCAAAGTATAAAGAAATGCATAACGTAAAGAAGGCTAGGAAGCTTCCAATCCATATGCACGTACGCTTAAAGTCTACGAGCGTCCCTGAGTACCTGCCGTTTTAGGAACATGAAAAGGAAAACGGCTAAGCATAACGCTTAGTGCACGGATATACAAATAAAGCATGAATAACATAAGCATATAAGCATAGAGCAGCGGAAAAGACTAAGTCCTGGATAACCTGGTATATCTTATTAAAACTGGTTTTATAGTTTGAAAAGCCTTATGTTTATCTTAGAAAAACTATTTAACATGTTTACCATTAGCCAATATAGGTCATGAATTATCAACGTGCATGAATACTTGGAGGGGTGACCTCGTCATGCAAGTTAGAGGGGCTGCCTCTAATTTAATATACTGGTTTGGGTAGGAGGGATCAGCTCTTTGTGAAGGATGCAAGGCACACACACCACATTCACTTGAATAATCTGTTGAAACATGTTAAATAGGATGCACCCATACGCCCCACCTGATAATAATAATATGGCTTAAAGCTGAAGGGACGCCACGAGCTATCACTCTGTCGTGGTGGAGTCATAACACTGGTGCCTCCAGTGTTATGGTTATTGTACCTCCATAACTAGGTGAAACTGGTCATGCATGTATATGGCTTTAGGTATCTAATTAAACGTAAGCAATTCAACAAAATATAAAACATATACTGGGGAAAACAGTTGGCTGCATACGGGGAATCCTAATAAGTAAGAATGTCCATAGAAAGGACGGAGAATCTGTACCTTGTGTCCAGTGAACGAAGAAGACGAACGGAAGAGAGTCCTACTTCGGTATAACTAATGCTACAAAAATACATACGTGTATAAGTATCTGATTACTGAGTACGTAACTGGTTTTATATCATGTCTTAGCTTGTTTTATATGTTCATGTCATGTTTTACTGATTAAAGCTTTATACTGTGTTTATCGTATATTCTGTCTATTCTGATTAAGTATTTCTTGTATTTCTTGTATTATTATACTTGTTGTGTAATAATAAGTAACTTTCTAAAAATAGCAGATTTCCTAAAATAGAAAGTTTCCAAAAATAGAAAGTTTCCAAAAATAGAAAGTTTCCAAAATAGAAAGTTTCCAAAAATAGAAAGTTTCCAATAATAGATTTACTGCTTAAAACAGATAAGTTTCTAAAAATAGAAAGTTTCCATAAATAGATTAGCTTCCTTAATTAAACAAGTTTCTAAAATAGAATGTTTCCATAAATAGAAATAAGCTGGATTATTAAGCTAATTATATAAGCTTAAGTGTTTACTGATTAATATTCTAAGTCATGTAATTAAATAGTATAGTTTATTAATTATTTCATGTAAATTCAATAAACTATAGGTTAAAGTATTTAATTAAATACAACATGATTTAATTAAATAAAGGTAAACATACTTAGGTTAAAACATGTATTATTATCTATTAATAATGTAACCTAAGTCATGTAAATTAATTATTATAAGTCATGATTTTAATAATTAATTAATTACATAGTCTAAATAAAATGATAATTACTTAGGTTAAAATTAATGTATTAATAATAATATTAATAACCTAAGTCATGTATAAATTAAATTAATCATGTGCATGTTTTAATTAATTTAATTTAATCTTGTAAAAATAGTTAACCTTGTAAAAATAACCCATGAACCGAACCCGTGCTTTAATCTAAACATGTCGTGAACCGTATTTGTGAACCCCGTGAACCGGTCACAAACGCACCCTTGGTCAAGGCTAGCCGCCGGCTAGCAAAAGTTTCCACCGGCTAGCCGGTGGTTACCCCTGCTGCCGCGGCTTGGGGGTTCCCCCTGCTTTCCTTATTTAGCCACCGGCTTAAGCCGTTGGTGGTTCTTGTTTTAGCCGAGAACCAACCGAGCCAAAAACACACCAAACATACCCCCGACATGGTCGGGGTTCCCTTTGGTTCCTACGGCCGAGACACACAACCCAAACCGAGACCTTGAGGTCTCGGTTGATGTGAATCAACAAGCCGAGACCCCCCCTTGGTCTCGGTTCATGGGTCGGCCAAAACAAACACCCCTTAAACATTACTTAATTTTTACCCCCATGATTTTATTAACATGTATTTACTTGTTTTTAAACCATTCATGATTTCATGTGATCAATTAATCAAAACATAAATAGAAAAGGGTTTTAGGGTTTGCCGATTATGTGAATCAAAGGAGAACGAACACACTAACACCCTTGTAATAAATCAATCACCAAAATCAACCAACACACCTTATGTTTGTGTTTGTACCCGGCGGCCAAGGAGAGGAAAAAGAGAGATCAGGGTTTTTGATTATTTTCTAATTCTTGTAATTATGAAAATAAGTTTGTCCCTTTTCCTTGTTTAGTAAAAATTGCATGGGCTTGGCCCTTTTTCTTATGTCTAGCCGCGGGTAGGGTGGGGCCCACAAAGGTAACCCATAGTTTTCTCGTGTCTAAACTTAAGTGTGTTCTCGTGTTCATGTTTACATGATTTAAAAAGTTATCGTTCGTGTCATATTTTATATTTATGCATGATCGTAATAAATATACATAATACCTAATACTAAGCTCGTGATTATTTACATTCATGATTTCATGTTCGTATGTTCATGATTATAATTATTATTGAAATAATTATCGTGTCTTAATACGTATTAAATACGTATCGTGTTATCACACGTACGTAATACTTGTAAATCTAGTTCATGAAACGTAAACGTGCTATAAAAAAGGAAAGTTCTAATCATGTACGTACGATCATAAGGGTAATATTCATGGTAAAAGCATGCGGCTTTTACAACTCTTCCCCCCTAAAAAGAATAATTCGTCCCCGAATTATAGATAAAGTAAACTAGAAAAGAAGAACATACCCGAATTCAAAATATGAAATGAGGGTAAGAAGCCCAGATAGACTCCTCTGTTTCCCAAGTGGCTTCCCGCTCGGTATGATCCCTCCAAAGGATTTTGACGAATGGAATCGTCTTCCTTCTCATGACTCGTTCTTGTCTGTCAAGTACTCGTTCGGGTTCTTCTATGAAAGTGAGATCTTCACGAATCTGTTCCAGTGGATAATGAACCATGTGAAGGGGATGATACTTGTACCCTCTGAGTAAGGACACATGGAAAACATCGTGAACTTGAGAAAGCTGCGGAGGTAATGCTAAACGGTAAGATACTTCACCGACTCGTTCAATGACATCAACGGTCCGATGAATCGAGGACTGAGCTTCCCTTTTATTCCAAAACTTCTAACCCCACGTGTCGGCGAAACCTTAAGGAAAACATGATCTCCTACGTTAAAATGTAAGTCCCTACGATGCTTGTCTGCGTAACTCTTCTGGCGTGACCGTGCTTCTTGCAGTTTCTGCTTAGCTACTGCGACCTTCTCACTAGTCGGCTCTATCATTTCTGGTCCATCAAGTGTTCGCTCACCAACCTGATCCCAGCAGATTAGGGCGCGACACTTTCTGCCATACAACATCTCAAAAGGAGCACACTTGATAGTTGCGTGCCAACTGTTGTTGTATGCAAACTCCACCAAACAGATATAATCGTCCCAATCACCCGTCCATTCCAATGCACGTGACCTCAACATGTCTTCCAATGTCTGAACCATTCGCTGTGACTGCCCGTCTGTTTAAGGATGAAAAGCCTTGCTAAGCTCAAGTTTGGTACCCCAAGCTTTCTGCAGACTTTGCCAAAATCGCAAAGTGAACCGAGGATCTCTGTCCGAGACGATGCTCGATGGAGCACCGTGAAGCCTGATTTAATGGTTTTACTAGGGTTCATATTATCTCTCGGAATCCTCTCGAATTGATCTCGGCCTTAAGTGGAATGATTGTTCTTGGTTACTAAGAAAAAGGTTTGGATTTCTTAATCTACTAAATGCTTAAATGCATGAAAATGTAAACTTAAATTTAAAAGTACTTAAATTAATAAAACTTGAATTGAGATTAAAATTGAAATTAAATTTAAAATTAAAGTCACAGTTAAAATATAAATATGAAATAAGGAAACAATAAAGAAACAGTAAGGAAACATAAACAGTAAGGAAACAGTAAAACTACCCAGAAGAAACTGATTCGGAAGTTTAAACCTTGATTCGGAACTTTTGATCCGGAACTTTTGATCCGGAAGTCTTCATTCGGAACTTTTAGAAATCCTTCACTCGGAACTTTCTTCGGAAGTTTGGTTCGGAAGTTCACCCGGAACTTCGTTCGGAACTTGTTGATCCGGAAGTTCGTCCGGAACTTTTGGTCCGGAAGTTTATTCGGAACTTTTTAAGAAAAACTCATTCGGAACTTAATCAACAAACATTCATTCGGAACTTTTTACTCATCCGGAACTTCAGTTCATTCGGAAGATTAGGTTCATCCGGAACTTTTAGTTCGTTCGGAAGTTTTCAACTGACTCGGAACTTTAAAAGGAAAACTCAATCAGAACTTTTAAATAACCATATTCATTCAGAACTTTGATGTTCATCTGGAAGTTTTGTGTTCATCCGGAACTTTTGAGTTCATCCGGAAGTCTGGAAACACACATACAGTAGCAGAACCCCGAAGAACAAGGAAGACAAATTTAATCAAAAATCAAACTAAATACTCAAAAAGGTTTTACCAAATTAACCACAAATCATCTAATAACCATAAGTAACAAATCCCAACAGTAAAAACACAAATTCAACAACTTTTTCAAGATCAAATCAATCAAACAAGAATTTAAACTTTAACCCAAATAAATGGAGATGAACAAGATGAAATGGAAAGATTAAACAAGAACTTGTATTGATGATTTAATGTATTCAACAATAACAAAACAAGGATTAAAATTACAAGATTTGAAGAACAAAGATTAAAATCACCAAACACCCTAGTGGTGATGGTGATCCTACGAAAACAGAAGAGAGAAAAAGGTGGAGGAGAGAAAAACTAAAAAACTAAACTCGGTGTGTGAGGGGAATCCTTTATATAGGCTTGTCTTTTGGTTGGTGAGTGGGCTTTCTCCCGTTCTTCTTGTCTTCTCGTCTTTTCAGAAAAGTTGACGTTTTCGATTCTGATTCGGGATTTGTCGTCGATTAAATTCAACTCGTCTTTTAATTTCTTCGTTTAATAGACTTGAGTTTCTTCGACTTATGTAAATCTTCCATCTTTGGTCCTTTTCTTCGATAAATCTTCGAATAGGCCCAGTGACTTCAAATCTTTTGCATCTCTTGGACAATAGACTTTATCTTGAGTCTTTTTCTTCGGTAAAACCCGTGCAATCCCATGTTTTCTTTAATATTCATCCGGTTGGCTCTAAAAACACAATAAACACAAAAACCACGCATAATTCCAAACAAGTGATATTAAATACGTGTTTTGGTCTCGTTTTACTCAGAATTAAGTGGTAAAAGGATGGGTGTTTACACACCTATCAAATCCCCTACACTTAACCATTGCCATGCCCTCATGCAATGCTTAGTGATAAAGCAAAATTACATTTTTCTCATAATTAATCAACCTTGGCCTTATTAAAATACTACTAAAACAAAAATTAAAATACTAAGAGAAATTAAAACTTTAAAATAAACAAAAGGATGGAAATAACTTGCAAAGAAATTAAGGACTTACATTAGGGCTTTGGTGCTGCGAAGATTTATCACCCTCAAGTTTCACGTTCCCCAAACTAAGCTTAAAAACGAGATCATTGTTATTATAAGTTAGTAAATCAAACACTTACACACATGGCTAAATTAAATGCTTAAACTCCCTTATTCCTAGGTGTATCTCTTATATTTTATTTTTGTCTTAGAATGATCATGAAGATGCATTTTTGGACTTATTTCGATAGTTTATTAAGGCTGAAAGCAAAGTAGGACGATTTGATCAATAGTTAGCTAAAGGACAAAATCTCTTAAAACTGCTTCTCGGGATATCAAAAATTTCATATCTTGGCATAACTCGGTTCACGATTTGAGACCTTTCTCGGGCCGATATTTGGCATGTACTTCATACTTCATATCTTGAGAGACGTGCTTGAGATAATGGTCTTCTCATCGTTCATAGAGTTTCTTCACTTGGAGACTTTTGAGAGGTACTCCAACTTTGTTGACCACGACTTCATGATTATTTCTTCAATCTCTATTTGGGATTTTGAGATACAACGATCCGCCTCCTTTTCGGACTTGGATCTATTTATCCTCATACCTTGTTAGGGTCTTTTCGGATAGACTTCTCCATGATCTTTATGGGAGTTGATTGCTTTTCGTCGTGAGTCTTGATCCTTCATATTGACTTTGGGAATAATGCTTTTCACATCACTTGGATCTTTAGCAATAAAATGGAATCCTCATGCCTTGTTAGGGCCTTTTCGGACTCGCCAATCTTCGCGCCCCGCTTCATAAGTTATGCCTTGGCTATGAACTCTTATCATTACCGAGCAACTTTTAAACGATCTTGGGCTAGAAGCTAAGTAACCTTTCAAATCGTACGACCTTACTTATTGCAGATAAATTATTAGCAAGTGATGGGAGAATAGGCAAATAATTACACCAAGTGAGCTTGTGCAAGAATTCCGACTTATAATTGACTCTATCATTTCTCGTCCTCCACAATTTAAAATCTCAAGTAATGAGACTCGTGGATACTTAGCCTAATAAACCAATAAAGGTCTACATGGTTAAGGATACTAGCTAGAATAAAATTGGATAAGTCTATTCGGGTTGAGTCAAAATAAACGCAACGGGCCTAATATGTCAAAGATTTCTAAACTAGCTACACCACTTTATTAAAAAATTTTGACTTTATTGCGGGATATATAAATATGAAAGCAACGATAAAAATTTAAAAATTACGACTAAATGGCCAAATTTAATAAAAAATTTGAAAATGTTGAAAAATAGGATTTTCCGGTTAAATGAAGGCATTTTCATGGAAAAGTCCACTTAAAACTTCGATAGAAGTCCCCCCTACACTTAAGATAAACATTGTCCTCAATGTTTAAGCATGTGGGAGAAGTCTCCCCTACACTTATGACATTGTGCACGTTGGTTAACTCAAGTTAAGGAAGAGACGACTAAAGTGATCAATATCAAATGTGAGTATGAAGAAAATTGAATCACGATAGTTGAGAGATAGAACCAGATTTCGGATAACACGGGAACACGGTTCTTCAAAGATTCCAAGATTGCACTTATCCCTGTAATCACATCACCACACAAAGAAAGCAACCTATAGAGGCTCCCTTACACTTAGGGGGTTAAACGGTAAAAGATAGATACTCAGGTTGCCTCCCGAGGAGCGCTTGTTTTTGATAACCGAGTCACAAGCCTGACTCGACCCAAACTTAGTTCATGGGGAACGTGGTGAGGGATGGAATCACCTCCTGAGAGGTGTCCTCACCAAAGTACAACTTCACTCGTTGGCCATTCACCTTAAAATTTGGTCCATTAGGTTGAGCGAGCTCGAGAGTACCATATGGAAAAATTTGGGCAATGGTGAATGGGCCGGACCAACGAGATTTCAGCTTGCCAGAAAAGATTTTCAACCGAGAGTTAAAAAGTAAGACTTTGTCTCCAACATGGAACTCTCGGTTTTTGATCTTGGAGTCGTGAATGAGCTTAGTTCTTTCCTTATAGATCAAAGAATTTTCATAAGCCTCATTCCGAAGTTCATTGAGCTCATTGAGTTGGATCTTGCGTAGGTCACCGGCTTTGTTAATATCAAAATTAGCCCACTTCAAGGCCCAGTAAGCCTTGTGCTCCAACTCAATGGGGAGGTGGTACGCTTTCCCGTACACAAGACGATAAGGCGTACAGCCGATCGGGGTCTTGTAAGCAGTACGGAAAGCCCACAAAGCATCATCAAGTTTATCAGCCCATGAGGCACGATGCTCTCCCATGGTTCTTTCCAGAATTCGCTTAAGTCCTCGGTTGGATATTTCAGCCTGGCCATTAGTTTGTGGGTGGTAGGCTGTGGAAAGACGATGATTTACACCGTACTTAGCCATGACTCTAGCAAATTGGTCATTGCAAAAATGAGTCCCACGATCACTAATAATGGCACGAGGCACACCGAATCTAGCGAAAAGAGCTTTCAAAAAGTTACAAACCACCCTTGCGTCATTAGTAGGTAAAGCTTTGGCTTCGACCCACTTCGAAACGTAGTCAACGGCTACAAGGTTGTATTTGTTTCCTTTAGAAGAAGGGAATGGCCCCATAAAGTCGATACCCCAAACATCAAAGATTTCACACTCTTGAATGAAATTCTGAGGCATCTCGTCTTTATGTGTGATCGTGCCTTGTTTTTGGCAAACATCACATCGTTTAACCATATTGTGAGCGTCACGATATATGGAGGGCCAATAAAATCCCGAATCAAACACTTTTTTGGCGGTGTAGTTGGGACCAAAGTGACCACCGGTGGGTCCTTTGTGGCAAGCATCAAGGATTTCCGAAGCTGCCGGTCCGTCAACACATCGGCGGATAATCAGGTCGGCACATTTTTTGAATAGGTAAGGGTCGTCCAAAAAGTAAGTCTTAATGTCGGTGAAGAATTTTTTTATTTTGTTGAGACGTCAACCCTTCCTTGAGAATTCCACCCGCCAAGTAGTTTGCAAAGTCCGCAAACCACGGGGTTTCATCAGAATTCGAATTTATAGACATTAAGGTCTCAAAGGGAAAAGAATCATTGATTTCTTTGTTTGGATGATCCCCTTGGTAAGGATCCTCAAGTCTGCTGAGATGATCCGCGGCTAGGTTTTCTGCTCCTTTTTTATCGCGAATTTCGATTTTAAATTCCTGGAGCAGCAAAAACCAGCGAAGAAGTCTTGGTTTGGAATCTTGCTTTGTCAACAAGTACTTCAACGCGGAATGATCGGTATACACGATTGTGGTGGAAAGGACAAGATAGGGGCGGAATTTTTCAAAAGCATAGACAACAGCTAAAAGCTCTTTTTTGGTTGTCGTATAATGCAATTGTGCCCCCGTCATTGTCTTGCTAGCGTAATGGATTGGTTGGAAGTGTTTGTTCACTCTTTGTCCCAGAACCGCTCCAATAGCAAAATCACTAGCATCGCACATCAACTCAAAAGTCAGCTCCCAATTAGGGGTAACCAAGACAGGTGCCTTAGTAAGCTTATCCTTAAGCGAGTTGAAGGCTTCAAGGCACTCGTTGGAAAAGATAAAAGGAGTATCTTTTTCCAAGAGGTGGGTCATCGGGCGAGCGATTTGAGAAAAATCTTTGATGAATCGACGGTAGAAGCCCGCATGACCCAGAAAACTTCTCACACCCTTCACGGTTGAAGGTGGAGGCAACTTGGCGATAACATCGACTTTAGCATGGTCTACTTCAAGACCGGCTTTGGAAATCTTGTGTCCCAGCACGATGCCTTCTTTTACCATAAAATGGCATTTTTCCCAATTCAGAACAAGGCGAGTGTCTTCGCACCGCTTAAGCATACGTTCCAAATTGGCAAGGCAAGAAGAGAAGGAATCCCCGAAGACCGAGAAATCATCCATGAAGACTTCCATGGTTTGTTCAACCATGTCATGGAAGATAGCTAACATGCACCTTTGGAAAGTCCCGGGCGCATTACATAAGCCAAAAGGCATTCTTTTGTAAGCAAATGTGCCATAGGGACAAGTGAATGTCGTCTTCTCTTGATCTTGGGGATCGATGGGTATTTGGAAATAACCCGAGAAACCATCAAGAAAGCAGTAATATTCATTACCCGCTAATCGTTCAAGCATTTGGTCCATAAAAGGTAGAGGGAAATGATCCTTTATCGTGGCATCATTGAGTTTGCGGTAGTCTATACAAACTCTCCACCCAGTAACGAGACGGGTAGAAATCAACTCGTTGTGTTCATTGGGAACAACGGTTATTCCGCCCTTCTTGGGCACACAATGGATTGGACTAACCCATGGTGAATCCGAAATAGGGTAAATCATACCCGCATCAAGAAGTTTGATAACCTCTGTTTTGATGACTTCATGTATTTTTGGATTCACCCTTCGTTGGCTTTGAATTGTGGGCTTAAAGTCTTCCTCCATGAGAATTTTGTGTGTGCAGAAGTGAGGATCAATTCCACGAATATCAGAGATTTTCCAAGCAATAGCCTTCTTATGATCTTTCAACACGGTGATAAGTCGGGCTTTTTCTTCTTCTTTTAGTTCCTTAGCAATGATGACTGGCGACTTCTTCTCTTCTTCAAGAAATACATACTCGAGATGGGGCGGCAACTCCTTAAGTTCCAAATCCGGAGGATTTTCGACGGGAGGCGTTTTCAAAGTCGGAGTATCGATAGCAATGACCGTGGGAGATGGAGGGGAAATAGTGTATTCGTGGAGAAGATTGTCAAAGAAATGCATGTCTTCATCCCCATCGGTAGGAGAATCATCAGTAGCTAAATTCACATCTCCCATGGTGTCTTCAAGATTGTTCCAAAACAAATCACTATCTCCAAATAGAGACAATGATGAATCAATAGAGGACACGGTCTCAACATTGGGAAGAGAGGTAGGAATACTTTTGCAAGCATCATTAAAGTGTTCTTCACAAGCCTCATCAAGAACGTCAATACAATTAACATTCTCATATGAATAAGGCTGTTTGGACAACTTTCCCATGTTGAAGACTACTTTATCGTCACCCACTCTCATGATAAGCTCACCGGCTTCAACATCAATGAGAGTGCGACCGGTCCTCAGGAATGGACGAACAACATTTAGTGGCACACGAGGGTCCATCTCGTAGTCGACGACAACAAAATCAGCAGCAAAGGTGAATTTGTCGACTCCTATAATGACGTCTTCGACTATCCCCACTGGATAAGCAACCGTACGGTTAGCTAATTCCAAAGTCATTTTGGTGGGGACTAGCTCTAGGAGAGATAATTGCTTCCACACGCTTAGAGGCATGAGATTAATACTGGCACCTAGATCGGCTAGGGCCATGCAATTCTCTACTCCCGGGAAATTGCAAGGGATTAAGAAACGACCCAGATCACCAAGCTTGGTTGGCAATTTCCTTAAGAGCACTGCAGAGCAATTCTCATTAAGTTGGGTGTTGGCAATATCGAGGAGCTTTTCCTTGTCGCTCAGAAGATCTTTAAACATTTTCGCATATTTAGGCATGTGAGCGAGAGCCTCAGCAAAGGAGATATTGAAATTCAGTTGTTTAAACATCTTAAGAAAGTTAGAAACCTGAATATCGTCCTTGCTTTTGAGCTTCTCTTTCCTCAACCTAGATGGATAAGGTATATTGGAAGAAGAGGAAGGCTTTGGAAGAATAGGATCACTCACATCCTTGGGTGGAGGAGGGGTAGAAGGAAGAGGTGGAGAAATTAGGGAAGTAGGAGGATGGGGAATAGGAGAAGGTGACTCGTTCTCCTTAGTCACAATCACCGGTGGAGGTATAGGAAGCTCGGGTTCCTTGGTACCTTTACCACTTCGAGTGGTGATTGCTTTCATCTCCCCTCTTGGATTCGCAACGGTGTTACTCGGAAGAGTACCCGAAGAAGAGGGTTGATTACCTTGGAAGAAACTAGCCATCATGTTCTTCAAATCATTAGTTTGGCTATCCAACGTGTTTCTCATGTCGGCTCTCAAATCGTTTCCTTGCTTGACCAACTCTGCTTTCAAGTTTCGCACTTCCTGTTGGAGATTTTCCACGATAACATTATTGGTCCTCATGTAGGTTGCAACCTCTTGGTGTAATGTAGTGGGTTGGTTTGGAGGAGCATTGTATGCGGGTGGTTGATAAGTAGGTTGTTGGTAAACTTGGTTGTTACGTTGAAGTGGTTGTTGCTGCTTGTGAGGAGGAATGTATGGTGTACGAGGTTGTTGTTGTTGTGGAGGAGGGCGGTTAAGGTTTTGTTGTTGCTTTGGGTTGTTTTGGGGAAAACCAGGTGGTGAAAGATAATTGTTGGAGCGGTAGCTAGGTAAATTACGGTCACCTTGAGGTCTAGCTTGATAAGCAGGTTGAGGATAGGTGCCATATGCCGCATTCACATTCTCAGCAGGGTAGTCTTGGGTGGCAGTACAAGTAGTGTAAGAGTGAGGACCACCGCATATCTCACAAGGTTGGCTGACAGCGTTAACTTGAGCGTGTTTAGCGTTGTTGCTGTTGTTGTTGCTGACGATGTGGGTGACAAGCGATTCAAGAAGTACAGTGATTTTGTCCAATCGCTTGTCGCTGTCACTAGTGCTAGCACTAGCGACATTGGTCCGAACACTCTTGGTTTGCACACGAGATTTATTCTCAATGATATCCCAAGCAGCATTGGAAGTTTTAGCCAAAAGATTACCCCCCGAGGCACTGTTCAGTGAATCTTGGTCACTCATGCTTAAACCATTGTAAAAAGTATTAATTTGATGTACTTTGGTAAAACCATGTTGTGGGCATTTTCTTAAAAGATCTTTAAAACGATCCCAAGATTCACTGAACGACTCATCGTACTTTTGTTCAAAATTTATGATCTCATTCCGCAAAGCGGTAGTACGAGAGGGTGGGAAAAAGTAATTGATAAACTTGGTTTCCAAATCCGTCCACGAGAGAATACTCTGTGGTGGTTCCTTAGCAAGCCAATGCCGGGCTTGTCCCTCTAAAGAAAAGGGAAAAAGTTGTATCCTGATAACCTCTTGTGGAACACCATTGAACTTGACCGCGTTGGTGAGTTGCAAGAATCTCTTGATATGGTCATGTGGGTCATCAATGGTACGTCCCAAGAATGGTTGAGCGGAGACCATCTGGATAAAGCATAATTTTAGCTCAAAGTTGTTGGCGGCAATTGGAGGTATGACAATTGGATCCGTGTTGCCGTCTACATGAGTTTGTAACAATTCAATCATCGGGCGATTATCCGGTTGAGGCTCATTGTTGTTGTTATTGTTCATGTTGTTGAAAGATGGGTTGTTGTTGTTATTATTGTTTGGAGGTGGTACACCGGCCATGTCTAAATGATCGAGAGGCTCGGGCTCTTGATAAGACGTGGATCGAGTGCGCATACACCTGCAAAAGAACGAACAAAGAAAAACAAAACAAAAATATTTCTAGTTTTTATGTTTTTTTTTAATTTTTTGTATTTTTGAAAATTTTATGTTTTTTAGGATTTTTTGAAAATTTTTCTGAAAAAGTAACGTTCACGGGGAACGGATCCCAAAATCCAAGTTCTCACAAAAAACTTTTGATCTTAACAAGAGGAGCCGGCAGCGGCGCCATTTGATATAATGGTTTTACTAGGGTTCAGATTATCTCTCGGAATCCTCTCAAATTGATCTCGGCCTTAAGTGGAATGATTGTTCTTGGTTACTAAGAAAAAGGTTTGGATTTCTTAATCTACTAAATGCTTAAATGCATGAAAATGTAAACTTAAATTTAAAAGTACTTAAATTAATAAAACTTGAATTGAGATTAAAATTGAAATTAAATTTAAAATTAAAGTCACAGTTAAAATATAAATATGAAATAAGGAAACAATAAAGAAACAGTAAGGAAACAGAAACAGTAAGGAAACAGTAAAACTACCCAGAAGAAACTGATTCGGAAGTTTAAACCTTGATTCGGAACTTTTGATCCGGAACTTTTGATCCGGAAGTCTTCATTCGGAACTTTTAGAAATCCTTCACTCGGAACTTTCTTCGGAAGTTTGGTTCGGAAGTTCACCCGGAACTTCGTTCGGAACTTGTTGATCCGGAAGTTCGTCCGGAACTTTTGGTCCGGAAGTTTATTCGGAACTTTTTAAGAAAAACTCATTCGGAACTTAATCAACAAACATTCATTCGGAACTTTTTACTCATCCGGAACTTCAGTTCATTCGGAAGATTAGGTTCATCCGGAACTTTTAGTTCGTTCGGAAGTTTTCAACTGACTCGGAACTTTAAAAGGAAAACTCAATCGGAACTTTTAAATAACCATATTCATTCGGAACTTTGATGTTCATCCGGAAGTTTTGTGTTCATCCGGAACTTTTGAGTTCATCCGGAAGTCTGGAAACACACATACAGTAGCAGAACCCCGAAGAACAAGGAAGACAAATTTAATCAAAAATCAAACTAAATACTCAAAAAGGTTTTACCAAATTAACCACAAATCATCTAATAACCATAAGTAACAAATCCCAACAGTAAAAACACAAATTCAACAACTTTTTCAAGATCAAATAAATCAAACAAGAATTTAAACTTTAACCCAAATAAATGGAGATGTACAAGATGAAATGGAAAGATTAAACAAGAACTTGTATTGATGATTTAATGTATTCAACAATAAGAAAACAAGGATTAAAATTACAAGATTTGAAGAACAAAGATTAAAATCACCAAACACCCTAGTGGTGATGGTGATCCTACGAAAACAGAAGAGAGAAAAAGGTGGAGGAGAGAAAAACTAAAAAACTAAACTCGGTGTGTGAGGGGAATCCTTTATATAGGCTTGTCTTTTGGTTGGTGGGTGGGCTTTCTCCCGTTCTTCTTGTCTTCTCGTCTTTTCAGAAAAGTTGACGTTTTCGATTCTGATTCGGGATTTGTCGTAGATTAAATTCAACTCGTCTTTTAATTTCTTCGTTTAATAGACTTGAGTTTCTTCGACTTATGTAAATCTTCCATCTTTGGTCCTTTTCTTCGATAAATATTCGAATAGGCCCAGTGACTTCAAATCTTTTGCATCTCTTGGACAATAGACTTTATCTTGAGTCTTTTTCTTCGGTAAAACCCGTGTAATCCCATGTTTTCTTTAATATTCATCCGGTTGGCTCTGAAAACACAATAAACACAAAAACCACGCATAATTCCAAACAAATGATATTAAATACGTGTTTTGGTCTCGTTTTACTCAGAATTAAGTGGTAAAAGGATGGGTGTTTACACACCTATCAAATCCTCATGATCTCCCTCCTATATGTATCGGTGAGTTTACTGACCGAATCTTCCTTGTGGATCGGTAAGAAATGAGCTGATTTGGTAAGTCGATCAACGATAACCCAAATTGCATCGTGCTTCTTCTTTGTCGGCGGAAGACCAGTAACAAAATCCATGGTGATTTTGTCCCACTTCCACTCTGGAGTATCTAACGGTTGAAGAAGACCTCCAGATCGCTGATGCTCGATCTTAACCTGCTGGCAGGTAAGACATTTGGAGACGTACGTAGCAACATCCTGTTTTATACCACTTCACCAAAAGTACTGCTTGATGTCATGGTACATCTGGGTCGAACCAGGATGGATAGAGAATGGGGAGTGATAGGTGGGAAAACACCCATCTTTTTACCACTTAATTACAATAATAACCGAGCCAAAACGTGTATTTTATGTCGTAAATTTCAGAATTATGCGTGGTTTGTGTTTTTGTTGTGATTTAGGACGAAAAGGTGAAAAGTGGAGAAAACACGGGCATTCACGGGCTTTTATCGAAGAAAACGACAAAAGACGAAGTCAAGAGATCAAGAGTGCAAAAAGAACGGAAGTCCAAGACCAATTCTGAAGATTTATCGAGGAAAAAGTCAAAAGACGGAAGTTTACTAAAAGCCGAAGAAATCAAGTCTTATTTATGAATAAATGTCGAGACGAGTTCAAAGAAATCCCGAGACAAAGTCATTAAGTCCAAGATTAACAAAAGATGAAGAAGGGAAGGACTTAACTTTGTAATTAAGGAAAAGAAGAAAGAGGGGAGGAAGTTTCCTAAGCTCCTCCCTAATCTCCCTATAAATAGATTGTTATGTTTTCATTTCTAAGTTGTTGGTGGCTTGACAACCCACTCTTCCACCATTTTCATTTCTTGTTAACTATTTTCTTGCATTTTAATTTCTTGTTATGCACTTTTAATTTCTTCAATTCAAGTAAGTCTTTTAATTTTGGAATCTTTTCTTTTAATCAAGTTCTTATTTTTAATCATCTTCTTCTACCTTTCTTATTTTGCTTATCTTTGGTTCATGTTCATCCTTGATTTTATTTCATCTTAATGCTTATTTGATTTAAAGTTTTCTTATAAGTAGTTCATCTTTTTATAGTATGGATTTAAAAGTTTGCTTATTCTTAAGTTTGATAAGTTGTTATTCATGCTTATTGAGTCCATTTTACTTTAGATTCGTTCTAATTTTGGGTGTTAGCTTATCTAAATAGCTTATTACCTTTGCTTAAGTTTCGGATCAATAGAGTAATCGGAAAGGGTAAAACCCTTTTCCGATCATAGTATTCCGATTACACCCCCTTTATTTCGATCTTCATGATCGGAAAAGGGTTTATAATATTCCGATTGGATTCGTTTTGGCTCATTCCGATTACATGCATTTTACTTTATTCCAATTATAGTGATTTGTTAATATTCCGATTAGACATAGTATTTAGTTATTCAGATCGTGTTCTATTTATGGATTCCGACTAAGGACTCTTTAGACATTCCGATTGGCTTGGTTGACATGTATTCCGACGGGTAGTTTGCCATATTCCGATCTGGACCCTTTTGCACATTCCGACCAGCGCTTTCCGATGGGGTACATTCCGATCGGATTCCAATTTGGATTCCGATCGGGTGTATTCCGATTGGTAGTTTTGTTTTGTTTTAATATTTTGTTTTAGTAAATGTGACAAATTTTTCTCGTTTTGTTTTTAGTACTATTTTGATTTCGTTTTGCATTTTTTATTTGATCGTTAATTTACTTTTTCTTAAGTTTTAATTTTACGTCATTTAATTTCTCGTCATTTACTTTTAAAGTTTTAAATATTGCACCGTTTACATTTCAACTAGTTTTAGTTTTAATTATCCGTCCTTTATTTTAAAGTCTTGCACATTTATTTTACCAAAACCAAAAATATTATTCTTTACCAAAAACGACTGAGTCACACTTTAAACCGGAAATCAATTCGAGAAGATCGGACGATAAGATTTTATACTTGGTGTAAAAACCTTGTATTAAATGGCGCCGCTGCCGGCTCTTTTCGTGAGGATTAACGGTTGTATTTTAGAGACGCGTTGGCTTTTGGGATCCGTTCACTCGTGAACGTTATTTTTTTTGTATCAAAAATTTTCAAAAATCTAAAAACATTTGAAAAATCTTTAAAAGCATTTCTTTTTCAAAGTTTTGCACCAAAAATATTCTTCTTGCTCATCTATTTTTCTTTATGGATTCTTATGTCCATTGCGTCGGGTGTGGGAGACGATTGTACGGGAACGACTCTTGTCAATGGTGTACATGTGAACGGTGCGGAAACGATATCGACAACACACAATTCTGATTTTGTCCTTTGTGCAACTCGACTAATTCGTCCTTTTTGAACCCACCTCCTGTTCCCCCATGCATCTATTGTGGAAGCGATTCTCATTGGCATGTTTCGTGCCCGGTTCAATACCCGTATGGTCACGGGCAAGAACCAGGGTACAATTATGACTATGATAATAGCTATCCACAAGACGCACCCAGTCTTTCTCCTCAACCGTTTTGCAACAACTGTGGGGGTCCTCACGATACTTCTTATTGTCAACCAATGAATTATTATGAGCAAAATCCGTGTCCTCAGTTTTCTTTCCAATGGATTATTATGAACCAAACCCGGTTTCTAATTCTTGTCAACCGATGAACTACTATGAGCCACAACCATGCTATAATTCAGGTTTTCAACACTTTCAGCCCCCACATCACACCCTCAATCATCAATCCTCTCAGCAAATTAGTTTTGACCAACAACTCACTTCTTTGAACCATATTATAGAAGGTCTAGCTCAACTCCGAGCTGACTTGCATCAGGAAAGGCAACCGTTGCTTGATGTGGACGAAACCTTGAAAACCACTGACACCTTTTTGAGCCAATTTAGTCGTTTTCCCTTCTTTTCTACACCAAAATGTTTAATTACAGCGTGGGATAGAATTGGTGAAATTGAACATACTTGGGGCGATGAACAACAAAAGTTGCCGCATGAGCTTCTTAAAGATGTGGAGGTTATCAAGGAAGAGTTAGCCGACTACGTCACTCCTAACTGGACTCGTCCCATCTATTATGATGATGACGACGACGATGATGTCTACACTTTCAACCAATCTTCTGAAGTTGCTGCTCCTACTCTCGATGTTCCTACTGCATCTAAGGATCTAGATTCGTTGAATGAGCTTAGTGATGTTGGTCTCGATAAGGTATTGGATGATAAGGTTTGTGACTTACCTGCTATGGAGCCTGAGAACGACGTTGCTCTTACGGAAGAGGTCGATCCTAGTGATGACGATTCTTTTCTCCGCTATGAGAATTTCACTTTTGAAATTTCTCAATCTCTATCGGGAGATGCGGGTGATGACGATTTATTCTCTCCGGCTTACGAGAAGTTCACTGATGAACTTGATCTTGTGGATGAGGTGGAAGACGTGCTTCTTCACGATAGATTAAGGAAAGTGCACCTTCTTATTGCTCAAATCGAAGAGTTGACTTCTCCTTCTCTTTCCAAGTCTTTACCTCCATCTATTCTTCCCGTTGAAGATAATGACCCATTGCTGGAAGAAATTGATATCAACTCCATCCCTCTAGGTATTGATGATTATGACACGGAGGGGGACATTATTTTTGATAATTTGCTGCAGGAAAGTATTGACCCAAGTCCCCCTCCCGAGCACCTTTCATCCTCCCCTTTAGCCACTATCACGGAGGATGAGTGCTTTGACCCGGGAGGTGACATTGATTATGCTATGATTGATAACAATACGGATTTGCCGCTTGCTCAGCATCCATTGTCTTTGGGGGAGGACAATGTGCTTACTTTACCCACCCCACCTCCCGTGGATCTTGAATTCACATACTTCTCGTATGTTGAAAGGACTTTTCTCCCATTCAAGACCTATCCCCCCCCCCCCTCTCCTTTGTTGATGTCAACCGGGATCGAGGACAAGGTCTTTGATCCCGGTATCACATTCGAGGCTTCCCCATGGACCATTTAATTCGGGGACGAGTCAGGCTCGTGACTCGGTTAATATAAACAAGCGCTTTTTGGGAGGCAACCCAATTATCTATCTATCTTAACCATAAGTGTAAGGGGTAGCCCCGTGGTGTTTCTTGCTTTCTTTCTTATCATGTGCAGGGATTAGAGCTTCAAAGACACACTCTTGATGACTTTTGACGAACCATGATTCCGTGTTCCCTTCTTCCCGGTTCTATCCTAAACTCTTTTCGATTCACTATTTTATATTTCTCAATATTAAAATAGGAATCTCTTTAGTTGTCCCTTTCTTAGCGAGATTTAAACAAAGTGCACAATGTCCTAAGTGTAGGGGATTTTACTCCCACATGCTTAAACATTGAGGATAATGTTTATATTAAGTGTAGGGGGACTTCTATCAAAGTTAAGTGGCCTTTTCCTTGTATTTGTCCTCATTTTAACCGGAAAATTTGATTTTTCGACATTTTTCAAAATTTTTAATATATTTTGGCCTAGTAGTATAGTTGTTTTTACCTTTGTATAGTTATTTTCTTTCCTTATTAGAATAAATTTTGAATAAAGTGGTTTTAATTTTCAAACGTTGTGAATCTTTTGACTCAACCCGAGTTTACTTATCTAAGTTTACTCTAGCTAGTATCCTTAACGTGTTTAAGTCAAGTTTTGCTAGGCTTTTATATAGGTAGCTATAAAACGCGAAAGTCTTAACTCTCATGGGTTAAGAACAAGAACTTTTCGCAAGTTCCTATAATTGATCCTAGAGAGTCGTTTATCAAGGGAACTTTAAAATGCGATTTCTAAACTTGAAAAAGTCTAAGAGTTTGCAAGATCCTATAGATTACTCGAAAACCCAAAACTTTGATTTAATAGGCTAAGCATCCACGAGTCTTATTCCTTGAGATTTTAAATTGTGGAGAACGAGAGATGATAGAGTCAATTATAAGTTTGGTATTTTTTCGTGAATTTATGTGAGTTAATTATAAGCCTATTCTCCCTTCGCTTGTTAATAAATTTATCTGCAATAAATAAGGTTGTACGATTTAAAAGGTTACTTAGCTTCTAGCCCAAGATCGTTTAAAAGTTGATCGGTACGGATTAGAGTTCATAGCCAAGGCATAACTTATTGAAGCGGGATGCGAAGATTGGCGAGTCCGAAAAGGCCCTAACAAGGCATGAGGGCTACATTTTGTTGCTAAAGATCCAAAGTGATGTGAAGAATCATTTATCGAAAATCAATATGAAGGATCGAGACACACGACGAAAAGCAAAAACTCCTCAAAAGTCATGGAGAAGTGTATCCGAAAAGACCCTAGCAAGGTATGAGGATAAATAGATCCAAGTCATAAAAGGAGGCGGATCGTTGTATATCAAAGTCCAAAATAAAGATTGGAGAAAAATGAAGAAGTCGTGGTCCAAATATGAAGAATCTCTCAAAAACTTCAAGTGAAGAAATTCCTATTATGAAGAGAAGACCATTATTTCATGAACGTCTCTCAAGATTTGAAGTATGAAGTCGCTGCCAAATATCGGTCCGAGAAAGGTCTCAAATCGCGAAGCGAGTTATGCCAAGATATGAACTTTATGAGGTCCCGAGAAGCAGTTTTAATAGATTTTGTCCTTTAGCTAACTATTGATTAAATCGTTCACTTTATTTTCGGCCTTAATAACTATCGAAATAAGTCAACAATGCATCCTCATGATCATTCAAGACAACAATAAAATATAAGAGATACACCTAGAAATAAGGGAGTCTAAGTGAATAATTGGCCCACATGAGTTCGTGTTAGTTTGCTAACTTATAATAACAATGATCTCGTTTTTAAGCTTGGTTTGGAGAAAGTGAAAACTCGAGGATGATGATCATTCACGACCTTTCCAAAACCCAAAGGTATGATTTTGATTTCTTTACTTTGTATGTTTATAATGTTCTATCTCTTTAATAAAGGCCAACGTGGATTAATTGTGATGAAAAATGTAAATGTGCTTTGTAACTTATGCATTGCATGAGGACATTGCAATGCTTAAGTGTAGGGGATTTGATAGGTGTGAAAACACCCATCTTTTTACCACTTAATTACAATAATAACCGAGCCAAAACGTGTATTTTATGTCGTAAATGTCAGAATTATGCGTGGTTTGTGTTTTTGTTGTGATTTAGGACGAAAAGGTGAAAAGTGGAGAAAACACGGGCATTCACGGGCTTTTATCGAAGAAAACGACAAAAGACGAAGTCAAGAGATCAAGAGTGCAAAAAGAACGGAAGTCCAAGACCAATTCTGAAGATTTATCGAGGAAAAAGTCAAAAGACGGAAGTTTACTAAAAGCCGAAGAACTCAAGTCTTATTTATGAAGAAATGTCGAGACGAGTTCAAAGAAATCACGAGACAAAGTCATTAAGTCCAAGATTAACAAAAGATGAAGAAGGGAAGGACTTAACTTTGCAATTAAGGAAAAGAAGAAAGAGGGGAGGAAGCTTCCTAAGCTCCTCCCTAATCTCCCTATAAATAGATTGTTATGTTTTCATTTCTAAGTTGTTGGTGGCTTGACAACCCACTCTTCCACCATTTTCATTTCTTGTTAATTATTTTCTTGCATTTTAATTTCTTGTTATGCACTTTTAATTTCTTCAATTCAAGTAAGTCTTTTAATTTTGGAATATTTTCTTTTAATCAAGTTCTTATTTTTAATCATCTTCTTCTACCTTTCTTATTTTGCTTATCTTTGATTCATGTTCATCCTTGATTTTATTTCATCTTAATGCTTATTTGATTTAAAGTTTTCTTAAAAGTAGTTCATCTTTTTATAGTATTGATTTAAAAGTTTGCTTATTCTTAAGTTTGATAAGTTGTTATTCATGCTTATTGAGTCCATTTTACTTTAGATTTGTTCTAATTTTGGGTGTTAGCTTATCTAAATAGCTTATTACCTTTGCTTAAGTTTCGGATCAATAGAGTAATCGGAAAGGGTAAAACCCTTTTCCGATCATAGTATTCCGATTACACCCCCTTTATTCCGATCTTCATGATCGGAAAAGGGTTTATAATATTCCGATTGGATTCTTTTTGGCTCATTCCGATTACATGCATTTTACTTTATTCCGATTATGGTGATTTGTTACTATTCCGATTAGACATAGTACTTAGTTATTCAGATCGTGTTCTATTTATGGATTCCGACTAAGGACTCTTTAGACATTCCGATTGGCTTGGTTGACATGTATTCCGATGGGTTGTTTGCCATATTCCGATCTGGACCCTTTTGCACATTCCGACCAGCACTTTCCGATGGGGTACATTCTGATCGGATTCCAATTTGGATTCCGATCGGGTGTATTCCGATTGGTAGTTTTGTTTTGTTTCAATATTTTGTTTTAGTAAATGTGACAAATTTTTCTCGTTTTGTTTTTAGTACTATTTTGATTTCGTTTTGCATTTTTTATTTGATCGTTAATTTACTTTTTGTTAAGTTTTAATTTTACGTCATTTAATTTCTCGTCATTTACTTTTAAAGTTTTAAATATTGCACCGTTTACATTTCAACTAGTTTTAGTTTTAATTATCCGTCCTTTATTTTAAAGTCTTGCACAT
The DNA here is from genome assembly GCA_025667525.1 of Glebionis coronaria. Taxonomy (NCBI): domain Eukaryota; kingdom Viridiplantae; phylum Streptophyta; class Magnoliopsida; order Asterales; family Asteraceae; genus Glebionis; species Glebionis coronaria. Next base: position 266,275,348 of record CM046879.1, read on the forward strand.
TTATTTTACCAAAACCAAAAATATTATTCTTTACCAAAAACGACTGAGTCACACTTTAAATCGGAAATCAATTCGAGAAGATCGGACGATAAGATTTTATACTTGGTGTAAAAACCTTGTATTAGGGAGCTATGAGCCTCAGCTAACAATGCTTCCCGGATTTCTTGATCATCAAGAACACAAAGTCTTGTGCCCTGCCATAAGATACCGTCTGCGTCTACTCGAAATTTTGTCTGCATCTCCAAATTCTGAATTATCGCCCAGATTTCTCCATCATCTTTCTGAGCTTCCTTGATCTTAGAGAGTAACTCGGGTTCTAGTCTAAGATTAGCCCAGTAACCGTGCTGTCCACGTACCATGATCTCTATGTCTAGTCGCTACAAATCTCTTATAATTTCCTCCTCAATTTTAATGCCGTTTATCATTCCGGACTTTCTGCTAGGTGCAACTGCTACTACATCCGCCTTGCCGAGATGATACTGCAGATTGATGTCATAATCCTTCAACAGCTCTAACCATCTCCTATGTCTCATGTTCAATTAACGTTGAGTGAATATATACTTCAAGCTCTTGTGGTCCGTGTAAATGTCACATGATTCTCCATACAAGTAGTGCCTTCATATCTTCAATGCAAATACGACTGCTGCAAGTTCCAAGTCATGCGTAGGGTAATTTTCCTCATAAGGCTTAAGATTCCGTGAAGCGTACGCGATCACTTTCCCATGTTACATGAGAACACAGCCAAGTCCCTTCCCCGATGCATCATTGTAGATCTGAAATCCACCTGTACTAGATGGGAGAGTAAGAATCGGTGCAGATACTAACTTCTGCTTTAGGTCTTCAAAGCTCTTCTCTCGTTCCTCAGTCCAGACGAATTTCTCCCCTTTCCGCATCAGTTTGGTCAATGGTAGTGCTAAACGGGAAAAGTTCTCCACGAACCTGCGGTAATAACCAGCTAAGCCAAGGAAACTGCGGACTTCAGTTGCTTATGGCGGTGTTGGCCACTTGGTAATAGCCTCAACCTTCGCTGGATCCATCGTGATTCCTTCTGCTGATACAATGTGACCTAAGAATGCCACCTTGTCTAACCAGAACTCACACTTGGAGAATTTAGCATACAGCTGCTTCTGGCGAAGAATCTGTAGTACTGTACGAAGATGGTCTTCGTGTTCCTCCTTGGACTTAGAGAATATCAGGATGTCGTCAATGAAGACAATGACGAACTTGTCCAGAAGTTCATGGAAGATTCTGTTCATCAAATCCATGAATACTGCTGGAGCATTGGTAAGGCCAAATGGCATGACTACAAATTCGTAGTGGCCATAGCGTGTACGGAAAGAGTCTTGGCGATGTCCTGCTCCTTAACCCGTAGTTGATGATAGCCCGACCTTAGATCAATCTTGGAGAAATGTTTGGCCCCTTGGAGTTGGTCAAACAGATCGTCTATACGTCGTAGTGGATACCTATTCCTTGTGGTAATCTTGTTGAGATCGTGATAGTCTATGCAAAGACGCATACTACCGTCCTTCTTCTTGATGAATAAGACCGGTGCGCCCCATGGAGATGCGCTCGGTCGAATAAAGCCTCGTTCCAGAAGTTCTTGCAATTGATCCTTCAGCTCCTTCAACTCTATGGGATCCATACGATAAGGAGCCTTGGAAATCGGCCCAGCTCCTGGGATGAGCTTGATATTAACTTCTACTTCACGTGCAGGTGGTATGCTCGGAAGTTCTTCTGGAAATACATCTGGAAATTCTGACACTATCGGGTGATTCTGAATTGATGAAGATTCAACATCCATGTCATGAACAGTAGCTAGATAACCCTCGCAACCATGTGAAAGTAATGCACATGCTTGCAGGGTTGATATGATTTGTACAGACCTGTCGGGTACGAACCCGTTGTGAATGTACTCTGGTGCATTAACATCACCGAAGATGACTCGATATGAATGACAATCTATGGTAGAATGATGCTTGGATAGCCAATCCATGCCCAAAATCATGTCGAAATCATTCATGTCCAGCGGAAGTGCGTCAACACGACGAATCTTGTCGTCAAACTCTAGGGGAAGGCTCTTGTACACATGGTTTATGCGTACAGAGTCTTTCAAAGGCATGGAAATACTCAGTATATTCTCTAGTGGCATGGGGAGTACCCTAACATTCTTGGCATGAGCAGTAGAAATGACCGAGTGAGTAGCACCCGTATCCAACAGAACACATGCAACTTGACCATACGTATACAAGATTCCAGTGATGGTACCTGTAGACTTGTTGGCCTGATCGCGAGATGTCGTGTAAACGCGTCTACTAGTAGGAGGCGGCTTGGTATCAGCATGTCCCGATATACCCTCCATCTCGCCCTTGCGGCAATCCTTCATGCGATGGCCAGGAAGACCACACTTGTAGCATGCGTCGTTGTCGCGGCGACATGGCCCTAGGTGCCTACGATGGCAAGTAGAGCAAAGAGGATGAGTATATCTCCAGCAGGTGTCCTGACTGGCTGTGAGCCTGATAAGAACAATATACATGAGACATGGTAAAAAGGTACAAAGGACACTGCGGATAAATCGTAAGATGGAATACCAGTGATAGCTGGACGGTTAGGCTGTGAACCTCTCTGGTTCTGGTCCCTTTCGTTACCCTGATTCCTGGTAGAAGATTTGCTAATGTATTAGAATTAAGAATTATAACATTTAATCATAAGAAAATGAGTAAGTATAAGGACCTGCTGCTGTTGGAGTGTCCAGCGTTGTTACGGTAATTATCATTGCCGCCACGCCTATCCGTAGCAGAACGGTCGTGAGTCTGACCATTTCCCTTGGGCTGATTAGGTTGTTGCTGAGTAGCCGGCTGAGACTGGTCCCCAGTCTTCTGTCTGGAAGATACAATTTAAAGAGATGAAATATCAACATATACTGAAAGAATACAGATCGTTCACCGTCTGAATACGAATGTTACCTCTTATCGGGTCTCTCTGCTTCCCCGAACTCATCTCTTTCCTGCAGCATCTCTAGCTTACGTGCTGCATCGGCCACTTGTGCTACCGTGTTGAACGTAGCACACACCAAGTTGTTTGCGACCGATGTACGAAGAGCCCACCTGAAGTGGTGTGCTTTCTCTTTAGGAGTACCTGCTGCTGCACCAAGGAAACCAGCCAAGCGAAGAAAGCGCTGCATGAACTCGTTGCTATTCTCCCCAGCTCTCTGTCGGATCCCATTGTACTCTCTTTTCAGCTTGTCTTGCTCAGCCTTGGGAAAGAACTGTCCCATCACCAAATCCCTGAACTGGTCCTAAGTCAAACTAGCCACCCAATTATCACCTCCCTCAGACTGCTTTAGTGCCATCCACCATGATAGTACATCACCTTCGAATCTGTAGCAAGCCAACCTCGACTTGAAGACGGGGTCACAGCCCATAGCATCGAAGATCTTCTCAATGTGAGCCAACCAGCTTTCAGCTTCACTGGGGCTATCAGTTCTCTCGAAAGCTCTAGGCGGAGCTTATTAAATCTCTCTTGCCATGTAACCAATGTTGCTGGAGGAGGAGGAGGTACTGGGTGTTGCTGCTGGTTGTTGGCAGCCTGAACCTCAGCCCTGTTTTCGTTCCTCAGCTGAGGAATCATAGCTTGCATTGCAGCTTGGATTGCTGCATTGAGTGGTTCTTCCTCGCGTGTGAGAACCATTTGACAGTATAACATAAAATACATGATTAACTGATCAAAACATAAACTGTATACATGAAAAAAAAAATTATACCAATAAATCATGAGAAAAAATTTATGTAGGAAAAACTAGTACATGAATGCATGATGCAGTTTTGTGAAAACTTTTGTATGCGAGAGAGTGAACACCTATGGTCAGTTCACTCAAAACAAAAGACATGGCGAGGGGACGCCAATGGGTCGATCCCAAATTTAAAGGTTTCGATAAAACACATGCGACTAAATAGGGTCAGTCCTGTACCAACCATTATTTAGTCATAAACCTGCGACAATGAAATATATATGTATGCATGAAAATGATGAATGCATGAAAACTGACTGTCAGTTCTAGGAAGACCATAGTGACTACCCACTAATCACAGGTCGTGTTTTGAGAGCCTACAGGTTGAAGCCTTAGCTCTGATATCATAGTTGTAACGCCCCATTTGGATAAATGGAATGTCACGCATGATTATGGCGTGTCATCAAGACATACAAGGATAAATGTATAAAACATCACATGACCATAAAGGAAATACCAGAATCAAACATCGGTACCCCAAAAGTAGAACTCATCACACACACACATAAGTACTGTAAATGAAAAGGACTAAACAATGTCCATGGAAATGAGTATCAAAGTATAAAGAAATGCATAAAGTAAAGAAGGCTAGGAAGCTTCCAATCCATATGCACGTACGCTTAAAGTCTATGAGCGTCCTTGAGTACCTGCCGTTTTGGGAACATGAAAAGGAAAACGGCTGAGCATAACGCTCAGTGCACAAATATACAAATAAAGCATGAATAACATAAGCATATAAGCATAGAGTAGCGGAAAAGACTAAGTCCTGGATAACCTGGTATATCTTATTAAAACTGGTTTTATAGTTTGAAAAGCCTTATGTTTATCTTATAAAAACTGTTTAACATGTTTACCAATAGCCAATATAGGTCATGAATTATCAACGTGCATGAATACTTGAAGGGGTGAGCTCGTCATGCAAATTAGAGGGGCTGCCTCTAATTTAATATACTGGTTTGGGTAGGAGGGATCAGCTCCTTGTGAAGGATGCAAGGCACACACCACATTCACCTGAATAATCTACTGAAACATGTAAACTAGGATGCACCCATACGCCCCACCTGATAATAATAATATGGACAAAAGCTGAAGGGACGCCACGAGCTATCACTCCGTTGTGGTGGAGTCATAACACTGGTGCCTCTAGTGTTATGGTTATGGTACCTCCATAACTAGGTGAAACTAGTCATGCATGTATATGGCTTTTGGTATCTAATTAAACATAAGAAATTCAACAACATATAAAACATATACTGGGGAAAACAGTTGGCTGCATACGGGGAATCCTAATATTGAAGAATGTCCATACTGAAAGGACGAAGAATCCGTACCTTGTGTCCAGTGAACGAAGAAGACGAACGGAAGAGAGTCCTACTTCGGTATCACTAATGCTACATAAATACATACGTGTATAAGTATCTGATTACTGAGTACGTAACTGGTTTTATATCATGTCTTAGCTTGTTTTATATGTTCATGTCATGTTTTACTGATTAAAGCTTTATATTGTGTTTATCATATATTTTGTCTATTCTGATTAAGTATTTCTTGTATTTCTTGTATTATTATACTTGTTGTGTAATAATAAGTAACTTTCTAAAAATAGCAGGTTTCCTAAAATAGAAAGTTTACAAAAATAGAAAGTTTCAAAAAACAGAAAGTTTCCAAAAATAGAAAGTTTCCAAAAATAGAAAGTTTTCAAAAATAGATTTACTGCTTAAAATAGATAAGTTTCTAAGAATAGAAAGTTTCCATAAATAGATTAGTTGCCTTAATTAAATAAGTTTCTAAAATAGAAAGTTTCCATAAATAGAAATAAGCTAGATTATTAAGCTAATTATATAAGCTTAAGTGTTTACTGATTAATATTCTAAGTCATGTAATTAAATAGTATAGTTTATTAATTATTTCATGTAAATTAAATAAACTATAGGTTAAAGTATTTAATTAAATATAACATGATTTAATTAAATAAAGGTAAACATACTTAGGTTAAAACATGTATTATTATCTATTAATAATATAACCTAAGTCATGTAAATTAATTAATTATAAGTCATGATTTTAATAATAAATTAATTACATAGTATAAATAAAATGATAATTACTTAGATTCAAATTCATGTATTAATAATAATATTAATAACCTAAGTCATGTATAAATTAAATTAATCATGTGCATGTTTTAATTAATTTAATTTAATCTTGTAAAAATAATTAACCTTGTAAAAATAACCCATGAACCGAACCCGTGTTTTAATCTAAACATGTCGTGAACCGTATTTGTGAACCCCGTGAACCGGTCACAAACGCACCCTTGGTCAAGGCTAGCCGCCGACTAGCAAAAGTTCCCACCGGCTAGCCGGTGGTTACCCGTGCTACCGCGGCTTGGGGTTTCCCCATGCTTTCCTTATTTAGCCACCGGCTTAAGCCGGTGGTGGTTCTTGTTTTAGCCGAGACCCAATTGAGCCAAAAACACACCAAACATACCCCCGACATGGTCGGGGTTCCCTTGGTTCCTGCGGCCGAGACACACAACCCACACCGAGACCTTGAGGTCTCGGTTGATGTGAAACAACAAGCCGAGACCCCCCCCCCCCCTTGGTCTCGGTTCATGTGTCGGCCAAAACAAACACCCCTTAAACCTTACTTAATTTTTACCTCCATGATTTTATTAACATGTATTTACTTGTTTTTAAACTATTCATGATTTCATGTGATCAATTAATCAAAACATAAAAAGAAAAGGGTTTTAGGGTTTACCGATTACGTAAATCAAAGGAGAACGAACACACTAACACCCTTGCAATAAATCAATCACCAAAATCAACCAACACACCCTATGTGTATGTTTGTACCTGGCGGCCAAGGAGAGGAAAAATAGAGATTAGGGTTTTTGATTATTTTCTAATTCTTGTAATTATGAAAATAAGTTTTTCCCTTTTTCCTTATTTAGTAAAAATTGCATGGGCTTGGCCCTTTTTCTTGTGTCTAGCCGCGGGTAGGATGGGGCCCACACGGGTAACCCATAGTTTTCTCGTGTCTAAACTTAAGTGTGTTCTCGTGTTCGTGTTTACATGATTTAAATAGTTATCGTTCGTGTCATATTTTATATTTATTCATGATCGTAATAAATATACATAATACATAATACTAAGCTCGTGATTATTTACGTTCATGATTTCATGTTCGTATGTTCATGATTATAGTTATTATTGAAATAATTATCGTGTCTTAATACGTATTAAATACTTATCGTGTTATCACATGTACGTAATACTTGTAAATCTAGTTCGTGAAACGTAAACATGCTATAAAAAGGAAAGTTCTAATCATGTACGTACGATCATAAGGGTAATATTCATGGTAAAAGCATGCGGCTTTTACAATTCTTCCCCCCTAAAAAGAATAATTCGTCCCCAAATTATAGATAAAGTAAACTAGAAAAGAAGAACATACCCGAATTCAAAATATGAAATGAGGGTAAGAAGCCCGGATAGACTCCTCTGTTTCCCAAGTGGCTTCCCGCTCGGTATGATCCCTCCAAAGGATTTTGACGAATGGAATCGTCTTCCTTCTCATGGCGCGTTCTTGTCTGTCAAGTACTCGTTCGGGTTCTTCTATGAAAGTGAGATCTTCACGAATCTGTTCCAGTGGATACTGAACCATGTGAAGGGGATGATACTTGTACCCTCTGAGTAAGGACACATGGAAAACATCGTGAACATGAGAAAGCTGCAGAGGTAATGCTAAACGGTAAGATACTTCACCGACTCGTTCAATGACATCAACGGTCCGATGAATCGAGGACTGAGCTTCCCTTTGATTCCAAAACGTCTAACACCACGTGTCGGCGAAACCTTAAGGAAAACATGATCTCCTACGTTAAAATGTAAGTCCCTACGATGCTTGTCTGCGTAACTCTTCTGGCGTGACTGTGCTTCTTGCAGTTTCTGCTTAGCTACTGCGACCTTCTCATTAGTCAGCTCTATCATTTCTGGTCCATCAAGTGTTCGCTCACCAACCTGATCCCAGCAGATTAGGGCGCGACACTGTCCACCAAACAGATATAATCGTCCCAATCACCCATCCATTCCAATGCACGTGACCTCAACATGTCTTCCAATGTCTGAATCGTTCGCTCTGATTGCCCGTCTGTTTGAGGATGAAAAGCCGTGCTAAGCTTAAGTTTTGTACCCCAAGCTTTCTGCAGACTTTGCCAAAATCACAAAGTGAACCGAGGATCTCTGTCCGGGACGATGCTCGATGGAGCACCGTGAAGCCTCATGATCTCCCTCCTATAAGTATCGGTGAGTTTACTGACCGATGTCACACCCCCAATTTATCAGAGTAATACAACACAATGGGGTGCGACGGTCATGACTATCACAAGACATAGATACAAAGAACGACTATTTAAAAGCCGTTTTATTTTAATTAAAAGCATAAAACTTGTTTCGGAAGCGAATTACACAATATCGTAATAAAACATTGTTTCAAAAGACTTTAACATTGACCCAAATATCCATACACTAGTCACGACCATTTTCAATTAAGAATCTCCCATGCATAACCACGTCACTCCTCCGTCTTGATACCTGAGAAAAACATTGCTAAAGCGTCAACACAAAGGTTGGTGAGTTCATAGGTTTAAGTTTGAATAGTGTGATGAACCATAAGATTTTTCAAGGCAACCGGCATATAATCTTGTAACAAATACAAAATTATAATCAAAAGTATACGTTTTAATCACCTACGCCTAAGCTCGTGACACCGAAGCGTTAACCTTAACCAACAAGAAATAATAAGAGCCCGAGCAAATGCCTATCCCGAAGCATTTGTAAATCCTCAAATGTAAGTGTATCTAACTTTGGCCACACAACCAAATTAGATAGGGAGGTTAGTCCCGATAGATCTATCCATAACATTCGCGCTTACACAAAGTAATTAACGGTTCACGATAGTGGGCTAAAGCATCTAGGGATATCGCTACTTAGACATCATGTAGGCAAATGTATGAGTTTAAAGCACTTATGTTCATCCGTTAAAAACAAGCAATGTTCTCACCCCAAAATAGTTAAAGCAATTAAAAGTGGGGCTATGAAACTCACCTCTATGAAGTAGATAAATATGATCAACAAGGATAGCACGGAATGTCAAGGCACACAAAACAATGCGCAACAATCTACTCGTACCCTAAGTAAAATATCCGTACTTAGGCTAAATAGAATAAATAATAACGTACAATGCACTTGGTTGATAATTTATACTTGCTATAGATTTATAAAATGTTTTCATACATTTTTCATGTTCGTCCATTTTAGTCACGGGGTCGACTTTGGGCTTTAATAACTCATTATTTATTAGTCCGAAAAATATTCGGGTTCTTGTTATACAAACTAGACCGCGAGCTCTTCGATATTTAATAAATATCGCATTTTAGTGAAGCCTCTAAGTACTGAAAACAATTAGACAAAGTTGTACACTTAAAAAAAAGAATCAAGTATTGTTCAATTACCTACAAGGGTCGATCAAGCATTTTTGGGATTTAATTGCGGCTTCGTTACTCAACATTAAGACGCACAGAAAATTGTTTTAAAAACTAGGTCGTGAGGTCTTTAAAACTTGATAGATATCATATTTTTATGAAGTACTTAAGTCCAGCAAATAATTATACAAAGTGGTTCACTCACAAATAAAAATAAACAAGTAAAGTTCAATTATTTATAAGTGTAAATCGGCCATCTTTGGAAATTTATTGCGAGTTCGTTACTTAGCCTCAAGACGAACGGAAAACTGTTTTGAAAACTAGGCCGCGTTGAGTTTAATAAGATAGTTTTAGATAGTCGGGGCATGACCTTTAAGTTGGTTAAAAATAGACACGAAGTAGGGTGATCGGGCCTCTTTACTAACAATTAATTCCATAAGGATTTGGCATGTGTTTATTCAATTGTTATCATCATTTGTACTTGTTCATTTTCTACACATAAGTATCCACACATACGTCAATCTAGAAATAATATCTTGTGGTCCCTTGTTTGTATAGCATACACGAAAACATCCAGGGAAATGGTCTTACTTTACACCATACATACATACACACATGGTAACATATTAAATCAAGAAAGAGGGCGGGACTTGCTGACTTGGGTCACTGTTTTCGCAAGTAGCATCACAAGAAAGGGAGTGGTTCCCTTTTAGTCTTCAATGTTTAATATAAAAACATACATTTTCATATCTTTTTCTTTATCACAGTAAGCTAGTACTAGTCTCGCCCTTATGGTGCACCTATGCTACTCAGGAAAGGAAAGTAAGGGGGACCATCAATAAGTTTCTACTTATCATACATCTTGGTAATTTCTCATTCCTGATCTTCTTTTCACACAAACACATAGCATAACTTAGTACTTCACACATACGCCTGCTACTAACATACATACGATGACAACATAACTTGGTTCGTTTCCCTTTAGGTTCACGTCTCACACTAACACGCAATATTCAGATGTTTAGCCACAGGTTGGGGTACTAGTACATTCATGCATACAAAACATAAGCATACATACAATCACAAAGGAAGGAAATGCGCCTACTATTGTTTGTTTGTTCACGTAGGTGTATAAAAGAAAGGACAAGTGGTTCTTTTATATGTTCCAAGGCCTATCACCCATACATACATACATACGCATACACCTCACTTTCTTGGTTTTAGTTTTTGTTTTATTTGAGTACACGCCTGAGATACATACACACAGCAAAACCAGCAGACACTCATTTGTAAAAAGGTTTTTCATGTGTCTCTTCCTGGTTGACACCCCATGCACGTAGCACGCATACACTTTTACATAATTATAAATTATATCACATAACTAGATGGGTACCCGTACTATACTCCAATAAAATCATGCATACCTGCATATATCACTTAACTTCCTGTTTCTTACCCATGACAACACAAGCACGCACAGTGGCTAGTCACAACATTTATAGTTTCATCCTTTCTGCTTGGTTGTTCACATACAGTGGCTTCACACACCTTACACGCATAGTATGGCACCTAGGTGCTCTTTCTTAGATTTTTAGGTACTATCTTGCTTTTATAGTGCACACATAAAATCATGACTTATTCATTTTCTTGTGTATAACACACGCACACAGAAGCTAGTCTCCAACGAGTTTGTATTTGATGTCCCTGTTTTGACAATGGCATTGACACACACACTAGTTTCCTCATGCATACACACATTCATCAAGAAGGAAAGGAGGGCCTGCTGTTTGCTTGTTCGCATACACCCACGAAGTACATATCTCACATATAAGCACTCTATACATTACCACCCCTGCTTATTTGGCCATCATATACACATACAAACATTCATACATAAAATCATACATGTTTAGTTACACGCACATACATACATGGTTGAAGTATTTCCCTGTTACTGTTTCGTGCACACACACAACGTCAGCATATATAATGTCCACTTTATCACTTTTATGGTGGTTCGTTTAGTTATTCAAGTTGTTTTAGTTCCTCACATAGATTATTGTCGTGGTCTTGTGGTATCAAGTTTAGTCCAAATGAAACCATAACCTGGTTCATTTATAGAACTACTCATCAGCCCTAACCCGTTACTAGCTTTGCTTGTTTAGTGTAGTTTTTAGGTTCTCAAATATTCATAGCAAGCGTTTATCCACCAAGGCGAGATGAATAAATGTTATGTTTACTTACAATAGGTCCTAAGGAAGTCGGGATGGAGGTGAACGAACAAAGAATGATGCTCGTATAGTTATGCTCAAAGCGTTCTACCAGATTAGTACCCAATGCTCATACCATAAACCATAGCTATATCTTCTTGGCAGCGACTAATACTTTGAATGGTGAAAAGATGTATTTTGTTCTTCTTTGAAACTTGTTAAGTGTGTGTCTTTCCTTTGTGAATAGGCTGCTATTTATAGGCAGTGAGTTTGTTTAGGAGGTAAGTAAACTAGTTAGGATTTAGTTGGAGATTTGGTTGGATTGTAACCAGCATAGCGACTTCCATTGTGCATGGGGAAAGACAACTTTGTTGGGGTTCCAGTTCCATGGCAGAAAGATAGGTTGTACATGAAGGATTTTGAAAAACCTATTGGTGATGGTGATGATACACGTTGGGAAGGGGTAGCAAGGGGACAAGAAGGTACAAGTGACTTAAATGTTTGGGGAAGTACAAGGATTAAAACAATTAAAACGTGTGGCTTGAAGTCAAATTACATGGTGACCGGTTTTAGTATAGAAAAGGAAGGACAAGTATTATTTATTTTGTAAATAAATTGTGTAGGAGCATGTACTTGACAATTTTTGTGTAGGTAAGATTTAGATGAAGTTTGGTCTTTCAAATGAATGAAGTTTTAAGTGGATTTACGAGTGACGTAAATGTTTTCAATTTGTGAACATTTGTGTGATGAAAAATTTAAATAGGTTGCGTGAATTAAATGTGTGTTGGTTTAGGTCGAGGTGATTCCTAAATTATATTATCGCGTAAAATAAAAACAATTTTATAACGTCATTCAAGAAATAAATTGATAACAACCTTATTCATAAAAATTAAAATTTGTACACAAGGTACACGTAATCAATCGGGAACATCAATAGACATACCTGTCTAACCCGAACTATCGCGTTTCATGTAAATTAAATGGATTCAAAATTCACGTGTGTGACATTCGTAATCCCTTAAATTGAGTTTTGTCCTCAAAACTAGCATGTTGATGTCGTTATCAAACAATAGGTCAATTAAATTTTTATTTTCCTTTCATGGTGTTCAATGCGTTTGTCTTGCTAAGATTAAAATTACTATAATATTGTTAGGATTAAAACGAACGAAAATTTCTTCCAACTTGTACATGGTTCTATAGCGTTTCCCAAGTCTTTTCTTGTATGTCAAATTTTTCTCGTCGACGTCGGTTTTGTTTAGTGAGTTTTCTCATTATTAACTTTCGCGTCGTCCCGCGTATTACTTCCTCTTTAAAGTGTCGCGTATTGTCATTTTTCGCCTAGATGACTATATATTGCGCATTTGATAATCGTTCCACATAGTTTGATTAATCCCTTTTATATTAACCGTCTACTTGGTAGTGATATGTAGTGTATGCGTCAAGGTTTCTTGAATTGGTTTCCCAATAATCTAGAGCAATTGATCATCCCAACACATGGTGGTCAATACGTTTCTTCCTTTTATGTGACATTTAATATTAGATAATTTCGTTAATTAATTAATTTAGTTTGTGATCCTCCTCGTTTATCTCATTTCTCATGGAGAGGAAAACGGGTGCACAATTTATAATATATTTAATCATAGTTCGTTCGGATTCCTCTTACGAAAGAAGTATATAATATTTCTTAGCCTATAAGTATGGTATGACGTTCAAATATCGTTAAATAGATTTTTGTCCGGATGGTTTTGATATTCCAATTATATACAAAAGCACACTTATGTTGATCCAATTGTTCTTTAACATGGGTTATGTTACGGCGAGTTCTGGATATCCGTTAAATTTGGATTTTTACTCAAATGACGTTTCGTTCTTCTGATTATTATTTAAAAGTTGTTTTCGATTTTCCAACTCTAATCTATTTGAGTCTAATTGTCGCCAAAAACAATTGGCGCTCTTAGTATTTGCGTGTCATATACGCTCTTAAGACGGTATAAAAATGTTCGACGTTCGCAGCACATGATAGATCTTTCTTTGATGAATAGGGCAACTTGAATATATTCTACTAATATATTTCATTTTTTTAGATGACTACTATGAGCATAATCGCGTTCGGCCACGATCATACGTAGTTGATCAGGCTACGTACGTCTCGGGACAAACGGTCGCATCCTCCTTTTCATCAAAATTTGACTCTTTGAGGTTGTAATTATATATTGATAGTCCAACGTGCATTTTGTTCGTTACCATTATCCACTTTTCCTAACCAACAAGTTAGTTCATAGTGCATTTCATTTGTTACCAATGCTCACTTTTCACAATCGACGAAATAATTCCCATAATTATTCGTACTGGTTCTCGTCGAGTTTATCAATAGTTTTTGTTCTCCATATTGAGTTGGCCGTCAAACCAGGTTCCAAAACTTTACATGGTAGTTCTTAGCAAAAATATTTCACTATTAGTTGCGGCGTTTGATTAATAATACCTTTATTAATCTTCTAACTTACATTATTACGATTATTATTATTCCCACTAATAAGTGTTTCCGCTCGTAATTTCTTAAAAATTTTTTGATATTTTCTAAAGAATATTTTACAAAAAAAATCTTTTAGTCAAAATTTACTTATTTATTTCCCTTCGATAGGTAAAGAAAATATTGTAGAATAAATTTCTTTCTTAAGTAAAATTTTTGGTGGATGAATTTTTCTCCGACACATGAAAATTAAAAATAACATTTTCTCGTTAATTAAACAAAAGAGGCTTTAAATATTAAACAACACAATTTAATTGAAGACTTAGAGTACGGTTACATAATCAAGTTTTGTTGGTGGTAACATCGACGGACGTCGAGTCACTTGATTTGCATAAAAGTAAAATAGTTCATAATACATGAATTTCCACACTCTATCCATGACGAGGGTAGAAACCCTTGGGTTGATACTTGAAGATTGTCGGTGCATTTTCTTGACAGACAACCGGTGTAAAACGTTGGTAGCGTATTGGATGCTCTTTACTCCCAGGCTTCCTTCTTGGGCAATTCCTTTCCCTTTTCGAAGTATTTCTTGTCTTAAACGGCATTCCTCTATGTAGCATTTCTTCATATAGTTCTCATGGGATTTTACCACTCGACAATCACCCTCCAAGTGCCCAAATTCATCGCAAAGCATGCAATGGTTCGCGCAACTACCTTTGTGGTGGTAGTCACACTTGTGGCAATATGGAAGGTTGCCGAGATACTTCTTGTTCAAGATCGGAGTTGGTTTGGGCACCTCCTCCGGGAGATTTGTTCTTGCACAACATGTATAGGGTGGTAAGGTTTTTCCTTGTTGGACACGTGGCGTTTTCCACGAGTGATTCTTTGGTTTAGTCATAGGGTGAGGTTTAGGCCTTTCGGCACTTTGCTTCATGGTGTTAAACCTTGAGTGGTTCTTCAACATATAACATCTCCTCTCATAAGGCCCTTTCCTTCCACTAACAGTATGATTTACCTTAGTTTTTGAAGGGGTCTTTCGAGGTACAAAAGTGTTAACCGGAGTAGCACTTGTTTCCTTAGCTTTTTCGTAAACACTAGGATCCATGGTTCGGTCAACCGTGCGGATACTAGCTTCAAACGCATCAACGGCCCTAATGGCATTTTGGTATTGACGAGTGATGACCTCTTTGAGGTCCTTGCGACCTTGTTTCCTTCATTTCAATTTTTCTGTGTATCATTAACGAACGAACGATGTATATTTTTGTTAGTTCTTTCATTGTTATCAATTCTTACGATTGTTCAAATTTGACGAAACTTTTCTCACAATTATCGTAATACAATTATCAAGGGATCGTATCATAAAATCATACATTTCATCCTTGAACTACGTTCCATACATAGTTTTGGAGCTTAGATTACAAGATTCCATTCAACTCATGAATGACTTCTTTTAGTCTTGACAACACGTCATACATTTATTACAAAACATCATACTTTTATTAGAAAGGCGAGAAAATCCTAAAGACCTAGGTGGTGTAGGATTTCTTGAATCTGAGCATGATCCGCAGCTTGCCTAGCCTCGGCATCATCATTCCTCATTTGTAAAATGGCAATCTAGGACTCAGCAGCCTCAAGAGACTCTTGTAGCTCGGCTATCACCAAGTCCTTGTCCTCATCTTGCGCGGTAAGGAAATCCACATCGCCCTCTACATCCTCCAGTCTGCCTATCAGGTGTTCTGCATCGAATCCGAGTGCTTCTGAAGTAGGCTCGTCTTCTGGAGAATGAGCAACATTAGGTGGTGGTGATGAAGAACGGTTTCTTTTTCTAGAAGTTTCAGGCAATGTTGAAGGTATAGGAGTAGGGATTGACATAGTGGTAGTAGTAGAAATATTTGGGACGATGGTAGGAAGTTCCGTAGTGACATTTGGCATCATGACTGGCGAATCCTGCTCGTCATCCGAATTTATTGTGATTACGCTCCGGATGGGGGTAATTTCCTTGTCGGATTCGGATTGCAAAATGACAAACGGAATGAGAGGCATTTTTCCTTTTCGCCTGTCACCAAATGTAAAACGACGATTATTTGGTAGGTAAATACGAAGTATTTTTCTAAAGTTCTAAAAATAGAAATGAGTTGTATGATGTCTTGTAAATTTTCTTTTATTTAGAGTAAGTTCTCGTACATCGATCCATAAGTCTACTTAAATGTCCAAGTAGTCCTTACATGGTAAACAATAAGTGAATCGTGGAATGTTAAAGTCCTCTAACATGCTCTTCCACATACTTATTATTTGTACTTTCTCTTAGTGATTATGCACGGACGGATAAATACAATTATCCTTAATCAATTCTTTCATCAATTTAGGTCTATTACGACGTTTATTTTTATGCAATTTCCTCTTACGTCTATTACTTGTAACTCGGATGAGTAAGTACGTTTTGAGGTTTAGTCGGCTTATGGCCATTACGTAGCCCGTTCTAGTTCTTGTTCATTCAAAATTCTTTCCTTAACTTAATATTGCTAGTTCGTACACTTTCGACAATTTTTACACCTTGAAAAATTGTTTATTTGATTTAAACGAGCCGAGTACTAAAATTTTATCACCAAAAATTTCATCACAAGAACTGTTCCATATGTTTTTAATCCGTAATCGTTCAAAATGTTCAATTCGAGCAATTACTAAATCTTATCACAAGAATTTCTCTGATTTTAGAATATCTTTCGTTATATCTTATATGTTTCGTTTATCTTGCTCTCGTCTAGCGTTTTGCTCGCAATCTTAGATAAACTTTATTGTCATTGTTGTATATTTATACCTTGCATTTAAGATCTCAATATACGCCCACATTTCGCATCTGGGGTTCTCAAATATCGCACAACGCGATAATCCCTTTGATGTAGAAATTGGCATAATTGTTTAACCAAGGGTAAAACCCTTTAATTTATATCTATATCGTAACTTCGAAATTTATAACAACGTCATAATAACTTAGTCGCAACCAATGGACTAAAAGAATTTTGATTTGTCTTTGCGTAATTTATTTCCAATAAAGTTTTCTTTGATAACCATTTGACTTACGCGTCAGCGCATCTTTAGATAGTTCATATATCGCGGAATTTGTTTGTTCTTTGAATTGTAGTATTCTTTGGAGCATTACAAGAGTAATACTTGTACTAAGTATTTTATCGTCATATGTCATTTTAATTAGTGACATCATCGTCGTTCCTCGTTCGCATTCAATTTCAATTCGAACCCGTTAATTAATGTAGGTCACTTTTACTCAACCGAGTCTACTATAAATGTTTAGTGGAGTAACAATTTACCGAACCTAGTAAATAGTTGCTCCTCTCGACATTTATAATAGTATCGCTTGATTCAAGTATTACTACAAATTAACACACTACCAAACCCATGGTAAATAAATATATTCATATAGTTTTCGTTCTAGGAATCATGGCGATATTTTTAATTCGGCGCATAGTAATATGAACCACAAAACGTTTCGATAGTCGATAATAGTCCTGCAGACTATCTAAAATATAAGTAGGCGTACGTTTAATCTCAAAGGAAAATATATATATGGCACAAACCATTCAAATAAATATGGCACAAACCATTTAAATAAAGATGGCACAAACCATTTAAATAAATATGGCACAAACCATTTAAACAAGGATGGCACAAACCATTTAAATAAATATGGCACAAACCATTTCCGTATCGTAACAATCCATACAAGGATGTTAGGCAATTTATTTCAACTTAAAAAAAATCGTTTTATTACATATCCCTATGGGTATCATCCAAACGTGGGGAGGGAATTCCTAATGTTAATAACACGTAGCAATCAAATTCAAAACTTAGCATTGCAAAATCATAAACTATCTCAAGTCACAACTTACTTGTATCGACGACGTGGAGTGAAGTGGTTCTTGGAGATTTTTGAGAGATAGTTATAGTCTAGAATTATTTTTCCGATAAATAAATTTTTGACTCACGTTTATAAAAATCATTTTGTAAAATAACCTAGTTCTCTATAACTATAGCTCTGATACCAATCTGTCACACCCCCAATTTATCAGAGTAATACAACACAATGGGGTGCGACGGTCATGACTATCACAAGACATAGATACAAAGAACGACTATTTAAAAGCCGTTTTATTTTAATTAAAAGCATAAAACTTGTTTCGGAAGCGAATTACACAAGATCGTAATAAAACATTGTTTCAAAAGACTTTAACATTGACCCAAATATCCATACACTAGTCACGACCATTTTCAATTAAGAATCTCCCATGCATAACCACGTCACTCCTCCGTCTTGATACCTGAGAAAAACATTGCTAAAGCGTCAACACAAAGGTTGGTGAGTTCATAGGTTTAAGTTTGAATAGTGTGATGAACCATAAGATTTTTCAAGGCAACCGGCATATAATCTTGTAACAAATACAAAATTATAACAAAAAGTATACGTTTTAATCACCTACGCCTAAGCTCGTGACACCGAAGCGTTAACCTCAACCAACAAGAAATAATAAGAGCCCGAGCAAATGCCTATCCCGAAGCATTTGTAAATCCTCAAATGTAAGTGTATCTAACTTTGGCCACACAACCAAATTAGATAGGGAGGTTAGTCCCGATAGATCTATCCATAATATTCGCGCTTACACAAAGTAATTAACGGTTCACGATAGTGGGCTAAAGCATCTAGGGATATCGCTACCTAGACATCATGTAGGAAAACGTATGAGTTTAAAGCACTTATGTTCATCCGTTAAAAACAAGCAATGTTCTCACCCCAAAATAGTTAAAGCAATTAAAAGTGGGGCTATGAAACTCACCTCGATGAAGTAGATAAATATGATCAACAAGGATAGCACGGAATGTCAAGGCACACAAAACAATGCGCAACGATCTACTCGTACCCTAAGTAAAATATCCGTACTTAGGCTAAATACAATAAATAATAACATACAATGCACTTGGTTGATAATTTATACTTGCTATAGATTTATAAAATGTTTTCATACATTTTTCATGTTCGTCCATTTTAGTCACGGGGTCGACTTTGGGCTTTAATAACTCATTATTTATTAGTCCGAAAAATATTCGGGTTCTTGTTATACAAACTAGACCGCGAGCTCTTCGATATTTAATAAATATCGCATTTTAGTGAAGCCTCTAAGTACTGAAAACAATTAGACAAAGTTGTACACTTAAAAAAAAGAATCAAGTATTGTTCAATTACCTACAAGGGTCGATCAAGCATTTTTGGGATTTAATTGCGGCTTCGTTACTCAACATTAAGACACACGGAAAATTGTTTTAAAAACTAGGTCGTGAGGTCTTTAAAACTTGATAGATATCATATTTTTATGAAGTACTTAAGTCCAGCAAATAATTATACAAAGTGGTTCACTCACAAATAGAAATAAACAAGTAAAGTTCAATTATTTATAAGTGTAAATCGGCCATCTTTGGAAATTTATTGCGAGTTCGTTACTTAGCCTCAAGACGAACGGAAAACTGTTTTGAAAACTAGGCCGCGTTGAGTTTTATAAGATATTTTTAGATAGTCGGGGCATGACCTTTAAGTTGGTTAAAAATAGACACGAAGTAGGGTGATCGGGCCTCTTTACTAACAATTAATTCCATAAGGATTTGGCATGTGTTTATTCAATTGTTATCATCATTTGTACTTGTTCATTTTCTACACATAAGTATCCACACATACGTCAATCTAGAAATAATATCTTGTGGTCCCTTGTTTGTATAGCATACACGAAAACATCCAGGGAAATGGTCTTACTTTACACCATACATACATACACACATGGTAACATATTAAATCAAGAAAGAGGGCGGGACTTGCTGACTTGGGTCACTGTTTTCGCAAGTAGCATCACAAGAAAGGGAGTGGTTCCCTTTTAGTCTTCAATGTTTAATATAAAAACATACATTTTCATATCTTTTTCTTTATTACAGTAAGCTAGTACTAGTCTCACCCTTATGGTGCACCTATGCTACTCAGGAAAGGAAAGTAAGGGGGACCATCAATAAGTTTCTACTTATCATACATCTTGGTAATTTCTCATTCCTGATCTTCTTTTCACACAAACACATAGCACAACTTAGTACTTCACACATACGCCTGCTACTAACATACATACGATGACAACATAACTTGGTTCGTTTTCCCTTTAGGTTCACGTCTCACACTAACACGCAATATTCAAATGTTTAGCCACAGGTTGGGGTACTAGTACATTCATGCATACAAAACATAAGCATACATACAATCACAAAGGAAGGAAATGCGCCTACTGTTGTTTGTTTGTTCACGTAGGTGTACAAAAGAAATGACAAGTGGTTCTTTTATATGTTCCAAGGCCTATCACCC
Source organism: Glebionis coronaria (assembly GCA_025667525.1). Taxonomy (NCBI): domain Eukaryota; kingdom Viridiplantae; phylum Streptophyta; class Magnoliopsida; order Asterales; family Asteraceae; genus Glebionis; species Glebionis coronaria. The sequence goes on from CM046879.1 coordinate 266,295,709, forward strand.
ATACATACATACATACGCATACACCTCACTTTCTTGGTTTTAGTTTTTGTTTTATTTGAGTACACGCCTGAGATACATACACACAGCAAAACCAGCAGACACTCATTTGTAAAAAGGTTTTTCATGTGTCTCTTCCTGGTTGACACCTCATGCACGTAGCACGCATACACTTTTACATAATTATAAATTATATCACATAACTAGATGGGTACCCGTACTATACTCCAATAAAATCATGCATACCTACATATATCACTTAACTTCCTGTTTCTTACCCATGACAACACAAGCACGTACAGTGGCTAGTCACAACATTTATAGTTTCATCCTTTCTGCTTGGTTGTTCACATACAGTGGCTTCACACACCTTACACGCATAGTATGACACCTAGGTGCTCTTTCTTAGATTTTTAGGTACTATCTTGCTTTTATAGTGCACACATAAAATCATGACTTATTCATTTTCTTGTGTATAACACACGCACACAGAAGCTAGTCTCCAACGAGTTTGTATTTGATGTCCCTGTTTTGACAATGGCATTGACACACACACTAGTTTCCTCATGCATACACACATTCATCAAGAAGGAAAGGAGGGCCTGCTGTTTGCTTGTTCGGATACACCCACGAAGTACATATCTCACATATAAGCACTCTGTACATTACCACCCCTGCTTATTTGGCCATCATATACACATACAAACATTCATACATAAAATCATACATGTTTAGTTACACGCACATACATACATGGTTGAAGTATTTCCCTGTTACTGTTTCGTACACACACACAACGTCAGCATATATAATGTCCACTTTATCACTTTTATGGTGGTTCGTTTAGTTATTCAAGTTGTTTTAGGTCCTCACATAGATTATTGTCGTGGTCTTGTGGTATCAAGTTTAGTCCAAATGAAACCATAACCTGGTTCATTTATAGAACTACTCATCAGCCCTAACCCGTGACTAGCTTTGCTTGTTTAGTGTAGTTTTTAGGTTCTCAAATATTCATAGCAAGCGTTTATCAACCAAGGCGAGATGAATAAATGTTATGTTTACTTACAATAGGTCCTAAGGAAGTCGGGATGGAGGTGAACGAACAAAGAATGATGCTCGTATAGCTATGCTCAAAGCGTTCTACCAGATTAGTACCCAATGCTCATACCATAAACCAAAGCTATATCTTCTTGGCAGCGACTAATACTTTGAATGGTGAAAAGATGTATTTTGTTCTTCTTTGAAACTTGTTAAGTGTGTGTCTTTCCTTTGTGAATAGGCTGCTATTTATAGGCAGTGAGTTTGTTTAGGAGGTAAGTAAACTAGTTAGGATTTAGTTGGAGATTTGGTTGGATTGTAACCAGCATAGCGACTTCCATTGTGCATGGGGAAAGACAACTTTGTTGGGGTTCCAGTTCCATGGCAGAAAGATAGGTTGTACATGAAGGATTTTGAAAAACCTATTGGTGATGGTGATGATACACGTTGGGAAGGGGGTAGCAAGGGGACAAGAAGGTACAAGTGACTTAAATGTTTGGGGAAGTACAAGGATTAAAACAATTAAAACGTGTGGCTTGAAGTCAAATTACATGGTGACCGGTTTTAGTATAGAAAAGGAAGGACAAGTATTATTTATTTTGTAAATAAATTGTGTAGGAGCATGTACTTGACAATTTGTGTGTAGGTAAGATTTAGATGAAGTTTGGTCTTTCAAATGAATGAAGTTTTAAGTGGATTTACGAGTGACGTAAATGTTTTCAATTTGTGAACATTTGTGTGATGAAAAATTTAAATAGGTTGCGTGAATTAAATGTGTGTTGGTTTAGGTCGAGGTGATTCCTAAATTATATTATCGCGTAAAATAAAAACAATTTTATAACGTCATTCAAGAAATAAATTGATAACAACCTTATTCATAAAAATTAAAGTTTGTACACAAGGTACACGTAATCAATCGGGAACATCAATAGACATACCTGTCTAACCCGAACTATCACGTTTCACGTAAATTAAATGGATTCAAAATTCACGTGTGTGACAACCGAATCTTCCTTGCGGATCGGTAAGAAATGAGCTGATTTGGTAAGTCGATCAACGATAACCCAAATTGCATCGTGCTTCTTCTTTGTCGGCGGAAGACCAGTAACAAAATCCATGGTGATTTTGTCCCACTTCCACTCTGGAGTATCTAACGGTTGAAGAAGACCGCCAGATTGCTGATGCTCGATCTTAACCTACTGGCAGGTAAGACATTTGGAGACGTACGTAGCAACATCCTGTTTCATACCACTTCACCAAAAGTACTTCTTGATGTCATGGTACATCTTGGTCGAACTAGGATGGATAGAGAATGGGGAGCTATAAGCCTCAGCTAACAATGCTTCCCGAAGTTCTTGATCATCAAGAACAAAAAGTCTTGTGCCCTGCCATAAGATACCGTCTGCATCTACTCGAAATTCTGTCTGCATCTCCAAATTCTGAATTATCGCCCAGATTTCTCCATCATCTTTCTGAGCTTCCTTGATCTTAGAGTAACTCGGGTTCTACTCTAAGATTATCCCAGTAACCGTGTTGTCCACGTACCATGATCTCTATGTCTAGTCGCTCCAAATCTCTTATAATTTCCTCCTCAATTTATATGTCGTTTATCATTCCGGACTTTCTGCTAAGTGCAACTGCTACTACATTCGCCTTGCCGGGATGATACTGCAGATTGATGTCATAATCCTTCAACGGCTCTAATCATCTCCTCTGTCTCATGTTCAATTAACGTTGAGTGAAGATATACTTCAAGATCTTGTGGTTCGTGTAAATTTCACATGATTCTCCATACAAGTAGTGCCTCCATATCTTCAATGCAAACACGACTGCTGCAAGTTCCAAGTCATGCGTAGGGTAATTTTCCTCATAAGGCTTAAGATTACGTGAAGTGTACGCGATCACTTTCCCATGTTGCATGAGAACACAACCAAGTCCCTTCCCCGATGCATCACTATAGATCTGAAATCCACTTGTACCAGATGGGAGAGTAAGAATCGGTGCAGATACTAACTTCTGCTTTAGGTCTTCAAAGCTCTTCTCTCGTTCCTCAGTCCAGACGAATTTCTCCCCTTTCCGCATCAGTTTGGTCAATGGTAGTGCTAAACGGGAAAAGTTCTCCACGAACCTACGGTAATAACCAGCTAAGCCTAGGAAACTGGGGACTTCAGTTGCTGATGTCGGCCTTGGCCACTTGGTAATAGCCTCAACCTTCGCTGGATCCATCGTGATTCCTTCTGCTGATACAATGTGACCTAAGAATGCCACCTTGTCTAACCAGAACTCACACTTGGAGAATTTAGCATACAGCTGCTTCTGGCGAAGAATCTGTAGTACTGTACGAAGATGGTCTTCGTGTTCCTCCTTGGACTTAGAGAATATCAGGATGTCGTCAATGAAGACAATGACGAACTTGTCTAGAAGTTCATGGAAGATTATGTTCATCAAATCCATGAATACTACTAGAGCATTGGTAAGGTCAAATGGCATGACTACAAATTCGTAGTGGCCATAGTACGAAAAGAGTTTTGGCGATGTCCTGCTCCTTAACCCGTAGTTGATGATAGCCCGACCTTAGATCAATCTTGGAGAAATGTTTGGCCCCTTGGAGTTGGTCAAACAGATCGTCTATACGTGGTAGTGGATACCTATTCCTGATGGTAATCTTGTTGAGCTCGCGATAGTCTATGCAAAGACGTATACTGCCGTCCTTCTTCTTGATGAATAAGACCGGTGCGCCCCATGGAGATGCGCTCGGTCAAATAAAGCCTCGTTCCAGAAGTTCTTGCAATTTATCCTTCAGCTCCTTCAACTCTATGGGATCCATACGATAAGGAGCCTTGGAAATCGACTCAGCTCCTGGGATGTGCTTGTTATTAAATTCTACTTCACGTGCAGGTGGTATGCTCGGAAGTTCTTCTGGAAATACATCTGGAAATTCTGACACTATCGGTTGATTCTAAATTGATTGAGATTCAACATCCATGTCATGAATAGTAGCTAGATAACCCTCGCAACCATGTGAAAGTAATGCACATGCTTGCAAGGTTGATATGATTTGTACAGACCTGCCGGGTACGAACCCGTTGTGAATGTACTCTGGTGCATTAACATCACCGAAGATGACTCGATATGAATGACAGTCTATGGTAGCATGATGCTATGATAGCCAATCCATGCCCAAAATCATGTCGAAATCATTCATGTCCAGCGGAAGTGCATCAACAGGACGAATCTTATTGTCAAACTCTATGGGAAGGCTCTTGTACACATGGGTTATGCGTACAGAGTCTTTCAAAGGCATGGAAATACTCAGTATATTCTCTAGTGGCATGGGGAGTATCCTAACATTCTTGGCATAAGCAGTAGAAATGACCGAGTGAGTAGCACCCGTATCAAACAGAACACATGCAACTTGACCATACGTATACAAGATTCCAGTGATGGTACCTTTAGACTTGTTGGCCTGATCGCGAGATGTCGTGGTAACGCGTCCACTAGTAGGAGGCGGCTTGGTATCAGCATGTCCCGATATACCCTCCATCTCGCCCTGGCGGCAATCCTTCATGCGATGGCCAGTAAGACCACACTTGTAGCATGTGGCGCTGTCGCGGCGACATGGCCCTAGGTGCCTACGGTGGCAAGTAGAGCAAAGAGGATGAGTATATCTCCAGCAGGTGTCCTGACTGGCTGTGAGCCTGATAAGAACAATATACATGAGACATGGTAAAAAGGTACAAAGGACAATGCGAATAAATCGTAAGATGGAATACCAGTGATAGCTGGACGGTTAGGCTGTGAACCTCTCTGGTTCTGGTCCCTCCCGTTACCCTGATTCCTGGTAGAAGATTTGCTAATGTATTAGACTTAAGAATTATAACATGTAATCATAAGAAAATGAGTAAGTATAAGGACCTGATGCTGTTGGAGTGTCCAGCGTTGTTACGGTAATTATCATTACCGCCACGCCTATCTGTAGCAGAACGGTCGTGAGTCTGACCGTTTCCCTTGGGCTGATTAGGTTGTTGCTGAGTAGCCGGCTGAGACCGGTCCCAGTCTTCTGTCTGGAAGATACAATTTAAAGAGATGAAATATCGACATATACTGAAAGAATACGGATCGGTCACCGTCTGAATACGAATGTTACCTCTTATCGGGTCTCTCTGCTTCCCCAAACTCATCTCTTTCCTGCAGCATCTCTAGCTTACGTGCTGCATCGGCCACTTGTGCTACCGTGTTGAACGTAGCACACACCAAGTTGTTTGCGACCGATGTACGAAGAGCCCACCTGAAGTGGTGTGCTTGCTCTTTAGGAGTACCTGCTGTTGTACCAAGGAAACCAGCCAAGCGAAGAAAGCGCTGCATGAACTCGTTGCTATTCTCCCCAGCTCTCTGTCGGATCCCATTGTACTCTCTTTTCAGCTTGTCTTGCTCAGCCTTGGGAAAGAATTTTCCATCACCAAATCCTTGAACTGATCCTAAGTCAAACCAGCCACCCAATTATGACCTCCCTCAGACTGCTTCAGTGCCATCCACCATGATAGTACAACACCTTCGAATCTGTAGCAAGCCAACCTCGACTTGAAGACGGGGTCACAGCCCATAGCATCGAAGATCTTCACAATGTGAGCCAACCAGCTTTCAGCTTCATTGTGGCTATCTGATCTCTCGAAAGCTCGAGGGCGGAGCTTATTAAATCTCTCATGTGATGTAACCAATGTTGTTGGAGGAGGAGGAGGTACTGGGTGTTGCTGCTGGTTGTTGGCAGCCTGAACCTCAGCCCTGTTTTCGTTCCTCAGCTGAGGAATCATAGCTTGCATTGCAGCTTGGATTGCTGCATTGAGTGGTTCCTACTCGCGTGTGAGAACCATTTGACAGTATAACATAAAATACATGATTAACTGATCAAAACATAAACTATATACATGAAAAAAAAATTATACCAATAAATCATGAGAAAAAATTTATGCAGGAAAAACTAGTACATGAATGCATGATACAGTTTTGTGAAAACTTTTATATGCGCGAGAGTGAACGCCTATGGTCAGTTCACTCAAAACAAAAGACATGGCGAGGGGACGCCAATGGGTCGATCCCAAATTTAAAGGTTTCGATAAAACACATGCGACTAAATAGGGCCAGTCCTGTACCAACAATTATTTAGTCATAAACCTGCGACAATGAAATATATATGTATGCATGAAAATGATGAATGCATGAAAACCGACTGCCAGTTCTAGGAAGACCATAGTGACTACAAACTAATCACAGGTCGTGTTTTGAGAGCCTACAGGTCGAAGCCTTGGCTCTGATACCATAATTGTAACGCCCCATTTGGATAAATGGAATGTCACGCATGATTATGGCGTGTCATCAAAGCATACAAGGATAAATGTATAAAACATCACATTACCATAAAGGAAATACCAGAATCAAACATCGGTACCCCAAAAGTAGAACTCATCACACACAAACATAAGTACTGTAAATGAAAAGGACTAAACAATGTCCATGGAAATGAGTATCAAAGTATAAAGAAATGCATAAAGTACTGAAGGCTATGAAGCTTCCAATCCATATGCAAGTACGCTTAAAGTCTATGAGCGTCCTTGAGTACCTGCCGTTTTGGGAACATGAAAAGGAAAACGGCTGAGCATAACGCTCAGTGCACAAATATACAAATAAAGCATGAATAACATAAGCATATAAGCATAGAGCAGCGGAAAAGACTAAGTCCTGGATAACCTGGTATATCTTATTAAAACTGGTTTTATAGTCTGAAAATCCTTATGTTTATCTTATAAAAAATGTTTAACATGTTTACCATTAGCCAATATAGGTCATAAATTATCAACGTGCATGAATACTTGGATGGGTGACCTCGTCATGCAAATTAGAGGGGCTGCCTCTAATTTAATATACTGGTTTGGGTAGGAGGGATCAGCTCCTTGTGAAGGATGCAAGGCACACACCACATTCACCTGAATAATCTGCTGAAACATGTAAACTAGGATGCACCCATACGCCCCACCTGATAATAATAATATGGCCAAAAGCTGAAGGGACGCCACGAGCTATCACTCTGTTGTGGTGGAGTCATAACACTGGTGCCTCTAGTGTTATGGTTATGGTACCTCCATAACTAGGTGAAACTGGTCATGCATGTATATGGCTTTAGGTATCTAATTAAACATAAGCAATTCAACAACATATAAAACATATACTGGGGAAAACAGTTGGCTGCATACGGGGAATCCTTATAATGAAGAATGTCCATACTAAAAGGACGGAGAATCCGTACCTTGTGTCCAGTGAACGAAGAAGACGAACGGAAGAGAGTCCTACTTTGGTATCACTAATGCTACATAAATACATACGTGTATAATTATCTGATTACTGAGTACGTAACTGGTTTTATATCATGTCTTAGCTTGTTTTATATGTTCATGTCATGTTTTACTGATTAAAGCTTTATATTGTGTTTATCATATATTCTGTCTATTCTGATTAAGTATTTCTTGTATTTCTTGTATTATTATACTTGTTGTGTAATAATAAGTAACTTTCTAAAAATAGCAGGTTTCCTAAAATAGAAAGTTTCCAAAAATAGAAAGTTTCCAAAAACAGAAAGTTTCCAAAAATAGAAAGTTTCCAAAAATAGAAAGTTTTCAAAAATAGATTTACTGCTTAAAATAGATAAGCTTCTAAGAATAGAAAGTTTTCATAAATAGATTAGCTGCCTTAATTAAATAAGTTTCTAAAATAGAAAGTTTCCATAAATAGAAATAAGTTGGATTATTAAGCTAATTATATAAGCTTAAGTGTTTACTGATTAATATTCTAAGTCATGTAATTAAATAGTATAGTTTGTTAATTATTTCATGTAAATTAAATAAACTACAGGTTAAAGTATTTAATTAAATATAACATGATTTAATTAAATAAATGTAAACATACTTAGGTTAAAACATGTATTATTATCTATTAATAATATAACCTAAGTCATGTAAATTAATTAATTATAAGTCATGATTTTAATAATAAATTAATTACATAGTATAAATAAAATGATAATTACTTAGATTCAAATTCATGTATTAACAATAATATTAATAACCTAAGTCATGTATAAATTAAATTAATCATGTGCATGTTTTAATTAATTTAATTTAATCTTGTAAAAATAATTAACCTTGTAAAAATAACCCATGAACCGAACCCGTGTTTTAATCTAAACATGTCGTGAATCGTATTTGTGAACCCCGTGAACCGGTCACAAACGCACCCTTGGTCAAGGCTAGCCGCCGACTAGCAAAAGTTCCCACCGGCTAGCCGGTGGTTACCCCTGCTACCGCGGCTTGGGGGTTCCCCATGCTTTCCTTATTTAGCCACCGGCTTAAGCCGGTGGTGGTTCTTGTTTTAGCCGAGACCCAACCGAGCCAAAAATACACCAAACATACCCCCGACATGGTCGGGGTTCCCTTGGTTCCTGAGGCCGAGACACACAACCCACACCGAGACCTTGAGGTCTCGGTTGATGTGAAACAACAAGCCGAGACCCCCCCCCCTAGTCTCGGTTCATGCGTCGGCCAACACAAACACCCCTTAAATCTTACTTAAACTTTACCCCCATGATTTTATTAACATGTATTTACTTATTTTTAAACTATTCATGATTTCATGTGATCAATTAATCAAAACATAAAAAGAAAAGGGTTTTAGAGTTTACCGATTACTGTAAATCAAAGGAGAACGAACACACTAACACACTTGCAATAAATCAATCACCAAAATCAACCAACACACCCTATGTGTATGTTTGTACCTGGCGGCCAAGGAGAGGATAAAGAGAGATTAGGGTTTTTGATTATTTTATAATTCTTGTAATTATGAAAATAAGTTTTTCCCTTTTTCCTTGTTTAGTAAAAATTGCATGGGCTTGGCCCTTTTTCTTGTGTCTAGCCGCGGGTAGGATGGGGCCCACACGGGTAACCCATAGTTTTCTCGTGTCTAAACTTAAGTGTGTTCTCGTGTTCGTGTTTACATGATTTAAATAGTTATCGTTTGTGTCATATTTTATATTTATTCATGATCGTAATAAATATACATAATACATAATACTAAGCTCGTGATTATTTACGTTCATGATTTCATGTTCGTATGTTCGTGATTATAATTATTATTGAAATAATTATCGTGTCTTAATACGTATTAAATACTTATCGTGTTATCACACGTACGTAATACTTGTAAATCTAGTTCGTGAAACGTAAACATGCTATAAAAAGGAAAGTTCTAATCATGTACGTATGATCATAAGGGTACTATTCATGGTAAAAGCATGCGGGTTTTACATGGCCTCTCATTGGTTGATAGTGGTATCACACGGATTAAGCTCCAAACTAGTATACAAAATGGCAGTTTAACCCCTCAGCTTTTGGCAGTTTGTTGTTTTGAGCTAAACACTTCATAAACTTGATATTAAAAGCCCTTTGACTTGGAGTTTCAACAATATTAACCCTTTGACTTTTGTTGACTTTCATCATAAGCTCTTTGACTTTGTTGAATTTACACTTCAAAACCTTCAGCTTTGGCAGATTGTCATGTAAGGTCCTTGATCTTTAGAGACTTGTCACAATGAGCCCTTCTTTTGTCTTTTCTTCAATATTAATGCCTTGAAATCCGTGTTTGCACCAAATCGTATAATTTTACCTACAAAATCACAAACAACAAATAATACCCCATAATACTGCTTTTTCACATAAAACTTGGTATTTTTCCTTGTGTTTTAGGGTTTGATTTGTTATAATTGATATGAGATTTCACTCATATCAATAACACAAGAACAATGCACAAGCAACAACTATATGTCCACTGTAACATAAACAATAGTATAACGTGACAGCTCCCCCTGAAGTAATTGTTGCTGTGGAGAACGAGTTAAAATTAACCCAAAGTCTAATCTTAAGACATATAGTTGTAGGTTTGATATTAGAAAAAAACGAGAAAAAAACCAGGCTTTATGCATATTCTTCACTTCTTGATTCAATTGGATATTGATCACTAAATAAAGAACACGAGAGATAGTTACTTAACTAAATAATCCCAAACATCCCCTATTTGCTTATTTACTTGAAAATCTAGAGATGACCAGTTCTTTTTCTAAACGCAGTAAGTTGCTTAATAAGTGTGTAAACACTTGTCCTTTTGCCACTAAAATCAAGGAAAAACAAGACCTAATCATGTGTTTAATATCGTAAAAGTCGGAATTACGCGTGGTTTTGTGTTTTTGTGTGAAATAGGTGCAAAAGATCAAAAGGAAAGAAAACACGGGATTTCACGGTCAAATATTGAAGAAAAGTCCAAGAAAGAGATAAAGACAAAGTCAAAGAAACCAAAAGTGAACCAAAGATCACGAAAACCGGCAAATCGACACGGGTTTAAAGAAAAGATCAAGGAAGCCAATTTTAAGTTTGATTTTAGCGGATTTAATCATTTATGAAGATTTTTGGCCAAGTGGGTCCCACATTTGGGTTAATGGGCTTAAAAGCCCATTTGAAAGTCATATTTTGCTTGTTAAATAGATACAAGCCCACAAGGCCCATCTATATATCTCATAATACGTATGGGAGTTTTCATAAGTTTGGGTCAAAGCCCAATTAATATTGTGAAACGAAAGGAGAAATACATGTTGGACCATAAGGGCCCATTAGGTCAGATTTTTGAGATGGGATAAACGTTATCAGTGAAAATTTTTTCACTTGGTCAACCTACTAAACACACACGTTTATTTTTACTCTTCGTTACATTCTATGTGTTGTCTCTCTCTCCCAAAAACAATAAACCAGCCACCACCACTTTTTACCCCTAACCCCAATTAACCCAAAAGTTGGGGGTTTTCACCAATTAGTCAATCCAAGGCGCGTGTAATTCACACCCCTAAATTAAATCCCCATTATTTTCGGAATATGAAGATGGAGTTGATTAGGTGATGTGGTCCTTTTTCCTATATTGATTGGATGAAACAAATCACCACAAACCAATCCTCCAACAAGAAGGCTCCACATCAGATGCAAACTAGCACAAGAAACACAACCCATCCATGGTGGCAATCCGTGTGATGGGTAAAGTGTTCTCAGCCATTAGATTGAAGAAATGAAGAAAGAGAGAGAAGAAAAATGCAATAGACGGCTGAGATTGCTCTCCTTGCTCACCAAGTTTCATCAAGAAGGTTTTGAGGTTTGCCTATAAAAACCCCCATCAAATCTGTAATTGGTGTGCCATTTTTGTTTTTAATTTTAATTTATGCAAATTAGTTTTTTAGGTTAAATTGTAATTTTAATTTTCTCAGTATTGTACTTAATTTTCAGTTATTAATAAAAATTACTTTCAGTTTAATTCGTGTCTTTTTTATTTAAATTTAATTGCAATTTATCTTTATTCTGATTTTGGATTAATTAATATAAAATAAAAGTGGTTGATGAATTTTCCCCACTGCGAAGATTTATAAATCTGTTCGTATGATTATTGGTTCGATTAGTGTTGATAATTTCAGAGGTTTGTTTGGGTTGAAAGATGGTGTCGGATTCGGTTTAGATATTAAGGAGGCTCGGCGCCCATCCTTTGTCGCAAAGGATTCGTCACCAGGTTCTTTTCCTTTTTTATTTTTATGTTAAGTTTTTAGATTAATTTTTATGTTTGCTTAAGTTTCGATTTATAAGTTTTGTTTAAATTGTATTACTGTTTGGATATTGAGTTTGTTTAGATCTGCTTTGTTTGTTTGATTTGGTATTTGAGTTTGTTGATTTGGTATTTGAGTTGTTTAAGTTTGTGTATAACAGCTTATTTCGGTTATTGTTATGATATTTAGATTTGCTTAACTGATTTTTGTTGCTTATTGTTTGGATTGGTTATATCATAAGTGATAAATCTGTTCTTGTTTAAGTCAGTTTTGATTTAAGTTTACTTTTTAGTTTTATATATCTGATTTTGCTCATATTTGGTTCAACAGTTACTTTACTGCTTTTGTTTGAATTTTGTTTAGCTTATTATTTAGTTCTTATCTGCTTTTTGGTTTAGTCATCTTATCTGGTTTGCTTATCTTATTGTTGCTGTTAAAGCCTCAGATCCATTTGGTCTGAGTGTCCTAAATCCCTAAAAAAGAATTTAATCATTCCAAAAAGTCTCCTACGAGACTTGAACCCGTGACCCCCCGTTTAACAACCCAACACCTTTACCATCTTAGCTAGGACCTCTTTTGTGTTTTATTACGCGTTTAGTAATTAATATAGGATTAAATTTAGCTGTCAGTTTATTAAAAGTAGTTTAATTATAAGTCTTAGTTTAATTAATTTTAATTAAAAGTTTTATATAAATTTTCTTTTATTAAATTTTAAAAAATAAAAAATAATAATATTTTAATTACTTTTATAAATTTATTTTTTTAAAATTTAGTTTTTAAAATTAGTTTTCAATTAATTTAGTTTTATTTAAAGATAGTTTTAATAGATTTCATTAAAAGTGTTAGTAAAAAATTAATTAGATTAATTAGATTTAAGTTTTATTTAAATTTAAAATAGTTTTCAAATTTGTTTAATTAGTTTTAATTAAGTATTTTTAATTAAAAGATTTTCTTTTTAATTAGATTAAATAGTTTTTAATTAAATAGTTTTTAGTTTTAAAAATACCAAAAAAAAGTTTAATTTACCAAGAACAATTAATCTTACGTTTAATTGGAAATCAATTCGAGTGAGTCGAGGAAACGAACTTAATAATCACACAAAAATACCTACATTAAAATGGCGCCGCTGCCGCTTCGCTCGTTACGATTGACGATTTTTCGTGAGAAGCTTTGGATTTTGGGATCCGTTCGATTTTGAACGTTATTTTTCTTGTTAAAAAGATCTAAAACATAAAAAATCAAAAAGATGAAAATACATAAAAATTAAAAAAATCATGAAAAGTAAACTCTTTCCTAAGATTTGCACCAAAAAAATTAAAAAATCCAAAAGTAATACTTTTCCTAAAGTATTACACCAAAAATACTCCTCTTTATCCTCTACTATGTTTAATTCTTTTCTCTACCCCTCTTATTTTTAATTCTTCATGGATTCGTATTGCGTAAGGTGTGGGAGACCATGGAATGGTTATCAAACATGTCAATGGTGTACATGTGAGCGATGCGGCTATCATATCGACAATACACAACTTGGATTTTGTCCACTTTGCAATTCAGCCAGTTCGTACTTCACCTCTCCCATATATGAGGATCCATATCCGCAACATGCACCGGGTTTTTTTCAATACCTGTGTTGCCACAATTGTGGGGGCCCTCACGATACTTCTTATTGTCAACCGATAAATTATGAGCCACGTCCGTGCTATAATTCCGGTTTTCAACATTTTGAACCCCCACAATAATCCGTCGTTCATCAACCTTCTTTTGAGGAACAACTCACTAGTTTGGCTGGAATTCTAGAAAGCTTAAATCAACTCAAAGTTAGCTTGCATGACGAAAGCCGACAAGAGCAAGTATCTAATCTTAGTGCTTCTACTCCTCCTCTTGTGCGTTCTTACTATTATGATGATGATGACGATGAGAATTCTATTTATTGGAATGATCTTGTTGCTCAACATCCTAGTGCAATTGTAATTCCTTCTCTCGATATCCCTAAGGCATCTAAGGATTGTGATACATCGAGTGAGATTAGTGATTTTGGTCTCGAAAAATTCTTTGATGAAGTTTGTGATGTGCTGACTTTTGCGGAGCTTACGGACGAGGTCGCTCTAACGGGTGACATTTTTCCATGTTATGAGGATTTCACGTTTGAAATTTCTCTTTTTCACCCATTTCCACCGGGAGATGAGGGCGATGTCGATTTATTCTCTTCGACTTACGAGATGTTCACCGATGAACTTGCTCTTTTAGATGAGGTGGAAGACGTTATTCTTCGCGACAAATTATTGAAAATTCATCTTCTTATTTCTCAAATTGAAGCGTTGAATTCTACTCCTATCAATGATTTTTACCTCCGTCTTTAACTCCCGTTGAGAATAATGACCCATATATGGAAGAAATTGACAATCTCTCCATACCGTCGGGTATTGATGATGATGACACGGAGGGGGACATTCTCTTTGATAATTTTATAAATGAAGATATTGTCCCAAGTCCCCCTCCCGAGCACCTTTCCTCCCAACCTTTAGGACCTATTACCGAGGATGAGTACTTTGACCCGGGAGGTGACATTGACCATTCTATGATTGATACATTTACGGCTTTGCCGAATAATGACCATCAATTTTCTTTGGGGGATGAAAATTTGTCTCCTTTACCCACCCCACCGCCCGTGGATCAAGACTTCATTTACTTTTCTTATGTTGAGAGGACTTTTCCACCCTTCAAGACTTATCCTCCTGCCTCTCATTTATTATGTTCCTCCGGGACCGAGGATAAGATTTTTGATCCCGGTATTACATTAGAGGCTTCCCCATGGACCATTTAATTCGGGGTCGAGTCAGGCTCGTGACTCGGTTAAAAAAAACAAGCGCTTCTCGGGAGGTAACCCGATGATCTATTTTTTTATCTGTTTTCTACTATAAGTGTAGGGGGAGCCGAGTAGGTTGTGTTTTGTGATGTTGTGCAGGGATGTTTGCTTTAATGATTCACTTTTGGTGCTTTTGACGCGACCCGTGATCCCGTGTTCCCATGTACCCGGTTTCTTCGATAAGTTTTTGCTATTGTGATTCAATTTTATCTATAAATAAAACGTGAAAAATTGATCATTTAGTTGTCTCTTCCTTAGCTCGATTTAAACAACGTACTCAATGTCCTAAGTGTAGGGGCGTTTATTCTCCCACATGCTTAAACATTGAGGACAATGTTTATATTAAGTGTAGGGGACACTTCTATCGAATTTTAGTGGGCTTTTCCATGAATTTGACCCTATTTAACCGGAAAATTAAAATTTTTTCAACATTTTTCAAAATTTTGATCTATTTTTGCCTTGTAGTATTTCCATTTATTTTCTTTCCTTTTGTCATCGCATTGTATTTATATTTTCCATTTCAAGAATAAAGTCATAAATAAATAAATGGATAAAATGGTTTTAACAAGTTTAGATATCTTTGATATATTAGGCCCGTCGTGAATATTTTGACTCAACCCGAGTTTACTTATCCAAGTTTACTCTAGCTAGTATCCTTAACCATATGGACCTTAATTGGTTCATTAGGCTAAGCATCTACGAGTCTCATTCCTTGAGATTTTAAATTGTGGAGAACGAGAGATGATAGAGTTGATAATAAGTTTAAGGGTTAATTCTTGCTTATATGAGTTTTGTGGCTCTTTCTTCCCGCTTGTATATTTAATTGCTTAATAAATGAGGATTTTTGCGGTGTAGATTCGATATCTTAACTCTTAGCCAAATATTTTATCTCCTTGTAATTAAAGCATGAACACATTGAGGGTGCCAGCGTTGTGGACTTCTGACTAAGGTGGCTCATAACCACTAAGTAGGAGGTATTCAGACCATGGGACCGCGGAATTTAGCCTACTATATATATCATAAATAAGAAAGAATAAGATTAAAACATGACCTCAAGGAGCCTTAGGGTGTGGGGCATGTAGCACGAACCTTGTCATTAGAGCCTTAGGATGTATGGCATGGTAAGTGTTGAATAAAAATTGATCAAAAATCAATTCCATTGTTTATCGTTCAAGGAGCCTTAGGGCGTGGACAACAGATGAGGAGCATTTTTACATCTTAAAGAGCCTAAGGGTATATGATGTGAACTTTCTAAACTCCACATAAAGTCTACATGACTTTGGAGGAATAATTAATAAGTAGTACTATTGGCCAAATTTTGGATCCGAGAATTTATTCCCCGAATCGTGTTAAATCATCCTTGATGTGGGCTTACTTTAGTGACAACGTTTTTGAGGACGAGGTTAGGTTTTGAGTGTCGGGTTTGCACCGTTTTACCTTCATTTTTGGACTAATAATTATCAAATAAGTCAAATGAGCCTACGGGTGAATGACAATCTTTAAAAGCTAGAGATACAACGTAGGAATTAGAGAAAGAGTATTACACAATTGTCTTATATAAGTGGTTTTAACCTAAGAACTTATGGTAAGCAATGATCTCGTTTTTAAGCTTGGTATGGGGAACGTGAAACTTGAGGGTGATTAATATTCATGACACCAAAGCCCTAATTTAAGTCTTAGATTCTTTTCGAGTTTCTTCCATCAAATAATTTCCAAGTTAATAAATTGTTATAACTTTTGTTTCCATTAAAGTTTATATCGTAGTAGTACTTGTATATCTTAATAAAGGCCAAGATGGGTTAATTATGAGAAAAATGTAACTTTATGCTTTAAAATTATGCATTGCATGAGGTCATTGCAATGGTCAAGTGTAGGGGATTTAATAAGTGTGTAAACACTTATCCTTTTGCCACTAAAATCAAGGAAAAACAAGACCTAATCATGTGTTTAATATCGTAAAAGTCGGAGTTATGCGTGGTTTTGTGTTTTTGTGTGAAATAGGTATAAAAGATCAAAAGGAAAGAAAACACGGGATTTCACGGTCAAATATTGAAGAAAAGTCCAAGAAAGAGACAAAGACAAAGTCAAAGAAACCAAAAGTGAACCAAAGATCACGAAAACCGGCAAATCGACACGGGTTTAAAGAGAAGATCAAGGAAGCCAATTTTAAGTTCGATTTTAGCAGATTTAATCATTTATGAAGTTTGGACAAGTGGGTCCCACATTTGGGTTAATGGGCTTAAAAGCCCATTTGAAAGTCATATTTTGCTTGTTAAATAGCTACAAGCCCACAAGTCCCATTTATATATCTCATAATACGGATGGGAGTTTTCACAAGTTTGGGTCAAAGCCCAAATTAATATTGTGAAATGAAAGGAGAAATACAAGTTGGACCATAAGGGCCCATTAGGTCTTTTTGAGATGGGATAAACGTTATCAGTGAAAAGTTTTTCACTTGGTCAAACTACTAAACACACACGTTTATTTTTACTCTTTGTTACATTCTATGTGTTGTCTCTCTCTCCCGAAAACAATAAACCAACCACCACCACTTTTTACCCCTAACCCTAATTAACCCAAAAATTGGGGGTTTTCACCAATTAGTCAATCCAAGGCGCGTGTAATTCACACCCCTAAATTAAATCCCCATTCTTTTCGGAATATGAAGATGGAGTTGATTAGGTGATGTGGTCCTTTTTCCTATTTGGATTGGATGAAACAAATCACCACAAACCAATCCTCCAATAAGAAGGCTCCACATCAGATGCAAACTAGCACAAGAAACACAACCCATCCACGGTGGCAATCCGTGTGATGGGTAATATGTTCTCAGCTATTAGATTGAAGAAATGAAGAAAGAGAGAGAAGAAAAATGCAATAGACGGCTGAGATTGTTCTCCTTGCTCACCAAGTTTCATCAAGAAGGTTTTAGGGTTTGCCTATAAAAACCCCCATCAAATCTGTAATTGGTGTGCCATTTTTATTTTTATTTTTATTTTATGTAAATTAGTTTTTAGGTTAAATTGTAATTTTAATTTTCTCAGTATTGTACTTAATTTTCAGTTATTAATAAAAATTACTTTGAGTTTAATTCGTGTCTTTTTTATTTAAATTTAATTGCAATTTATCTTTATTCTGATTTTGGATTAATTAATATAAAATAAAAGTGGTTGATGAATTTTCCCCACTGGGAAGATTTATAAATCTGTTCGTATGATTATTGGTTCGATTAGTGTTGATAATTTCAGAGGTTTGTTTGGGTTGAAAGATGGTGTCGGATTCGGTTTAGATATTAAGGAGGCTCAGCGCCCATCCTTCGTCGCAAAGGATTAGTCACCAGGTTCTTTTCCTTTTTTTATTTTTATGTTATATTTTTAGATTAATTTTTATGTTTGCTTAAGTTTCGATTTATAAGTTTTGTTTAAATTGTTTTATTGTTTGGATATTGAGTTTGTTTAGATCTGCTTTGTTTGTTTGATTTGGTATTTGAGTTTGTTGATTTGGTATTTGAGTTGTTTAAGTTTTGCGTATAATAGCTTATTTCAGTTATTGTTATGATATTCAGATTTGCTTAACTGATTTTTGTTGCTTATTGTTTGGATTGGTTATATCAGAAGTGATAAATCTGTTCTTGTTTAAGTCAGTTTTGATTTAAGTTTACTTTTTAGTTTTATATATCTGATTTTGCTCATATTTGGTTCAACAGTTACTTTACTGCTTTTGTTTGAATTTTGTTTAGCTTATTATTTAGTTCTTATTTGCTTTTTGGTTTAGTCATCTTATCTGATTTGCTTATCTTATTGTTGCTGTTAAAGCCTCAGATCCATTTGGTTTGAGTGTCCTAAAATCCCAAAAAAAGAATTTAATCATTCCAAAAAGTCTCCTACGGACTTGAACCCGTGACCCCCCGTTTAACAACCCAACACCTTTACCATCTTAGTTAGGACCTCTTTTATGTTTTATTACGCGTTTAGTAATTAATATAGGATTAAATTTAGCTGTCAGTTTATTAAAAGTAGTTTAATTATAAATCTTAGTTTAATTAATTTTAATTAAAAGTTTTATATAAATTTTCTTTTATTAAATTTTAAAAAATAAAAAAAATAATAATATTTTAGTTACTTTTATAAATTTAGTTTTTAAAATTAGTTTTCAATTAATTTAGTTTTATTTAAAAATAGTTTTAATAGATTTCATTAAAAGTTTTAGTAAAAAATTAATTAGATTAATTAGATTTAAGTTTTATTTAAATTTAAAATAGTTTTCAAATTTGTTTAATTAGTTTTAATTAAGTTTTTTTAATTAAAAGATTTTCTTTTTAATTAGATTAAATAGTTTTTAATTAAATAGTTTTTAGTTTTAAAAATACCAAAAAAAAGTTTAATTTACAAGGAACAATTAATCTTACGTTTAATTGGAAATCAATTCGAGTGAGTCGAGGAAACGAACTTAATAATCATACAAAAATACCTACATATTTCTTTTTAGATTAGTAATAGTGTTACTGAATGAGTATATAAACATTAAAGTCAGTATCAATCGAAATCTATATCTGTTATATCTTAGGAACCGAATAAGTCGACAAGATAGCATATTAAAATCAACAGAAGCAGGTGCAAATAGCCAAATACTCTGCTCTGAACCCTTATAGAAGAGGAACATTAGGTACTGAGGCAAAACCAAGATTTTGTCTATGTTTGCGGTGTCATTGGGTCCTGCTAATAGAACAATTCTTTGCATAGGTGGATGTCTTCCATTCGTGTTGTTAAATATAGGTTCAAAAGTGTTGTATATTAGTAGTTTTTTAATTCAAACCTATAACATGGTTTGATCTATTTGTAGGTAAACACATACATAAGCTATACTATAATTGGTGGACCCCCTGTAGTCCAACTCAAAAGGTTCTTTGATACGATTAATGGCAGAATTTGCATTCTCATTAGGTGAGGCCACTGACACTATAATTGGATCCGGTCTTCCACCAAATCAAGCTCTCCAATATTTGAATCTATTAAGACAATTGGACTATCCATAGATATTTTAGTAGGTCGTGTTTTTTCGTTGATTTTTGAAATCGTAGAGTTACCTTTATTTCAACGGACAAGGGAGCAAATTACTATAAGAGCCAGGATGAATATTTTTATGCGATTGATAAATCAAAGTAAGAAGCATATACACTACTAAAGCAACTCTTCTTGGTCTGTGTGCAGAGTGTTGCTGGTGATTTCTTATTGGATGCAAATGCAGACATTTCTATTTCTTAAGAATAGAGAAGTGGTAGACAAGATTGAGGGTGCTAATAAAGGTGGTCTCGTTAGAATCATCACGAAGCTTGCTCCAATTTGCAGGAATTATAAGGTATGAGACGGTTTCTATTCATTGCAGGAGATGGATATAGGTGTATGTCGGGTCAAGGTTCAAACACTCAAGTCTGGTCATAGGTCAGGTATAGTCAGGCAGGTCCAGTCAGGTTAACTCCATTTGGGTTCTCAGAACTGGGTTTTGTTAACTAATATACAGAATAGTGTGTCATGTGTTATGTTTTCTATTCATTGTTGATAACATTATACTGAAACTAATAAGTGCAATGAATGAGTCATGGTCGGCTATCTAGAATCCTTGGTCTTTCTTTAATTTATCAGCATATATATATATATATATATATATATATATATATATATATATATATATATATACTAGTTGCGTAACCGCCCAACGGGCGGGTATGTTTCGTAAACCATTTTCTGAAAGAATGTTGGTCGATCTATTATTTTGTTGGCAGTTACACATAGATTGTTTAGCTATTTTTGTTTAAAAGAAACTAACTTTTGATTACGATAGTGTTTGCTCCACCCAGTGAATGGATTATGTCACATGTTAATCTGTTGACATATACAAATAAGTGTTGTGTATTAGTTATTTTATAAAAAAAATATTTGAAAATATGTTATATTTGTTTGTAGTTGGACACATATTTATTGTTATAAAATTGGTTTTATAAAAAGAAATTTTAACTTTAGTTATTGTTAGTCGTTGTAACATATGCGGAACGATCTTGGTCACATGTTAATTTTTGAGTGTACAAAATTATAAGATGATTTTTTTAATAATTTTTAAATTTAGCTATTGTACAGTATATTTTATAATTTGTTCAATATATATTTTGATAAAATTTTAATTATAATACTATTTTGTCCTTTAATATAGTTTAAGTTTAGTTGTTCCCTTAGCAAGATTTTAAAATTTTAGGCTTTCGATAATGACACCAATTTTACGTTAGCTTTTTTTAGTATAAAATATTTTGCATTATATTAGAGTTTTTATAACGGTGTCAATAGGGTACTATATTTTTATTATTATCTATGAACATAAAACTTTTTTTGAAACAACATTTGTCGATAAGTTATAATCATGTTTCTAAATAGCTCGCTAAGGCTCGCCTTACGGCGTTAAACCAATAGGTCAAAGCGCGTTACGACATGAGGTGCGGTGATTTTTCGAAATCAACTCACAAAAAATACATATTATTACATGTAATGAGAGTTTTCTAACTTTAATTATTATCAATGACACTAATTGTGAACTCGGTATATATATAATATTCAAATACGATAAAACAAATAAATATTTTTAAATATTGTGACGCTATAAGCCTCATTTTAAAAACACTAAAATTTTGCCTTAACCATTAAAGCATGCAGCTTAGACATGTCACACGACACGCCTCACATTATAATTTCCATAATTATAATGGTTATTATGTTTACGTAATAATTTAACATAAACCATATAAAATCCTTAAAAGAATATTTGAGCTTATGTAAACTATAAAAGTCACGTCGGCAAATAAAAGTTGGAAAACTTAAACGAATAGTGACAATCCATCATATTAACAAAATTTTGTATTTTGCTTTAATATTTGGTCTAAAAGGTAAACACCATATCAACTTTAAATAAACACCGATATGCTAAAAAATCATGAAAAATTAAAGATAACCAATGTTTAAATAAATCAACTTTAAAAATTAATATTCAAAAATATACTAAAAGGTCATGATTTCTTTAAAAACCAAACGCCACCTTAAATTAGCCTAACAATAGTTGAGGAATCATTTCCATATACATTATCCGCCTTGATTTTTTTCCAAGTCCAGTAATTATATTTTTTTGCCTCTGCAACCTCTCCATCATTCCTAGTTGAAGGCATTTGTACAACAAAGGCTACCTGCAAGAAAATAGCGAATTGTTGTTGTTATCGAGCCGACTGCTAACAAAGTTGCCAAAATTATAATAATCTTCTCATTAAAACATTCTTGTTAAAATAGTTACACGATTCAAGCATGTTGAAGATTACACAACTTCCTAAAACCATAGATCATATTTATGTTTTAAGCATTCAGTTTTATTGTTCAAGGGTCTCTTTTATAAGCATTCTCTGCAAGAGAAGGTATCCTTGTGTACTTATCCTTTCTTTCCTTCTCTGAATTCTTTGCATTTTTTCTTTCCATCCATATTGTATGGTTATGTGAATCCGCTTGTTCAAGATCAAAATCTTCATCACTTCGCAACTCTCCGTCTTTTGAAACTGAACCAA
The DNA here is from genome assembly GCA_025667525.1 of Glebionis coronaria. Lineage (NCBI taxonomy): Eukaryota > Viridiplantae > Streptophyta > Magnoliopsida > Asterales > Asteraceae > Glebionis > Glebionis coronaria. The sequence goes on from CM046879.1 coordinate 266,317,885, forward strand.
AAATAAATAAATGTGTCGACTATTTGAGTGGGTTAACATTAACTTATTTAAAAAGTATACGCCAATTTACAATCAAAAGTAACATTAACTTATTCGAAATACATAATAATATATGTGTCGACTAAACACTAATATATGGGTCGACTCTACACGAGGCAACAAACAAACTACACGATATTCCAGCAGAGTATAATGTAATAGTTTAGATGCAGTAAAGGGGAAATGACATAATCATCGCTTTCAAGTTCATAGATTTACTTTTTAATATTCTTGTCTTGTGTCCTCACGTGTCTTTTATCCTCACATGTATTTTAGTTATAAGATCTTTTAATTTACTGATGTTAAGTTAAATATATTTTAATTACTGATGTGTTATGCGAGATTCAGCAGAGTATTATTGTAATAGTTGAGATGCAGTAAAGGGGAAATGATAATGGGAAATGACATAATCATTGCCATCAAGTTCACAGATTGACTCTCTAAATATTCTTGTCTTGTGTCCTCACGTGTCTTTTAGTTATAAGATCATCTACATTAGTAGGGGTTTAAATTTTATTAGGATTGTCATACTAAAAATGCAAAGATTCAGATATCATGTTAGCTGTGGCAAAAGGTTATATATACGGCTTAGCGAAAATACATATAGCAAAAAGACTTACAGCAATAGATTCATCATCGCCAAAAAATACAATAAGACACCATCTCTTTATTGTTGCACGTATATTATACTGACCCAAACTTAACCATGGTTCATCTGATCTACCTAATGAAAATTATTGATTAGCCTGCTCTGTGTTACTCACAATATAGATTGACTTTTAACATGAAAGAAAACAGTAGGGGTGTTTGGGGTAAACATAAGCTTAATATACAGAGTCGTTCTTATTATTAGGGAGCGTTTGGGGTAAACAAAGTCGTATAGACACTCACCAAGTCACGTACACATACCAGACTATTAACCGACTCTTAACACATTCCACCTAACCTAGAATTCATACAAAAGTTCATCTATTTGTCACTTGTACTTCAAATACACATGTAAAAAACAACTTTAATCTGCAATTGAAGAAGACTAACTAGATATGCTGTAATTACTATGTAACATGGTTAACAACACTTTAAAGCTTTAGGATTTATAGAATGGATACAAAAACTTACTCCAAACTTGGCCACTACCTGAAAAGCATTGCTATGAACATCCGGTTGCTTTTGATTATTCTGTATGACCCAAATATTTGTGGTCTTTATATGTTTCAGATGCATGCCTATGTTAAATTAAAAACAAAAGAAATACACCTTTTTTTAATCACAAGTAGGTCATTATAATCATCAAACTACTTACAATGATAGATTTATCTCAACACCTGCAACGATAAGAATCAAGTCATGTTCTAAAGTAAGAAGCAAGGGATTTAAGATTATTTTCAGTGATGAATTATATTGAGTTAGGAGTGCTTACTTCTGCTGTCACAGATCAATTAGAAGACTACATCTGCCCTCTATTGTCTTGTAAAACCTTCAACTAAACACAAGAAACACAATTTCAGCAAAATCATAACACTTGAATCCATTTATTAGTTAATTTGGTTTAGGGTAATTGCATCGTGTCAAAGATTGATGCATCAATGGTAGCACAATCATGCATAGTATCCAAGGCATCAAAGATCGGTTTATCAATGGTAGCAGAATCAGCTAATTTTCTTCTAAGTAGTAGAAGAACCGAAGAAGAAAACTGGTTGCAAATTTGATTAATTTTTTTAAATAAACAGGAATCTGAATATACTACGGGAATCATTGAAGGGTATTTACAAATCAAGAATCTGATAAACAAAAAAATCATATCAGATGACAGCCTTTAAATCGGGTATTTCAGGAGGTTAAATAAAAAAGAATTCATGCCTCAATCTTCTCAATTTTTGCCTCTCAAATTTCAAGCAAGGATCCTCTTCGAGTAAGTCATTATCGCAAGGATCCTCTTGATTGCATTAACTTCCAAGCTGTTCTTGCTCTGTTAGAATTCAATAAACCAAAATTAGTCACATATGGGGGTGATGGATCAGGACTAACCCATTTTGTTAATTGTATTCAGAAGTTTATAACACTTGATGAATAAGATTTTGTGCTCTCATTTTCTGGGTCATATAATCTCTGCAGTGTCAGAATCAGAAACCATGTGGCAAATGTAGTTGGACCAGTACGCTTAAAAACATAAAGTAAAGACTCGAGTAGAAACTTACCTAGGACAATCTGCTTGGCCAAGGAAAATAATGAAGAAACTGCACCTTCTTCACGTCCATGAAAATCTTGGTGAAAATATATGGTCTTTTCAACCATATAAGCCAAGCATTGTTAATGATGGTTTTGTATGTTACGTCTTATGTGCATCTTGTGGTCTAAATGCATTGGCATCTATTGATGATATAGTCACAGTTCTTTTTGTTCGAGTTGGTATATATGTCTTCTGTGCGTGCTGCTGATTATGTTTATATTTTTTTCTAGAGAAAGTGACTAATGGTATTATGGAAACTCTCATATGTCAGTAGGAGTTGCACACAGTGTAAACCAGTAGAATTCAGTTATTGACCCCTCCTAGTTCGGTTATCAGGTGATCTGATTGCTCCATTGTCTTCCTCATATCTTTATAGAGGTAGCCAAACATGAATGGGGGTTTCAGTTACAAATTTACTTCGATTCTCACTTTTTCCTCTAAGATCAAACAGGTTTAAAAAATACATATACCATGATTTTTAAACTTTGACGCTAACAATAAGAATTACATCAACAGATTCTGAACTAAAGTTTTTTATTGTTTCTGTGGGTCATTATAACTGACTGATACAAAATTTTCTTGTTATCGCCTTGCAGCTTGCTGCAAACATTTGTTCCAGCCGAGGAATACTAAGGGGGTGTTTGGTTAAGTTTATTTTAAGAGCTTAATAGGTTATTGTGTCATAGAAAAGCAAATTCATCCTAAATGGTAAAAAGAGAGAAAGAAATATGTTTTCAAATACATACTAATGTGGTAATCTTACTTCAACAATGACAGGTCCATTTAAAGTGGTATGTCAAATATTGCACATTTTCTGGTGAACTCAAAATCGTCAATTATATAAATGCTTAGATATAGCATGTTGTCAATGTGGGTTTGAAAACACAAATATAACTTACGCATCATCCCAGATACATGTGTCTGTTTGTATAAATCAGAGGCATCAATCACAGATACATGTGTCTGTTTGCATAAAGCGACGAACATCAGAATGATGGCATCACAACCTTGCATTCCTGAACCAAGATATAAGGCCTTGAACCAAGATATCTTCAACACCACAACTGATGGCATCACAACCTTGCATTCCTGAACCAAGATATAAGGCCTTGAACCATAATATCTTCAACACGACATATTTGGAAAATAAATATAGCGCTATTTACAAAATAGTCAAATACAATTAAGTTCTCTTATGATGTGTGGCTACTCTTTAGATCAATTACCTAAAGTGTCAAGGAAACATTTACATTGCATTTGTCTTGTTGATTAGGAAGCTTGTCTGGACATTGCTGAGAGTTACAATTCAATTTTATACGTCCTAATATATATAGCATAATGCTAGTCAGTAAACCAATGACAAAGCACATAATGTAAGGCATAATGAAAGATCAGAAAAAACTCAGATGACATTAGAAGTGACATTTTCCAAGGGACCATGTAAAACAGCTTTGGACCTGACTTTAAACAGGAAGAAAAGTATCAGTTACTAACAAACCAAATACCTAAAAAATTATCTTAAGATATCATGTCATCATACCATGCTACTGAAACCTGAATCAGAACATTTTAGAATGAGATGTCATGTCATCGTACAATGCTATAAATGAGATGTCACGACATCAGTAGTTTTGCTTGTTCTATCTTAGAAATTGTTACCTACATTTGAATGACAAATGTGATAAATCACAGATGCATGAGATTAGGGTTTAAAACATATATCTTCAAAACAAAACAAAGAAGATTACCACCTGAAAAAAATCCACATACCACATTTAACTTTTTCAAGATGAATGGTGTTTTAGAGTTTACAGATCAGACAACAATATTATCTTGACGTAATACAAACCTGTTTATTTTATCTATAGCAAGCTCATACATGGTGCGAATGATTATTAGGGTCAAGGAAAAAATATTTTCTTCTTAAACAAATTCCGCCTACAAAAGACATATAATTAGCTTATTATTAGGCTTGGTGACTTGGACTTTTGTGTAGCGCTAAAATAAGCTGATAAGCATAAGTATCCATAGTGTCTATTTCCTCACATATGATTGATACTCATATTTCTCCACAAGTACATACTGTGTATATATACAAGTACATACTGTGTATAGGTACATACAAAACAAAAAAGAACGAATAATCCTATTGTACATCATCACCATGAGGCATACTTTTTAGGGATTTAATCGTCGCAATTATACCAACCTACAAAACATGAATGAATTACAATGAATACAACAGTACAATTACTTTAAAGTGATATGTATAACAATTTATATGGAACGAACTTGAATTAAAAAAGTTGCATGATATCTAAAACTCAGAACAAAAACCAAAGAAGAATATTGTGAACGTGATGAAGATGGATCGTTTTTAAGGATAACAATCATTAGGGTTTCAAGAAAAAAAGAGGCATACAATTGTATTACGTGAGTTTTATTATTAATCAAAGAAAGATACGTATAATAGGGTTTAGAGGAAATATGTGATACGATTTTTGTTTCCAAATTTTATTTAGGATTTTATTCCGTAATTTATGTTTAGCCCGAAATTTGCATAAATTTATTATTGAAAATAGTCGTTGTTGTATACAAGCTACATTTAAGGAATGAATTTTTACCTTAATTTTTTCCGTTTTTTTTTATTTTGTAGCCAATGAGAGGCCTCAATATATTAGGATATATTATAGCCAATGAAATAATGCCACATAGGATATGACATGGCGCTTTTTATTTTCCTATGTCAAACTTAGCCCTATATATATATATATATATATATATATATATATATATATATATATATATATATATATATATATATATATATATATATATATATATATATATATATATATATATATATATATTGTAACACTCTCAATTTTCGTATCGGTACAGCGGAAGGGTCTTTTAGAGTGTTACGGGATAGCACAATAACTCCAATCATAGACAACACATAAAAATGGTTGTACAAGGTTCAACATTCATTCATTCGATAAAAAGTTTTAAAGTGTACAACAGGTCCCAAATTACACAGTTCATTAAGTTTACAAAACATAGATCGAATGAACATTTTTATTATTATGTGGGCCATCAGAGACGATCTTCATCCGGATTACCTTCAAGCACCTGAGATAAAAACATGAAAAAATCATATCAGCGAATGCCGAGTGAATTCATAGAGTTTAATAAAACCGTTATATAAAACAATCGTTGAAGTCAGAACACAAGTATAATATCAGAAGTAAGTCCTCGTATTGCTAGTCAGGCAATATATAAATCAAGCATACATCTTAAACCGTCCATGAGACCGTAGCCTCAATATTACCATTATAGGTAATATTTTTATCGTTATTCATATCGTTATTGGATCACATTAGATTCATTTGGATTATTATTAGCCGCATGACATTGTTACATTACTATCACAACAACGGGCCGCGAACCCGACAAACAATTTGCCCATCTAAGTTAGCGTGTCGTCACAAAAATCACGCTATGTAAATCTTCTCATACATAAATTCGCTTACCAATCAATGTGGTACGACGGGGATCAACCGTCAAGGCGCGAACTGGGGTGATCGTCCCCAAATAGTAATATCATATGCATAAGCGTCTACCAAATCCCGGTAGTTCATAATTCATGCTAATGGGACTTTGAGTGACATAACCTAACTACTAATAATCCTTTTTATCTCTTTTATTGGGTCATCGCATCATTCGGGTCCATATCATTAAGCATACCATCGGGACTACTTGTGTTCTATTTTATCAAAAACTAGCATGTTATCTCCCTCGCAGGTTTACAAATCATTTTATAAAACATTTAAAAGAGTGCGAGGCTATGAACTCACGTTGATAATGAAAGGCGGATTATCGGCTACGGGCGTGCTTCGGTCACGGAAACCTATATAAATAATAATCGGTCTTAGACTTTTGTCCAATGACTCTATAAAAATAACAAATATATATATGATGATTTTGTACATATGATGATGATCAAGTGGGTTTATATATTCTTATTTACTCATTTTAGTGTTTATGTATTGGTAACTTTTTACTAGTTTACTAGTTTTACCTATTTACATGTTTTAGGTCTAATAAGCCTATTATAAGTTCTTTAACTTGTTTTAATCCATTTTATACTTGTATTATCAGTATTTATACTTTACATGTTGGGCCCAAATGGGTTAAGCCCAATAAGTAATTTTTATAAGTGTTTAACTTATTTAGTTAAATTATTAGTCCAATATGCTAACTTAGCTCGTTAATGTCCGTATGTCATATAGTTCGGGTTTTATCGGTTTTTACTTGTATTAGGTACTTATATATCAGTATATGACTTTTAAAAACTTTACATTAGACGGGTTTGATCGTCTAAGTTTTAATTGGCGAAAAACGTTAATTTTACGGTAATAGCCGAAAAAGTCGTAAAAATCATGTTTATAGTTTTTATAACTTATAAATCTTATTCAACTACCATTTTTATAAAGTGTCCATTTATTTAACCTTATACATATTTATATAAATGAAATTTATAAGTTAGTGGGTTTTAATTCACATTTTATACTATATTATTTGAGTGCTTATATAATACTATTAAACATTAATTCTTCAAAATCTGATTTTTAGTTTCATCTTCACCATTTTTATCATATCTTGAGTTATATAAGGAGATAGAAGCTCATTTTTGGATTGCATAAACTTCATATTATGTGCTACAATTAAGTTAGCTATAGATACTTCTCATTCCATGTCTAACTATCCTTAACAGTCCCTACAAAACAGACTATTCAGATTAGCACACTCATCTTGTTTTGATCATATCTCACTCATTTTGATGATTCCATTACATGGCCAACTCTCACATGTGTATCACATCTTATACTTACTGTAAATAGATTCCACCATGCAATTTTATCAGTTTAAGACTTGGTTACTTACTGTTTTTATACAGCCAACAATCTAACCAAGATTTTAGCCTTGTTTCTTATGGTTATTCATCTTTTTAAGCATATTTATCAACACTTGATCCCCACACAACATTTTTATCATCATATATTCATCATATACATATAAAACAAGAAAGAAAATACATTTGATCATTACAAAATTAACAAGAGAATGGAAAGGATGATCTTCTTTACCAACCAAGATTATATCTTGTTTTTGGATTACAATAACTTGATGAACACCAAATATATCTCCAAGATCATCAACCACCAAGATAGTTTGTTGAGAAATTAGCCCTTGGACACAAGCAAATCACCTCCTTTGTTGATAATATGGCCACCAATCAATCAAGGCTTCAAGGTTTCTCCATAATATGGCTAGATAACATGTAACTTGTGGCTAGAAAAGATCAAATGATGGTGTTGTATGGTGTTTGTGGGACGGCAAGTATAGAGAGAGAGAGAGAGAGGAGAGTTTTGAGTTGTTTGCATGTGAAAAATGTAAGTGAATGGTATGTGTTAGTGGTTTTGCTAGTTTAGGTGGGATAATAAGCTTCCATGTTAAGCTAACTTACATGTGTAAGTTAGTTAAGTGTAAGGATGCCACATCAAAGATGTGGTGTCCTTTTTGGCCGTCCCATGTGTTAGTGGGGTGGGATAAACTTGTTTTGTCCTATCCCGCTAATTTACGGGTATTCCTCGATTCTAGTTTCCTCGATTTGCGTGCCCTCGGGTCGTTTTACAAAAAACGTTTTTATAAATTATGAATCAACGGCACAAAACGAATCTAATAATAATTGTCTCATCAAAAACGAAGTTCAAAAACGTAAATACGTAATCCTAAGGTTTCCGGTTTAGTCGTAAAGGACGCTAAATTATGCACGTAAGCCCAAATTTAAATCCGTAAATTGTGAGTTCATCAACCAACACAAAAATAAGTTTCAAAATATTATACGAGAAAATAATTCACTACCTGAAAATGTTAGATTGTCACAGCTTTTCCTCCTAAAAGGGATCAACGTCCTCGTGATCCATTTCATTTTGATGTCCGTTTCTTATTGAAATCAAAGAGGCGCGGATATTTCTTCCACATTTCATCCTCCCGTTCCCAAGTATATTCCGGTCCATGCTTTGAATTCCATCGGATCTTGACAATAGGTATCCGACTTTGTTTCAGTTGCTTTACCTCACGATCCATAACCTCTACGGGTTCTTCGATAAAATGCAACTTCCCATCTATTCGAACCTTATCCAACGAAATTTTCTCATCACTCACTGCTAGACATTTCTTCAGATTAGATACATGGAATGTGTTGTAAACACCACGAAGTTCTGGGGGTAACTCTAGTTTGTAAGCCACCGGACCTACTCTAGATAAAATCTTAAAGGGTCCAATATAACGGGGATTCAATTTTCCTCGCTTTTAAAATCTTATAACGCCTTTCCATGGCTATACTTTCAACATTACTCGGTCACCCACTTTAAACTCCATCGGTTTCCGCCGCACATTCGCGTAACTTTTCTGTCTACTACGGGCAGTCAACAACCTATTCTTAATCTGAACTTGTAAGATATGTAAATCTTGCTTATGTTTTAGAGAGAGAAAGAGATAGAGAGATGGTGAGAACACACACACTTAGAGAGAGAAAGTGAAAGAAAAACACTTTTTCACTATGTGTAAAAATGAAGAACACACACCCTCTCCATCAAAGGAGAGGGTTTATATACCCAAGCCTTGTGATGGGATTGGGCTTACAATGTTGGGCCGGCCTACACATGTTGTAGGCTAGGCTTGACTTTGTTTGTTTAATAATGATATCTAGACTACGAGCTACTACTTAATATATTGTCGGAGTGACCGAATCTTCCTAAATACGTAAAAACGTATTTCTAACAATCTCCCCCTAAGGGAGGTCACTCCAAACAAGGGCGTTACCCGAGTTACAATAATGAAATAAACCTAGCATACTATGCTTGTCTTGAGCTCGTAGTCTTCGTCTTTCTTTTCTTTTTATTTTCAGGTGAACATGCTGATGTGATCATTGATATCAATCTTGAGCATTAATCTCTTGCCTTGATCTCGTGCATCCATCACTTGTGATCTTCGCCTCTTCGTGGCGCCATGTCCCACATACTTATACCTTCGTAATTCTTGAAAGCTTCAGAGTTCGATACAGCGGAATACTTAACTTTTAGGCTTTCTTGAATTAGATGAGGTATTAAGTGCATAAGGTATAAGCATGCGGGGACGCCTTCTTCTTGGATTCCACAACGCCACTGTCTTCAAATTCTGCAACATAAGTAGACACGAATGAAATGGCTTTGAACATTTCATTCTAAATCGGTAGCATTTTACCTCCGGTCGGTGAAGACCGTTGGACGATATTAGATATCGTACCCGTGACGAATAGTTTCAATTAAGTAACTTCCTGACAGGATTTCGCGGGTAAACCCGTTCTCTTTATTCGACCGTCCAAAGCTGACTGCGAACATAAAGATTGAATTATTTGGATAATAATATCCGCATGATTTGAAGCCGTCAATTCATGTTCCTGGAACAAGTGAAATTCAATTAAGAACTGCACCATCGTTGCTTTCCAGTTGTCACGAGCTTGATTCATATAGAATCTTGCAAGTTACCTACCAAGTGCTGTTTGAGGTTAACACTAGAAGGATTTCCACTCATCACTGTGAACACTAAGGTATCACTCTGAGTGTTCTGGCAAGATCACTAAGATATTGCATAGAGGCCTGGAACGTGTTTAAATTCAGTTAAGAATTAAACAGCTGTTGCTTTCCAGTTTATCACAAGTTTGATTCATAAAGAATCGCACAAGTCACCTACCATGAGCTTTTTGATATTCACTCAAGAAGGATTTCCATCTTCATTGTAAATACTTTCGTATTACTCGGATGTTCAGGCAATATCATGAAGATTTTGCGTAGGACTCTTAAAATCTTTCTTACTTTTCACAGTGTGTGAAGAAGCAAGGAAATATGAAAGTGTGTCCTAATGAGATATTTGATGATCTCAAATGGCTCTAGACTCGATCATTCATTTTGGATTTTAGTGATCGGAGGCTGGAGAGGAGTGCCACCATTTTAATACCAATTTATTCGGAGTGAACAAATCAATAGATAATGCGTTGTCTCCGTGTGATTAAAACAAATACCTTTTGAGAGATATTTGAGTTAGCTGGGATGGTTTGTGCATTGCATCACTGGGTCCATGATGTCTGTCTTCAATATCGAGAATCATTAAAATGATCTAAATAGCATATGTGTTGACCCGGTTTCTGCCTAAAGTTGTAAGGAGGGCTTCTTTCTTTACACCCTTTATCTTTACAATTCTTTTTCATTCTTCAACCCCTTCAATGCTTACCAATACGTCATAACTAGAACCTTGTTGTGATTGTTCCAGTGCTAACTTAAGTACTTGGTCGACATTCAACTACGTTCACAATCTTTCTCCATCTTTCCTAAGGACTATTATTTCTAGCTATGGAATGTCCTTGGGAAGATTCCTCTGGTTCTGGAAGAATCATAGGACTTAACCTATCCTACCATCCTCATGTCACCACAATCTTCATCGTCGTGAAATAAATGGGTTTTGGGTAAGTATATGTCACCATGAAAATCTATTTTAATATGCAAATCCTTTTTGCTCCCCCTTAACATATGCCACGATATTCGAAAACCATTTCGCATATGTCGAGATGAGCCAACACATTAAGTCAAATCATTTGTGATAATATCCCATATTAAATCACATTTTCTCCCCCATATTAAAAATATTAACCCAATCGATGCTTTTAATATCAATTGATTTAATGAAGTTTTAACAAAGGTTTTGGGAAGAAAAATGCAAGTCCATTTTATCTTCATGATATCAAATGTATGAGATATGATACCGATTTGTAACATGATCACATATTCACCATATTAAAAAATAATTGACAAGGTTGGACCTGATAGATGAGAACATCATATGATAAGATCAAATGGTTCTTGTCAGCATATGTCGGTCGCCTCGTCACGTCTGAAGTCATCTCTTGACACCAGATGTACGATTGATATTGTTGTCTTGACACCAACTTGTGAACTAGGCACGTTCGGCATCGAAGATTCTGAATGCTTGACAAGTGCTCCCCCTCAATTGTTGACCCGTGTTCTACTGAAAGAGCTGTAGTCGTCGGTTGAGTAGTCGCATCGTCGAGGATGTAGATACCAATTGTAGATTGCTATGGTTGTAGAGATGATAGCTTCATAAAAACAAGACTTCTCTTGTTTTAACAAATAAATGCACTGAAACGTACATATATTTATGTTAGACCAAGTTATAAAGTAAACTTGATCCCTTACAAGGTTTTAAAGTAAAACTTGCCCGAGAAAATTAATTCCCGTTGTGAGGCAAAGCTTTCATAAGAAATACTTGACTTTAATGTGAAAACCGGGTTGCAGTCAGAAATAACTACAAGCCAGTTAGGCATGTTTTATGGAATATTTACAACTTTTGTACGAACTCTATTTATGGCGCCGTGTCAATATTAATAAACATTTCTAAGGCCGTAAATATTATCGTACCAAAAGACATGCCTTTGAAAAGTAAAGTAAAAATATTTTTGGATTTTTCTAGATTTTTCAATTTTTTATAGTTTTTATATGGTTTTATATTTTTGTATTTTGCTTTTGTGGATAAAAATATAAACAATATATACAAATGATCACCAAGGATACGGAGAATAGTTTTACCACCACTATTCTTTCGCTTCATCTGCCAGTTCCTTTAGAGTCTCAGGCGAGAAAGTTCTCATTCCTAGCTTGTCGGCCAAAAATTCAATTCGAGCGCGATCTAAAGCCTTCGTGAAAATATTCGCCAATTGATACTCAGATAGAACAAAGTAAAGCTCTATTACTCCATTTTCCACTTGCTCCTTGATGAAATGGTAGCGAATGTCAATATGCTTCGACCGGGAGAATTGAACATTGTTGCAGCATAAGGCAATTCCACTCTTGTTGTCGCAGTACATCGGAATTTTGTTGAAACCTAGACCATAGTCGGTTAATTGCAATCTCATCCAAAGAATTTGAGCACAGCAACCAGACATAGCTATGTATTCTGCTTCCGTACTTGAAATTGCAGCGCTTTTCTGCCTTTTCGATGCCCAACTGATTAATCGATCTCCTAGTAGTTGCAATGTTCCACTCGTGCTACGCCTTGTATCTTGACAACCCGCGTGATCCGCATCTACATATGTCATTAGTGCAATAGAAGAGTCCTTCGAATACCAAAGTCCCCGATTAATGGTTCCTTTAAGATATCGAAAGATCCTTTTAACAGTACCTAAGTGTAACTCAATAGGCCTAGTTTGATACCTAACACACATACATATAGCAAACTGAAGATCAGGTCGACTGGCTGTGATATACAGAAGAGTACCGATCATTCCACGATAAAGTGTCGGATCAACGGTAACTCCATGTGGATCTTCATCAATCTTAGTTCGTTCCACCATTGGAGTATCCACGGGGTCGCAAGATTCCATCTTATATTTATTAAGCGATTCAAGGGCATACTTGGATTGATTGATAAAGATGCCTCTGGGACTCTGAGATATCTGAAGACCTAAGAAGAATGATACCTTGCCCATCATTGACATCTTAAACTTGGAAGACATGAGTGTCCCAAACTCATCTGATAAGGTTTGGGTCGAGGCTGCAAATATAATATCATCAACATATATTTGTACCATAATCATATCTTTACCTCGTTTCTGAATGAACAGCGTGGGATCCACCTTACCTTTAGCGAAGCCTTGAGTAATGAGGAATTGTGACAATAGATCATACCATGCGCGTGGAGCTTGCTTCAACCCATAAAGAGCCTTCTTAAGCTTGTACACATGATTAGGATATTTATGATTCACAAAACCATCCGGCTGTTGAACATAGACCTCTTCCTTGATTTCACCATTCAGAAATGCCGTCTTCACATCCATCTGATAGACGATCATATTCATGTGGGCTGCATAAGCGAGGAATAGTCTAATAGCTTCCAAACGGGCAACAGGTGCAAAGGATTCCATAAAGTCGATGCCCAATAGTTGCTTGTATCCACGAGCTACTAGTCGAGCTTTGTTCTTCAGTATTCCGCCTAACTCATCGAGTTTCACCTTGTAAACCCATTTCAAAGTGAGTAACTGCACTTGATCCGGGCATGGGACAAGTTCCCATACTTCAAGACGTATAAATTCATTAAGTTCTTCTTACATAGCTTCTATCCAACATGAATGAGTAAAAGCTTGTTGCCATGTCTTAGGTTCAACTTCAGTAAGAAAAGCATCAAAGTGACAAAACATTGCATTTTCTTGTAGTTGACTTCGTGTGGATACTGGATGATTAGGGTCACCAATAATAGAATCTATAGGATGATCCTTTTTCCACTTGCTATCATGTTCACGAATCCGTGGATTGGAGTAGACCGTAGTAGGAGCTTCCTCTGAGGTGGACGACCCGGCTTGATTAGGGTCGGGGATTGGTACACCAAAGAATGGAAGTTCACGCATTTGAGCGAATTCCAAATCGTGATCATCATCATCCTCTTCATCATCAATAGGCATGACATGGGTAGTTGAAACATGTGTTGGTTGAGAATTACTTGTTGAAGGTATATCTTGACCAATTGTAGGTGCAGATGTATCTGATTGTGCAACGGTTGCTGGAGCGACAACTTCGGTTATCGGAGCTATTACTTCAGGTTCTGGAGCAACGATACTTGGAGGAGTAAATAATTCATCAAAGAACGGTTGAAACAACGTATCTCATTCAGTCCTAGAAGGTGGTTTAAATGATGATGAAGTAGGGTTGTTTGGGACAAGACCAGAACTAATGTTACTGGGTCCCATTTCATGAAGTGCGGGTTCAGAGCTGCTTTGCTCAGAAGCCATTGCTGTCAGCTCATCAAAATCAACATTCATAGTTTTGAGGATCTTGCGAGAGTTACGATTGTAGATTCGGTATGCCTTCTTTGCGGGGGCGTAACCAATGAAAATACCAATATCAGCCTTTGGTTGAAGTTTTCCCAAATTGTCACCATCATTATTTGGATAGCAAAGAGAACCAAATACATGAAGATATGATAAATCTGGTACTTTTCCATGGAGAAGCTCATAAGGTGTTTTACCATGGCGTTTACGAATTAGTGACCGGTTTTGGGTGTACACTGCTGTAGATACTGCTTCTGCCCATAAAAACAATGGAGCCTTTGCGTAAATTAACATCGTTCGAGCAGCTTCCATAAGTGTGCGATTTCGCCTTTCAACGACACCGTTTTGTTGTGGAGTGCGAGCAACGGATGTTTCATGAGATATGCCAACTTATTCATAATAATCACGCAAAATTTGATTCACAAATTCAGTTCCATTATCTGTACGAATGCGTCGGACAGTAGTGCTGAGACGCACTTGAATCATCTTGAGAAATCTGATGATGAATTTAGGTGCCTCATTCTTTGCTTTAAGAAATTTCACCCATGTAAACCGAGAGTAATCATCGACAATGACGAGGATGTACTTTTTGCCACTAAGACTTTCAACACGCATTGGCCCACAAAGATCCATATGCAACAGATAAAGTTTCTCTTGGTTGGTGTCTTCAGTCTTGGGTTTGTATGATTTCTTAGTGCTTTTCCCCATTGTACACGTAGAACACAAATGATCCTTGTGAAATGAAAGTTTAGGAAGACCACAAACAAGTTCGTTTTTTGCCAAATGATTAATAGCGTCAAAGTTAAGATGAGATAACCGTCGATGCCATAACCATGACTTAGTCTTCGATGCTTTGGAGAGAAGACATACGGGAGAAGCGGCCATCATGTCTTGTAGAGACAAGGTATACAAATTATTCCCTCGAGTACCTTTCAATAAATCAACCCCTTCCAAATTACGAATGAAGCAGGTATGCTCTCGAAAAGCGACTTCTAGGTTTGCATCACAAAATTGTCCCACAGAAAATAAGTTGTGACCGAGACCTTCCACATAATACACTCTCGAAATTATAACATTCCCAATATGATATTCACCATAACCCATTATCTTTGCAATATGATCATTTCCAAATCTAACCGTACCAAGAAACTTGCTGACGAAATTTCTGAGCTGAGACCAATCTACGGTCATATGCTTGGAGCAACCAGAGTCCAAATACCAGAGAACAATTCGGACCACCTGTTTTCAATAACAACATTAGACAATGCATTGGAAACTATTGGTTCCGGAGTGTTAGCAGATACAGATATAGAATTATCAGAATTGCTAACATTTTTGAGACCCTTAGATTTCCTGCGTTTGCTAATGTGAGTTTTAGCACTAACAGGTTTTACAGTTCCAACTTTCTTAGGTTTTGGATTATCCGCGGGCACTACAGTGGGAGTAGACCTAGTTAAAGGGCACTTTGTTCCTACAGTAGTGTTGGTGTTCCTAGTTAAAGGACACGCTTGTGTTTTGGTAGCCATGGTACTCCTAGTTAAAGGGCACGCTTTCTTCGCTTTAGTGGGAGTGATCCTAGTCAAAGGGCACGTATTTCCTACTATAGTGGAAAGTTCTACCAGTAGGGCGCCACATCTAACCAACTTGGGTTAACACTTTACCAGTCGGTTTCCATTCTAATCCATTTTTCCGGGCATACATCTCATTCACATGGTCAATAAGGCAAGAATCATGACGACTAGAAAACATACATTCATTGCAATTCCAACATTTCAAATTAGATTCACAGTAGGCTTAGAACGCTGCACAACCGCAGAGCCTTTAGGTTTAGCTACATGATTCTTTTTATTCAAAACAGAAATAACATTCCTAGGATGGGGTGGGCTTCTACTTTCTTCTTCACTTGACTACTAGATGGGGGCAAGATCCTATCATTCTTCTTGTTTCTGTTAAGCTTAGATCTTTGAGCCTTAGTAGTGGTGCTTACTCCTGTAGAAGGCAACACGGGAATATTAGAAGCTGGTTTTGATTCCGCCTTATCTTTAGTGACCAAAGTTTGAGATGGTTTAGTCCTACGGCCCTTGTTAAGTGGTGTGACGGCTATAAGGTTCCTTTTGATTGCACTAGAGGACGATGCTGAGACAGTGGCTGCGTTATCCACAACATTCTTACCTTTTAGAGTACGAAGTGTTTCCTTTAACTCAGCCAAGACCAGATTCTTATCACAAATTTGTTCCCTCAAATCAGATATTTCCACCGACTTTCGATTCAATTGTTCAATCAATGATTGATTCTGTGCAGTGGTATCAACACATGCGGGCTTTACTGAATCGAAAAGTCGTGTATTTTTCTGTTTTAAGTTATCAACTTTGGACAAAATCTTGGAAACTCGATTATCTAGATCCAGTTTAAAATTCTCAGCGGCCTCAAGTACGTTCACACAGTTAAGCTCCTTAGATTTCTCTAATTCTATCGGCAAAGATGTAGCAACTTTGTCACTTGGCTGACGCTGTTTTGATTGTAAATTCAATCGAAAATTCTTTTCAAAGTTTGCATCATCAATATTAACACCTTCGAATGACGTTTCAAAGATTTCTTGAATAAATTGTTGCTTGCATTCAAGCGAAATACAATGTGTTTGAATCTTATCAAAACGTTTTGAAAGCGAAAAATATGAATATTGAAGCTTTAAAAATTCGGCGTCAGATTCGTGACAAGTACTATCTACCACATTATCCACAGATTCAACATTATGCACAACAGAATCATTATCAACACTTTTATTCACACAGACAGAAACTATATCATGAGACATCACTTGCTTCAGAAGCTGATCATTTTGGTGTGAAACCCGTTCTATTTCAAGTAAACTGTTTTCAAAAGCATCTTCCATTTCATTGAAAACACGTCTAACTTCTTATATTTCCAAAAACAAATCTTGATCAAGATTACTAAGACAAGCCTTAACATTGTCTACAAATGGAACAATTTCATTTCGGAACGCAGCTCTAGTGTGCTCAAAGTTCCATTCACCTTCCGTTATGGCCGAAGCCGTCGTACGTTCCAAAATGACCTTGTCAAAATCAGCTAAGTGTTGGTGAACCGCATTTAAGTTAACGGACGCCTTGCTTACCGGTGGAATTAACTTTGTTAAATCTATTTTGACAAGTGTAGGAGACGTACTAGGAAGGTTTTCATTTGACAAACTTTGGGGCACAAGAACTGTCAATTCTGCTAATTCCTTTTGTAAGCGAATGCGTGTCTTTTTCATAAATTGATCTTTGTTATGTTGATCATAATCAATTGTATGGAATTTTGAAAGCATTTTAGAATGAGTTTAATCCGCAAGTGATTGTGTCTCCTCAGTACTACGAACAAAAGGTGCTTCTTTCGATTTGCCAATTATGGTCATATCATAAAGACCGGGAATATATTCCTGAGCTTGTTTTGCATAACCGGGATTAGGTGGTAAATCTTGAAGACGTTTAAGTTCGAGTTCTTTAAATGATTTAGTTAAAATATGAACCTTTTCTGTGGAAGCGTATTGTTTTAAAAGCTGTTGTTCCTTGAATTTAAGAAGTTTGGTAGCATTAATTTCTGATTCAACCTTTTTAGACTCGAGAGTTTCGAAATCCATTTTAAGTTTCTGAAAATCATTGACAACCGGCTCCTTTTCTTTTAATTCATTAGAAAGATTAGCTTTTAATGATTCTATTTCTTTCAAGTGTTCAATCTTTTCAAAACGAAATTGGTCAAATTCAGAACATGTTATTTTCTCTTCTTGAGGGACCATTTCAAAAGCTTTGACCTTTTCTTTATGCAACGCAAGCTCAGCAGTTAGGGTGGAATTGGTATCTACGGATTGTCTGAGGGCCATATGCATTTGATCAATAATATGTTTAGACACCATGACCAAATCATGTTGAGCATAAGATTCCATACCCGTCATAGCATTTGGTTGAGGTTCACTCAAATGTGTAGGATTGGGTACCACATCATTTGAGTTACTAGTTCCCGAATGATGTTCGAGGTTGTCCTTTTCATGCCCAACTTGATGTTGGTTATCATCAATATTATTAGATGTGGTTGGTACCTCACTGACGACATCAGAACCGTATTGAGAGAGATTAGAAACGAGAGCAGCTTGGGCAGAGTGAATGTCATCACAATCCGAATCATATGCTTCAAGATCATCTGCTTGATAAGCTGCATTAGAAGTAGAAACGACTGCAATGCCTTCAGTATCTACTGCCCCTGGGTCTGCAAGAAATGCTAACTCCTCTGAATCCAAAATCTTCCCCTTAGACTGAGCATCAACCAAATACATCTTCTCACGAAACCATGCATCATCCCTCCTCCTTTTCGGCTGAGTGCATTCCCTAGCCATATGACCTTGTCCTCGGCAATTGTAGCAAGTCACAACCTTCTTAGGACCAATAGGACTCCCATTTCCACTAGCTTGAGAATTCACAGCTTGATTGTTCCCAGTTCTTGTAGGAGGTCCATATGAATTTTGCCTTCCCTGAATAGGTTGCACCGTCACTTGACCATCTTGAACAGTGGCTTGTTGTCGAGGATTTGATGAGGTGTGGAGCTGATTGTTTGTTGGTGGAAATCCTCTTGTTGCAACAAGTTTTGACAAGTAGGCTGTGACATGGTTTAGAACATCAGCTGGCGTATCATTTGGAGTAAAGACCGATGCTTGGATTGGTGGAAGTTCATTAGAGTAGAAAGCTTGTGCTGGTTGTGCTTCTATTGGAAAATATCCTTGCTGAGGAGTATAGCCCATTGGAGAAGTGTTGGCTTGTGATGGTGATGTCTGATATGGTGGTTGCTGCGGAAAAGATTGTTGATGAACACCTTGTTGAAATGCTTGTTGTGGCATCACTAGTGGTTGATAAGATGGTTGCTGATAGGTGTGTCGTGGTGGTTGCTGCAAGTATGATGGTTGTTGATAAGTATAAGCCATGTTTTGCTGAGAAGCATACATTGCAAGTGGATCATGAACTTGAGGTGTAGACAACCGAGCCTCGATCACATGGCATTCGTGTTGTTGAAGAAAAGCTTGAAGTTGATCCACATTGGTGTTATGCAAGTCCTTAGCCAATTTAACATCTGTCACGTATTTTTTCCATTCTAAAGGAAGAGTGTTCAAATACTTGGTGTTAAATTGAAAGGTAGGAATTGTCATGCCATAGATATTGAGCTCATTCAACAAAAGGGTAAATCTCAGATAGTAATCATTGAGAGTCTCCCCTGGCACAATAGGCAAACTTATCAAAAGTATCATAAAGCTTACACTCTCGTTCTTGTATAGTTAACGAGGTGCCTTGCATCACGAATTCTATCCCATAACTCTTTGGCAACTTTATGTTTGCTGACGAGTTTGTAGACATCTGGAGGAAGGGCTTGGAGAATGATGTTTGTAGCATACTTATCACATTTGTCTTGAATCTTCATATCTCCAGTCAATTCACCCGTTGTGCGAGGACGAGTAGTTGTACCTTCCGTCACTGTACCATAATCTAATGGTCCATTGAGCACCGATGCCCAAATGAGATGTCCATTCTCCTTGTTCAACATATAAAGTTCCATTCGGGAAGCCCATTCCTCATACATAGTCTTCACCAACATTGGTGGACGATTATCCGTACCCGAGAGGATGGACTTATCCGTAAGAGATGTGTACTCCATTTCAATGAGTTAAGATTTACAAACGTTGATCGATCAATGAAAGAAAGTAAATGTGTTTGTTGTTGTGAGTTGAAGTCGAGAAACAATGTTAAAATCCCCTAAAATATGTCCTCGATAAACCAAAAATTCCAAGTCAAAATTACACACGAAATAGTGATCGGAATAGTGATCAGAATATCAGTCGGAATAAGCCCTATCGGAATAACCTTGATCGGAATCTCCCAAATCGGAATAAACCCTAATCGGAATAACCTTGATCGGAATGTACCTAATCGGAATAAACCAGATCGGAATACCTTGATCGGAATAAACCCTGTCGGAATGTCCCTAATCGGAATAAACCAAATCGGAATGCCTAATCGGAATACCTAATAGGTATACCTGATCGGAATGTACCCAAAATCGGAATCCCTAAACCCTATTCCGATTACACTGATCGGAATGTCCTATAAACCCTTTTCCGATGACCTGATCGGAATAATTCCCACTTTTCTCGGACAAAACTCAACCAATTCGTGATTTTAAGCCAAAAAATGATCAAAACACCTAAAAATTTTGTGTTTTTAGCCAAATTAACTATACCAAATCCCTACCACAACTATGTAGAAGATTTGTATCAAGAAAAAACCATCAAAAACACAAAAAAAATTGGTTCGTGTAAAAATGGATCAAAATAGGCGTATGAGTCAAGAACACAAACACATGAACAATACAATCATCCTATGGATCTTGATACCATTTGTAAGATATGTAAATCTTGCTTATGTTTTAGAGAGAGAAAGAGATAGAGAGATGGTGAGAACACACACACTTAGAGAGAGAAAGTGAAAGAAAAACACTTTTTCACTATGTGTAAAAATGAAGAACACACACCCTCTCCATCAAAGGAGAGGGTTTATATACCCAAGCCTTGTGATGGGCTTGGGCTTACAATGTTGGGCCGACCTACACATGTTGTAGGCTAGGCTTGACTTTGTTTGTTTAATAAAGATATCTAGACTACGAGCTACTACTTAATATATTGTCGGAGTGACCGAATCTTCCTAAATACGTAAAAACGTATTTATAACAGAACTATCACCTCCGTAGTCTCCCGAATCAATTCCGGTCCCGTGAGATGGGTATCCCCAACTTCACTCCAACATGCAGGTACACTTCCTACCATACAAAGCTCCAAATGGTGCAGCCTTAATACTAGAATGGTAACTATTGTTATACGAAAACTCTGCTAAAGGAAAATGTTTATCCCAATTCTTACCAAAATCTAACACACAAGCTCTCAACAAATCTTCTATTGTTTGTATCGTTCTTTCACTCTGTCCATCAGTTTGGGGGTGATAAGCAGTGCTCATGTCGAGATTCGTTCCCAAAGATCTTTGGAGAGATTTCCAAAAATTCGATGCGAATCTAGGATCTCGATCTGAAATGATCGATACAGGCACTCCATGCTTGCATACAACATTATCAAGGTATATACGAGTTAGCTTCTCCAATGAGAACTGCTCTTTAACCGGAATGAAGTGTGCTAATTTGGTCAGTCTGTCGACAATAACCCAAATCGAGTTATTTCCAGATGATGTTCTAGGAAGCTTGGTGATAAAGTCCATCGTAATTCGCTCCCACTTCCATTCAGGAATCTTTGGTTGTTGAAGTAGTCCTGATGGCTTTTGATGTTCAGCTTTGACTCTAGCACAAGTCAAGCATTGAAGAACATACACAGCAATATCAGCTTTCATATTCGGCCACCATTACAACTTCTTCAAATCATGATACATCTTATCAGATCCCGGATGAATGGAATACTTAGATTTATGGGATTCTAACATAATTAAATCTCTTAAGCCTCCAAACTTAGGTATCCACATACGACCTCTTAAGCATTTCACTCCATCAGCTCTAACCTCTAAAGGATCTCCTTCTCCTCGGAACCCTTCATTAACAAAATTTTCTTTCTTACAGGCTTCTATTTGCGCATTTCTAATTTGCTCAGGCAAATTATTGTGCACGGTCAAGACTAGAGAACGTACCCTGATAGGCTCTCTATCTTTTCTTCTTAATGCATCGGCAACAACATTGGCTTTTCCTGGGTGATATTTTATATCACAATCATAATCACTTAACAATTCTATCCATCTTCGTTGCCTCATGTTCAATTCCTTCTGATCGAGAATATACTGTAGGCTTTTGTGATCGGTGAATACCGTACACTTGGTGCCATACAGATAATGTCTCCACAACCTAAGAGCAAAGACTACAGCTCCTAACTCAAGATCATGAGTAGTATAATTCTCCTCATTCTTCCTTAATTGCCTAGAAGCATAAGCTATCACTTTTTCTCGCTGCATCAAAACAGCTCCATAACCTCTAAGAGATGCATCACAATACACTACAAAATCTTCACTCCCGTCGGGTAATGATAAAATTGGCGCACTACATAACTTTTGCTTCAATGTCTGAAATGCTCCATCTTCATCACTTCCCCAAACAAAAGGTTTATTCTTCTGGGTAAGCTTAGTCAAGGGTTTAGCTATTAAAGAAAATTCTTTAATGAATCGCCTATAATAGCCAGCCAATCCTAAGAACTGTCGCACTTCTGTTGGCGTTGTCGGTGCAGAACAATTCTTAATAGCTTCAACCTTTGCAGGATCAACATGAATTCCATCCTTGTTAATCACATGACCAAGAAATTGCACAGAATCTAACCAAAAATCACATTTCTAAAACTTAGCATACAACCTTTCATCCTTTAACAAACTTAAGATAATCCTTAAATGTTCTCTATGTTCATCTTCATTCTTAGAATAGATTAGAATATCGTCAATAAACACAATCACAAATTTTTCCAAGTAGGGCTTGCACACTCGATTCATTAAATCCATGAAAACCGCAGGTGCGTTAGTTAACCCAAATGGCATTACTTGAAATTCATAGTGTCCATAACGAGTTCTAAATGCAGTTATAGGACTATCTTCTTCACGGACGCGAAGTTGGTGATATCCAGACAGCAAATCTATCTTAGAATACACACTAGATCCATGTAGTTGATCAAACAAATCATCAATCCTTGGTAAAGGATATCGATTTTTAATTGTCAACTTATTCAGTTCCCTATAATCAATGCAGATTGATGTAGTAAAATCGTACACGTTTTTAGGAAAAACGCGTATGAGTGGCAAGTATTAATCGACACGCTTTAGGAAAAACGTGAAGACGAATAAATTCCAAGTTCGTTCTCGAAGGAGGTGTGTATTATGTGTGCCAATTATGTAAAATAACAATGTTTGGATTAGTGACGTTTTTGGTGTAAAGAGAGAAAAATAAAAGACGAGCTACGACTACGATTTAAACTACGATGTTGACGTAAAACGCGAACGTAAATACGTAAAACGTGACGAAATTAAAATTAAAACCTAAAAATTAATTAAATGATTAATCTAAGTCTTAAATAATATAAATAAGAATAAAAATCCAACAAATATATTTTTAACCCTTTTATTAATTAAATATTCAATTTTTAATGCTAATTAAAGCCCAAAAATTAAATATAATTAACAAAATGCCCAAAATATTAATTTATTGAACTAATAACTAACTTATATTATTTAAAGACTAAAAACTATTTTTCTTAAATTTTAAAAACTATTTTTCTATTTTTTAATGACTTAAAACTATTTTTAAATTAAAATAATCATAAAAAATAATAAAATAATGAAAAAATTAATCTAACAATTTTAAAAATCTTAAACTATCCTAATGAACAGTAGAAAATTGAAAAAGTTTGAAAAATGTAAAATTTTTCACTAAAAGACAAAACTAGTTAATAATTAAACCCTAATTAAACTAATTTAATTATAAAAAATAATTAAAAAGTGAACAGTAACTAATTTTTAAAACCAAAAATCTTAAACTAATTATCTAAATCTATGAAAATTTTTAAATCTGAAAAGTAAAACTTTTTTACACTAAATTCCAAAAAACAACCTATTTAAAATTAAATAAAAATGCAATTAAATAAGAAAAATAGAAAATGAACAGTAACAACCAAATAAACTAAACTGAAAAATTAGAAAATTAAAAAGAAAAATATTGGAAAAAGAATTAAAGTCTAAATCCTAAAAATGCCCACTAAAGACAAAATAATTGGAATCTGATAGTGACACTTCTATGTTTCTGTCTTTTTGTGTAGCAGTGGCTACAAACAAACTAGCAGGGGAAAGTGTGTTCCCACTGCTAGTGTAAAATAAGCAGACAAAAATTGAAAAGCTTAGGGAAGCTTTTCTTGGGCTTTTTCTTGGTCAATGAGGCACCCCCACAACCAGTTGGGTTGTGGGGAGTCTATAAATGCAATAAAACAAGCAACTTACACACAAGATTCACACAAAATACCCCCAACTTCAGTTACTGTTCATCAGAAAAAGGGTCTGTGGTGTTTAGCTGGTGCAATTGGTCACAAGGATGAATTTCAGAAGCTTAATTCTTTCAAACAACACACCCAAATAACATACAATCAACCCCAAACCCTAGATGGACCTATAATCTAACATTTAACAAAATTTCAAGGAAAATGTTACACTAAATCTAACAGAAACAAGGATTTGCTGAGTTTGACTGTTTAACCAAATAATATCATGCAATTTTCAGGTTTCTTCTACCAAACATGAAACAAAGTGCAATATAAAACACAACTACCCTATGGGAGTGTATTTGAGCACACTTTAAGCCAAATAGATGTCAACTGCTCAACTTATCATGCAAACCCAAACACCCCTTTATAAACTGAAACAAGATTTTTATAATCAAAAGCTTCTTAAACTAAATCAAACTGATGGAAAAGAGCTTAAACATGCATACTAAACTAAAATCAGTATAAATCAACCATAAAATCAACACTTAAACAGATAAAACACAAATCACCATGAAATTCACAAAGAACTCAAAAACAAGATCAATGGGGTTCAAAGCCTTTTACCTTGGCTGACTGCCTTCCAAAGGCTTGGGAAAGAGCTTATATGAGCTTATGGTAAGATTTTGATGTAGAGAAATGCTAGGTGGGGACTACAACAGTCCCAAACACCCCAATATGTCTTCAAATAGAAAAATGAAAGAAGGAATTGATGCAATGGTGGATCCTTGGTCTTCAAACCTGCACAATCAAGGCAAATAGAGAGAGTGGAGTGCTGAAAAGCTTAAGAGAATAAGCACTGCTTATTGAATAAGCAGGCTTATAAGCTTATAGCTTATATATGAAAAATTTAACTTTCTTAAAAACTGATTTTTTCTTTTAACGTCCCCCTTTTGAACTACAGTATGAAACAAACTAAACTCTCCAAACTTGAATTACTTCAACAGGCTCCACTTTCACTTCACTTGTTGAATAATTCAGTTTTGAAGAAAACTTTTCCAAAAAAAAACTTCCAACACGAATTTTGGATGAACTTAGACTAGCTTTGCAAAACAAATTAGATATTTAGACTACTTGAAAACAGTAAGATTGGAACACAATTTATATAAAAAAACTGAATATTTTCATTGTCATTAATCATATAAAATTTTCTTACAAAAATTGGAACAAAAGGGCAAACCACATGTTGGTGCTCCTTTTATAGCTAGCTAAGAAGATACTAGAACATGAAAAACCCTAGTTGCTATGATTCCCGAATATGCCCTTTGAAGTCTTCAAGAAATTTGGGTCAAGAGCTCCCATGTGATTGACAGCTGTGAGGAATGATCTTGGACGTTCCTTGCAAGCTTTGGGACCAAGTTTTGAATAGGAGACGTTGATGCACTGCTAAGATGCTTTCTTTGCTAAAACAGGGGTGACAGGGGACAATGGGGGGCCCTCATGTGGTCACGGGTGTGAATGGAGATAAGTGGGTTTGGTTGAGAGTGGGGTTAATTGGTGATCTGGAAACTTGCACACAAAACCCCTTTGATTTGTATTAGATTGAGATTAGGGTTTATAAAACGGATTAGGGAATAATTGGGGGAAAGAGATGCACAGTACATGTTTCCCACGTTAAAAAGTTTTAAAAATCAGTTTAAAATATTAAAACGTGTTTAGTGGGTGAGTTTGACTAGAGGGTTTGACTTGGGCCGGTTGGGTATAGGTAGTGGGCTGGTCGGGTAAAATGGTGGGTTTGGGTAGGGTTAAGACGGGTTTGGTTGGGTAATAAGTGGATATGGGTTTGTTTTGTCCCTGTTTGCCCCCTGAACTCTTCAAAAACTTTCAAATGAAGTCTTAGCAGCTTACTTCTTTATTCCCTTTGTATGTAACTTTCCCATTTTTCAAATATGGCACCAAAGTATATCAAAACTTTTACCAAGGGTTTTTTATGCATTTAATGTATTCTTCAAGGGCATAAATAGCATTTTCTTGAAACTTAAGGACCAATCTTGTAATAAAAGAGATTTACAAGGGTCAAAAGTGACAAGTCTTCAAATGTTGAGGGACCATTCTTGCCAAATCTTCAAACTTCAAGGACTTCAAAGGAAATTCATGATTCAGGCTTGGTTCTTTGTGCGGCTTCGTTTCCCGTGTTTGTTTTTGCTTGATTCCTTTGATCTTTTGGTGAATTCACGATATCCATACCTAAAATACACAATGAACAAACATAGGCACATATATGGGTATTTTGACGATATTTTAAGCGTTTTAAGCCCGATTTGGACTATGAGACTATGTATAAATACAGTCTCATCACTCCCCCATACTAAACCATTGCCGTGTCCCCACGCAATGCTAGAATTAAGTATCGTAGCACTTGCAAAATTCATTTTATGATTACATTTATTCAAGACATAAATTTAAATAAACTACTACACGCGTTTTAGACATAATGTATTGTTTTCATCACGAGAACGTGACTTTTGGGATCATAGAACAAGAACACGTGAATGCTTCGTTAGAAATAATTTCGTCGTCCTCGATTTTCACCCAATTCCATGCTAAGCGTGTGGCGAGATCATTGTTATTATAAGTTAGCAATACGAGCACATCTCATGAGTGTTAATTACGAACCTAAACTCCCTTATTCCTAATTGGTATCTCTTATATTTTATTTTGTCTTAATGATCACGAGGATACATCATCGACTTATGCGTGAATAGAGATTAAGTCTAAAAATAGAAACTTAACGGTGTAACCAAAATCATCAAATCAATAATTCATCCCAATAGACAACGATGTCAAAAAATTAAGTCAACAAGAAGGATCGATAAACACGGTTTTATAACGGTTTTGAACATGAGACTTATTACCAAGACTTTTATACGCCCCCTAACGGAAGGACCTTATTATCTTTGGTTTACCTCCATCTTTTATTCAACTTCGCCATGAAGCTTTTATTATGACTTTGGTCTTGCCTTGCCTTTTATTATCCGCCTCATCGGTGGTTTTATTAGCCAAAGACGTATATCCTCACGCTAAAGCGAATTTTGGATCTTTAAAGCTTCGAAGATTAAGGCTTGATTCACTTTCAATTTGGGCATAGATTTTTCGGCCTTGTGAGCTTCAAATTTTTGCTTAATTTAGGTGAGCACTTGAAATCTTATTATTAGGTGAAGCTTTCGATTATTCGGGTGCCAATACTTCAAAACCGTGACGCTGGCGATACCTTAATGTTTTCCCAATTTAATTACATGGAAGCTACCAAAACAAATTAGAAACCCAACAATAGTGACTAAACCGTCAAATCAATATTTATTAACAATTTATTTATGCAAAAGCGTTGGGAGAATAAGCTAATAATTACTACACATAAGATCGTGACGATTACGAGACTTATAAATAACTCTATCATTTCTCGTCCTCATTTAAGAGACTTAGCCTAAAAAGTTAAGGAATCGAGCTAAGTGCTTAACACGCACGGTCGAGTCAAAAATTACTCTCGTTCTCACCATCGGAAAACCTACATTCGTGTCTTAAACACTTATGAAAAACAAGAAAAATTTTAAAATTTGGCCATTTTTAGCCTTATTTTGCAACAAAACGATAACAAAATGATGAATATTGGATTGCGTGTTGACGTGAGCAAGGTGAAGTATCTACTCACCCCCCCCATACTAAAACTAAACATTGTCCTCAATGTTTCGAGTCTAGGGGTGTAAACACCCCCATACTAGAGACGAAGTCGAATGCTTAATCTCGAGCATGGAAAGGGTAAAACGAATAACCTAAAAGCCGTTTATGAATTATGCTAATAAGATAAACGTTAGAACATAAAAGGATATCATCGGATATCGGAATCTCCAAAGGCAACGATCGAAGCTCGAGTGCTACGTAAAACGAACACGAGAGGCTTCAATGATGACGATGAACCTAATGAATCACAATCACAAACAACCACGAAACAAAGGTAGGAAGAGCACAAGTCCCCTTGTTACATTAAACTAAGAAAGCGATAATATTTACAAGGATAAGCATGAGAATCCCCCACGAGGCACCTTGTTTTTGATAACCGAGTCAAAAGCTCGACTCGAATCCCCATAAATATGATCATTTAGGGATAATCTTGGTATGGTCATTTTTGGTGGGACTTACATGATAAACAAGGCCCAAAAGTACATGGAGTACTTTAAAAACCCGATAAACGTATACCGGGGTCAAAGATAGCGTCTTCGTTTTCGGATGAAAGACGAAACAACGCTACTCCAACACAAACCCCAATGGGGTAGAAGAAAAAAGATAAGAAGTAGAAAGGTGGGGCAATGGGTAAGGCAAACTTATGAGCTACTCGAGGTAGACTCACACCAAGCAAACGAAAAGATTTTCTATTTATTGCATCGGTGGAAGACCGAGATTTCCCTTTACAAGCAATTCCGGGATCGTAAATCTCGTCCTCGGTGGTAAAGTGTGAGGGAACATTTGGGGCTTCCCCCATACTAAGACCACACCAACCATCGTCAAAAGGAGTAGACGAGGTGGTAGCACTCATAAAACGCGGTGATGACGGAGTAAAACATGTAGAAAAATCTTTTAAAACATTTTTAAAATCTTTTCCTTTCTCATCGTTCAAAAACTCTTTATGAAAACCCGATTTGATAATGTCGAAAATATTTGGCGTGTCAAATTGAAAATTAGTCGCGCTAAAAATCCTCACATTTAAGTCTTTGGCGGGAGGGGGTGGCGGATTATATAAATTCTCAAAACGTTTATCGATAAAGAACACCGCCCCCTCGGGGTCAACATACTCGTCATCCTCATGAACGTCGATCTCATCGATTTCTTCATCAAAGATAGGCTTGTCAAACCAAGGTTTGTCATTCCCCTCCTTGAGTATCTTAGAAACTCTCTCGAAAAGATCACGATCAAGCACGAAACCATCATTCTTTTGTGGGGATCGTTGATAAGTTAGATCCTCACGAATGTGGTAAACGTCATTCTCAAATGAGGAGTGTTGATAAGGTAACTTCTCGAGAATGGGATTTTTGGTGGTCACATGAGTTGGTTCATCATCAAAAATAAGACGTTCCAACTCATTGAGTTCATCCTCGATTTTGGAAAGGTCGACCTCACTCGTAGGTGGAAGTGAAGGTATAAGAGCTAGCTCTCGTTCAATGACTTCCTCAATCTCGGGATCAAACTCATAGTCATCGTACTTCACATGTTTCTTCTTAGGAGAATCAAAAATAGCATGTGGATTTCGAAGTACGTGATCAAGCTCGGCAAAATCGCCATCGTCATCGTCAAAGAAAGAGTCGATGTGAGCACTCACAACCATGGACTTACAAGCACTAGGGCTATGCTTAGGTGACTTTCCTAGGACGAGAGGATCGATGTCGATATACCCTTTAGCCTCAACGGGTGTTGGGCTAGGCAAAGGAGGCACTTCGATGGAGTTAGAAGTCGAAGCCTCAAGGTCATGGTCCTTCGAAGGTGGTGAAGACGAAGCCATTTTGGTCATTGTCGTGATGGCATTAACGTCACCCTTCGGAATTGGTGTTTCACTTGTTTCGCTAAAAACATCCCAAAGTGAGTTTTCATCCATGAATTTACACATACCCTTTTGAATGAGGTATACGTATTCTTTATCATTAAAATCATCATCTTTAAAACCGTTTTTCTTAATTCTTTCAAAACATGCATCAAGCTTCATTCTTTCCGCTAAAGTAAACATTTTGAAATCATTAGAATTTGAATCATTAGGTTTTGAAACCTCGGTTTTTTCATTCTCATTAAATCCTTGGGATTTTCTAGCGAAAAAGTCTATTTTCTCATCCCCATATCTCATAGTAAGTCTCCCCTCGTGAACGTCGATCACGGTTCTAGCCGTCGATAAGAATGGTCGGCCTAAAATAATGGGACATTTAGGGTCACACTCGTAATCGGATATAACGAAATCCGCGGGAAAAACAAACTTTCCAATCCTAACATAGACATCCTCGGCTATTCCAATTGGTATTAAAGGTGTACAATTTGCAAGCTCGATTGTCATGTTTGTGGGGGTAAGCGAAGGCAATCTCATCAATTTCAAAAGAGAATGAGGCATAAGATTGATGCTAGCACCTAAATCGGCAAGGGCTAAACATCCCTCAATCTCGGAAAAATCACAAGGTAGTAGAAATTGGCCCGGATCCTTTTCCTTTCTCGGCATACGCCTTTTGGGTTTTTTAAGAAGGATCGAAGCACAAGTTTCTTCAAGGGTTACTTTGGTAAGGTCGACAAAGCTCTCTTTTTGAACCGTGGATGGAATTCGAGGTACACGAGGGTGTGCACTCTTTTCCTTGGTCGCCACGTTCACCCCATCAATTTTAGAACAAGAAGACGTCTTAGAAGTCGAGGGTTGAGAGGGATAAACAACACGGAATCCTTCAAGGTTAGGGGTAATCACACGACCTTTCTCACGAGACGAGGCGGCTTTACATTGTTCTTTCGGATTAGCAACGGTGTCACTAGGTAACGAACTCGATGACGAACCCGAGGCTTTGTTCATTATAGCCGAAAACATCTTTTTTATATCAATTTGCCCTTGCTCAATCTTCGTGTTTTGCAATTTCAAAGTATTTGTAAAGTCGTTTTTCAAAGTACCAATTTCTCCCTCTAATCGTCTCATATTAGCCTCATTCGTTTTCATGTAATTTTGAAAATCGTTTGACGAACTATTTTGATTAGAATTAAAGTTCCCTTGGTTTTGATTACTTCTTTGAAAATTGTTTTGATTACCACTTGAAAAATTATTGCCTTGATTGTTGTTGTTTGAAAAATTCGAGTTTTGGTTATTGTCTCGATTTTGCCAAGTTATATTACGACCTTGATTATAACCTCCTTGATTTTGATTCGAAAAATTTCCTTGTTGATTGTTTCCTTGAAAATTGTTTCGGTTTTGATTAAAATTGTTGCCTTGGTTATAATTTCCTTGTTGTGATGGACCGGCGTTATTTTGATTTTGATTAGAAAAATTGTTGTTTAACGCACTCACATTCGACGTTTGGCCATCCGTAGCCGCACACTCGTAATAATTATGAGGTCCACCACAAAACGTATACGAAACCTCAACCGCTTTCACCGTAGCGGGAGCGTCTTTCTTTTGCATCTCAATGAGATAAGACGTGAACACATTCGTAAGCTTGTCGACTTTAGCATCAACTCTCTCAATGTCGCGATTAGAACTACTAACATTGGCGACATTGGCAACACTCGGTGCATTGCGGAGTTGGTAAACCTTGGATCGGTTCTCGATAATTATCAAAGCTTCTCTCGGAGTCTTACACAAAAAGTTGCCACCGGCGGCGGAATTCAACGAGTCTTGTTCGTGAAAATTAAGACCGTTGTAAAACGTATCGATTTGGTGCAACTCGGAAAAACCATGGTGAGGACATTGCCTAAGCAATTCCTTAAAACGATCCCACGCGTCTCTAAAAGATTCATTCGATTTTTGCTCAAATTTCGTAATTTCATTCTTGAAAAACGTTGTCTTAGACGGTGGGAAGAAATAATTAACGAACTTGGAAACGAGATCCTTCCACGTAGTTATGGAATTAGGTGGCTCTTTCTCGTACCAATCCTTGGCGGCACCATCGAGCGAGTATGGAAAAAGCATAAGCTTGACGACATCGGTGTCGACGTTCTTAAACTTGCTCGTGGCCAAAAGACGATCAAAATTCCGAATATGGTCGTGAGGATTGTCGGCTTCACGACCTCGAAACTTCGTAGCTTGGATCAACGAAAGCATTCCGCTCTTGATCTCAAAATTCTCCGCCTCGATAGCGGGAATTACGATCGCGTCTCCATAACCCTCGGTGGGCGCTTGGAGCAATTCCATCATAGAACGATTGTCGGCCATCTCCTCTATGGTTTCTTCAACAACGATATTAGGAACGTCGGTTTCTAATTCTCGTCTACGTCGTCGATTCCTTCGATTACGATTGCGTCGATTCGAAGCTTCACTAGAATTGGAATAATCCTTCGATCGAGTGCGCATGCACTAAGCGTAGAATGGGTGGTAGCAAAGAAGATTCTTTTTGCGGCTTTTTGATTTTTTCAATTTTTTTGGTTTTTGATTGGTTTTTTAATTTTTTTTGGATTTTTGAATGTATTACGTAGTCACAAATCTACAAATCTCCCCTCGAATCGATCTTCTCGATTAAAGGAGCCTCAAAGAATGAAAATGATCACGTGGAGTGAACGTTCTCGATGACTTTAGAACGTTGGTGGAACACCAAAACGTTCAAGAGGGTTTAATCTTGAAAACACAAGCAAATATAATATACGTAGATAATACTTGGGCGGCAAACCCTCGATTAGCCCTCTTTCTCAAAACACGCACAAGCAAGCGGAGGAAACGAGGCGGCGCGAAGCACTTAAGAGCCTTTTTCCTTTAGGTCGTGAAATACAACCGCCTTATACCCACCTTATAGTTTGTGTTAATTGAAATTAAGCCTCACGAAAGTATTTATCTATTTTGCCTTTAAACTTTTGCTTTGGATTCGAATACAATGATCGAGTGATGAAATCCCGAATCAAGGTTGTGATTTCTCATGTATTTGGAGTACTTGTATATTTATTTGTTCTTACGTAAATACAATATAGTAATAATAATATTCACAAGAAAAAACGAAAACCAATATATCTACAATATAGTAAAGATTGTTTTGTGTTTAACTTAGGAAAATTAAACACGATTTATTTGGATATTATACTATAATAGATAAAAAATAACAAAAATGAGTATGTACGATATTCACGCTTTCCAAAAAAATGAAAAGCAAAAACGCACTACTCACACAAACACGATACTAATAATAATGGCAACACAAACACCTCCCCGGCAGCGGCGCCAAAAATTGATGTAGTAAAATCGTACACGTTTTTAGGAAAAACGCGTATGAGTGGCAAGTATTAATCGACACGCTTTAGGAAAAACGTGAAGACGAATAAATTCCAAGTTCGTTCTCGAAGGAGGTGTGTATTATGTGTGCCAATTATGTAAAATAACAATGTTTGGATTAGTGACGTTTTTGGTGTAAAGAGAGAAAAATAAAAGACGAGCTACGACTACGATTTAAACTACGATGTTGACGTAAAACGCGAACGTAAATACGTAAAACGTGACGAAATTAAAATTAAAACCTAAAAATTAATTAAATGATTAATCTAAGTCTTAAATAATATAAATAAGAATAAAAATCCAACAAATATATTTTTAACCCTTTTATTAATTAAATATTCAATTTTTAATGCTAATTAAAGCCCAAAAATTAAATATAATTAACAAAATGCCCAAAGTATTAATTTATTGAACTAATAACTAACTTATATTATTTAAAGACTAAAAACTATTTTTCTTAAATTTTAAAAACTATTTTTCTTATTTTTAATGACTTAAAACTATTTTTAAATTAAAATAATCATAAAAAATAATAAAATAATGACAAAATTAATCTAACAATTTTAAAAATCTTAAATTATCCTAATGAACAGTAGAAAATTGAAAAAGTTTGAAAAATGTAAAATTTTTCACTAAAAGACAAAACTAGTTAATAATTAAACCCTAATTAAACTAATTTAATTATAAAAAATAATTAAAAAGTGAACAGTAACTAATTTTTAAAACCAAAAATCTTAAACTAATTATCTAAATCTATGAAAAATTTTAAATCTGAAAAGTAAAACTTTTTTACACTAAATTCCAAAAAACAGCCTATTTAAAATTAAATAAAAATGCAATTAAATAAGAAAAATAGAAAATGAACAGTAACAACCAAATAAACTAAACTGAAAAATCAGAAAATTAAAAAGAAAAATATTGGAAAAAGAATTAAAGTCTAAATCCTAAAAATGCCCACTAAAGACAAAATAATTGGAATCTGATAGTGACACTTCTATGTTTCTGTCTTTTTGTGTAGCAGTGGCTACAAACAAACTAGCAGGGGAAAGTGTGTTCCCACTGCTAGTGTAAAATAAGCAGACAAAAATTGAAAAGCTTAGGGAAGCTTTTCTTGGGCTTTTTCTTGGTCAATGAGGCACCCCCACAACCAGTTGGGTTGTGGGGAGTCTATAAATGCAATAAAACAAGCAACTTACACACAAGATTCACACAAAATACCCCCAACTTCAGTTACTGTTCATCAGAAAAAGGGTCTGTGGTGTTTAGCTGGTGCAATTGGTCACAAGGATGAATTTCAGAAGCTTAATTCTTTCAAACAACACACCCAAATAACATACAATCAACCCCAAACCCTAGATGGACCTATAATCTAACATATAACAAAATTTCAAGGAAAATGTTACACTAAATCTAACAGAAACAAGGATTTGCTGAGTTTGACTGTTTAACCAAATAATATCATGCAATTTTCAGGTTTCTTCTACCAAACATGAAACAAAGTGCAATATAAAACACAACTACCCTATGGGAGTGTATTTGAGCACACTTTAAGCCAAATAGATGTCAACTGCTCAACTTATCATGCAAACCCAAACACCCCTTTATAAACTGAAACAAGATTTTTATAATCAAAAGCTTCTTAAACTAAATCAAACTGATGGAAAAGAGCTTAAACATGCATATTAAACTAAAATCAGTATAAATCAACCATAAAATCAACACTTAAACAGATAAAACACAAATCACCATGAAATTCACAAAGAACTCAAAAACAAGATCAATGGGGTTCAAAGCCTTTTACCTTGGCTGACTGCCTTCCAAAGGCTTGGGAAAGAGCTTATATGAGCTTATGGTAAGATTTTGATGTAGAGAAATGCTAGGTGGGGCCTACAACAGTCCCAAACACCCCAATATGTCTTCAAATAGAAAAATGAAAGAAGGAATTGATGCAATGGTGGATCCTTGGTCTTCAAACCTGCACAATCAAGGCAAATAGAGAGAGTGGAGTGCTGAAAAGCTTAAGAGAATAAGCACTGCTTATTGAATAAGCAGGCTTATAAGCTTATAGCTTATATATGAAAAATTTAACTTTCTTAAAAACTGATTTTTCTTTTAACGTCCCCCTTTTGAACTACAGTATGAAACAAACTAAACTCTCCAAACTTGAATTACTTCAACAAGCTCCACTTTCACTTCACTTGTTGAATAATTCAGTTTTGAAGAAAACTTTTCCAAAAAAAAAACTTCCAACACGAATTTTGGATGAACTTAGACTAGCTTTGCAAAACAAATTAGATATTTAGACTACTTGAAAACAGTAAGATTGGAACACAATTTATATAAAAAAACTGAATATTTTCATTGTCATTAATCATATAAAATTTTCTTACAAAAATTGGAACAAAAGGGCAAACCACATGTTGGTGCTCCTTTTATAGCTAGCTAAGAAGATACTAGAACATGAAAAACCCTAGTTGCTATGATTCCCGAATATGCCCTTTGAAGTCTTCAAGAAATTTGGGTCAAGAGCTCCCATGTGATTGACAGCTGTGAGGAATGATCTTGGACGTTCCTTGCAAGCTTTGGGACCAAGTTTTGAATAGGAGACGTTGATGCACTGCTAAGATGCTTTCTTTGCTAAAACAGGGGTGACAGGGGACAATGGGGGGCCCTCATGTGGTCACGGGTGTGAATGGGGATAAGTGGGTTTGGTTGAGAGTGGGGTTAATTGGTGATCTGGAAACTTGCACACAAAACCCCTTTGATTTGTATTAGATTGAGATTAGGGTTTATAAAACGGATTAGGGGATAATTAGGGGAAAGAGATGCACAGTACATGTTTCCCACGTTAAAAAGTTTTAAAAATCAGTTTAAAATATTAAAACGTGTTTAGTGGGTGAGTTTGACTAGAGGGTTTGACTTGGGCCGGTTGGGTATAGGTAGTGGGCTGGTCGGGTAAAATGGTGGGTTTGGGTAGGGTTAAGACGGGTTTGGTTGGGTAATAAGTGGATATGGGTTTGTTTTGTCCCTGTTTGCCCCCTGAACTCTTCAAAAACTTTCAAATGAAGTCTTAGCAGCTTACTTCTTTATTCCCTTTGTATGTAACTTTCCCATTTTGTCAAATATGGCACCAAAGTATATCAAAACTTTTACCAAGGGTTTTTTATGCATTTAATGCATTCTTCAAGGGCATAAATAGCATTTTCTTGAAACTTAAGGACCAATCTTGTAATAAAAGAGATTTACAAGGGTCAAAAGTGACAAGTCTTCAAATGTTGAGGGACCATTCTTGCCAAATCTTCAAACTTCAAGGACTTCAAAGGAAATTCATGATTCAGGCTTGGTTCTTTGTGCGGCTTCGTTTCCCGTGTTCGTTTTTGCTTGATTCCTTTGATCTTTTGGTGAATTCACGATATCCATACCTAAAATACACAATGAACAAACATAGGCACATATATGGGTATTTTGACGATATTTTAAGCGTTTTAAGCCCGATTTGGACGATGAGACTATGTATAAATACAGTCTCATCACACATACGGAAAGATCCATCCTTCTTCTTAACGAACAAGACTGGAGCTCCCCAAGGCGACGAGCTCGGTCGAATAAAACCTTTATCAGACAACTCCTTAAGTTGCTCAGATAACTCCTTTAATTCAGAAGGGGCCAATCGGTAAGGCGCACGTGCCACCGGTGCAGCACCAGGAATTAAATCAATTCGAAACTCTACTTGCCTTATCAGTGGAAGTTCGGGTAAATCTTTAGGAAATACCTCAGGAAATTCACAAATAATGGGTACATCTTTCTAACACCCCCACAAATGCTATGCGCAGCGGAACTACAACATTTGGGTGCTAGGCAGTTATCATCGCACACAAGATATATCAAACGACTCAAAGAGACGTAAAAGTTTAACATAATTTAAACATTGTTAAAAACATACATGTCTATGGTTTTCCAAACCTAAAATGATACAACACAGAGTTAGCATTTCGGTCCCCACGAATCTCAACCCCAAAAGATACATTTTTAACAACATGACAGAAAAATTTAAATATTCAAGTTAAATATGGGTGGAAAAACAAGTAGACGCCAAGCCACACACAACTCTCATCCAATGCATGCTCCATGCTACACTTCATCGGTTACCTGAAACACATGCTAAATTGGGTCAACAAATAATGTTGAGTGGAATTCATAGGTTTTATAATCTCATTTTGAACATATGTGTTATAAAAATCATTCACGATCATTCATAGACTTGTCGATCAAACAATCTATTTTCAAGGTTATGACAATTGTGTTTAAGCTCATGACACTAATCCGTTAACTCAATCACCCGCGTAATAATTACCGGCGTGATTAAGATGAAACCATTGCCCTTCTAAAGGCATCAGTTGCAATTATACCTTATCTTTTATCACAAATTATCCGTCCGCGGGGGGTACTCAACGTACTAGCCCTCGTCTCGGATAGGGTCGTCAACCCCCTAGTACTATCAATTGTATAAGCGGCTATTTTCAATCCACGCTCGGATTAAACAATAGTTAATAGTTCATGAATATAGGGTCTTTTGCAACTAGGTACTCAACACAATTTAAGGCAACATTCGGGTCCAATAATCATTCATGACATATGTTCCTTTTAGAAAACTAGCATGCATTTCCCTCGCGGGTAAAAAAATTTAAAACAATAGTAAGCGATGCTACAAATTCACACCTTATATATATAGAGTAGTCGACGATTTCGAGTGACGATCACTGACGATGATGAGGATGCCCGGGGAATTCAACACCTAACAAACAATAACGCGTAATGAGTAATCTCATTTATAAACTTTAAGTACTGTATATTACATACATATTAGTCAATTGTGATAATTACAAACTCACGCCAAAACCAAACAAATAATTGTTACTCGTTTTATACTATTCATCCATGTTATTAACGTTATTACCCTTTTCACTTTTTTTGTCGATACTTACCAAAAGTATGGGCTGTTTTACTAGACTTAAACCTTTTAATAAAATTTGGTAAAATTCTCAAAAATTCCTTAAGACCTGTAGAAAACCCATTTTTAATCCCATTAAAAGTTTTCGCTTTTACGACCCGTTACTCAACACATTACTAAACCTACGTTTTTCGGACTGATTTTGCACATTGACCAAGTTGGACTCATTTGACCCATTTGAAATATACCATTCACCCATTTGACACCTAAGTCTACTAATAGACTCACAAATGCAGGTTTGAGACCAAAAATCAACCTTTAACCAATTACCAAACTATATCTATGGTCCCCGGGATTTGACCCAAAACCAAACATAATTTCGGATTATGTAGGTTCTCATCTCCCGGTACACGTATTTTCAAAACATCATAACTTTTGACTCGTTAGGAGTCGTAAGCTCTATCTTATACCAAATCGAAGCTAAGAAGACGCTCTACAACTATATCCTAGTCTCATGACCTGTTTACAAAATAAAATTTATGAAAACATCCTAAACATTCTGCCTAAAATTACACATCTCAAAATCAATCCAACACTCGTTTCCAAACCAATTTATCGACACCTAACCTCAAATTAAACACTCCTAACCATGACTAACCATCCTAATCAGTCCTTAACCCCTAAAATATCAAATCCATCTCAAAACCCAATCACCAAATCAAACATGCAATGAACTTTACCCATTCTAAAACATCTAAAAACAAGAATTAAACACAACCCACAAGCAAAAACCAACAAACACCATGATCCACCAAACACCCCCATTTGGCCGTGGGGTGTGGGTGATCAAAACACCCCAACCAAATTGATTTTGGTTGGTTTGTTGGGTGATTATCCATCTATTATATCCCAATTAAACATGCATGTACTCAATTAACATCAAAACAATTTTTGAAAAATCCATTTGATTCTTGAAAAATTTTTATAGATGCATGTTGGATTAAAGTATATGAAAACACTTGTAATGATTAAACTATAAGTGGTCTAACCTTAGTTTTGATTAAAACAAGCTAGAAAAAAAATGTGGTGGTGGTGTGGTGGTTTGGCCGTCGGCCTAAAGAGAGAAAAGAGAGAGATGAGAGAAAATTTTTGGTGAATTTTGTGTTGTGTGTGTGTTTGGTTTGAAATTTGTAAAAATTGGGGCCCTTGTTGTGCAATTATATCATTCTTTTGGCCTTAAGTGAAAACGACCTCAAATGTTTGCGGGAATGACTCACTAGTCAATTTGAAAAATTTTGCGGGAGTCGGGGATCATCCCAAACACTCCAAAATACTTTTAGGACAATTTAAATGTACCTGGGAAGCAATAAAACTCACCCGACTCGACTTAACACGAACCGAAAGTAAAATCCTCGAAAAATTATAATATCGATAAAACGACAATAAACATAGAAATTTGGGCATCCATCGGGATCGTAGTCGTCATCGTTCTTCTTAAATCGTTAATCGTCAAGATTACGACCTCAAATATCGGTTTCAACCAAAATGATAAAATATATAGTAAATTTCTTAAAAATTTCAAAAATAAGCGTAATTTAGGGTAAGGTAAGTGACCTTGGTTCTAGGGTATCACATCCACCCCTCCTTAGAGAGAGCGACGTCCTGGCGCTCGCCTCTTCTTATACTCACATTTCGTGCCGCTGGAACAGATGAGGATACCTTTCCTTGAAAAAGTCCTCACGTTCCCAAGTGTATTCCGGTTCACGCCTAGAATTCCATCGAACCTTCACAATGGGAATTCTACTATGCTTCAGCCTTTTGACCTCTCGGTCCATAATTTCCACGGGTTCTTCCACGAAATGCATTTTATCGTCCAGTTGAATCTCGTCCAAAGGAATCACCAATTCCTTATCCGCCAAACTCTTCTTCAGATTTGATACGTGAAACGTGTCGTGAATAGCACTAAGCTCGTTCGGCAACTCTAACGTATACGCTACCGGTCCAATTCGTTTAACAATCTTAAATGGCCCAATATACCTCGGACTCAACTTTCCTTTCTTCCCAAAACGAATCACACCCTTCCACGGCGAAACCTTAAGCATAACCATGTCTCCGACCTCAAATTCCAACGGTTTTCTTCTATTATCAGCATAACTCTTCTGTCGGCTTCTTGCAGCAAGTAATCGGTTCTTGATTTGCACAATCTTCTCTGTCATCTCCAAAACCATTTCGGGTCCAGTCAACTGACTTTCTCCTACTTCACTCCAACACACAGGTGATCTACACTTCCTTCCATACAATGCCTCGAATGGTGCAGCCTTGATGCTCGCATGATAACTATTATTATACGAAAACTCCACTAAAGGCAAGTGGTGTTCCCAACTTCCTCCAAAATCAATCACGCATGCTCGGAGCATGTCCTCCATCGTCTGAATAGTTCGTTCGCTTTGGCCATCAGTCTCCGGGTGATAGGCCGTGCTCAAACTCAATTCAGTGCCCATCGCACGTTGAAGAGATTTCCAAAATTCCGAAGTAAACCTACTATCGCGATCCGAAATGATCGATAAAGGTACACCATGTCTGCAAACAATCTCCTTCACGTACACGCTGGCCAGTTTCTCCATGCTGTCCGTCTTCTTTATAGGTAAGAAGTGAGCAGATTTCGTCAATCTATCCACTATTACCCAAATCATATCACATCCACTTGGAGTTCTAGGTAAACCCGTCACGAAATCCATAGCGATTCTCTCCCATTTCCATTCTGGGATCTCTGGTTGTACCAACAGCCCAGACGGTTTCTTATGTTCGTCTTTAACCTTCGCACAAGTCAAACACTTACTAACGTAACGAGCAATATCCGCCTTCATATTCGGCCACCAATAGACTTTCTTCAGGTCATGATACATCTTATCCGATCCAGGATGTATCGAGTACTTAGACTTATGAGATTCGTTCATAACCAAATCTCGTACTCCAGGCATTCCTTCCTCAGATGGACACAACGGTAACCAAATCCGATTCTCAAAATATCTCAGCCCGTCTGACCTAACCACAAAAAGAGGTTTCAACAGTCTCCCCAGGTTCTCAGCACCAACATTCTCTTTCATTAATCCCTTCTCTTGAGCCTTCAATTATGTCTCGGTCAAATCAACACCCTCAGTCATCACCAAAGCTCTGACTCTCAAAGGTTTCTCTCGATCCTTCCTACTAAGTGCATCCGCTACAACGTTCGCCTTGCCAGGATGGTAGCGAATCTCACAATCATAGTCACTTAGTAGTTCTACCCATCGCCTTTGTCTCATGTTCAACTCCTTTTGGTCTAAAATGTGCTGCAAACTCTTGTGGTCAGTGAATACAACACACTTCGTCCCATACAAGTAGTGTCTCCATAATTTCAGCGCAAAAACTACAGCTCCCAATTCCAAATCATGCGTCGTGTAGTTTTCTTCATTCTTCCTCAATTGTCTCGACGCGTAAGCAATCACCTTCTCACGTTGCATTAACACAGCTCCATAACCCTTACGAGACGCATCTCAATACACCATAAAGTCTTCGATTCCTTCTAGTAATGACAATATCAGAGCAGAACACAACTTGTCATTAAGTGTTTTGAAAGCGAGTTCTTCATCATCTCCCCATTCATACACCCTATTCTTCTCTGTAAGCTTTGTCAATGGCTTCGCAATCAACGAAAATCCTTCAATGAATCTCCGATAATACCCAGCCAAACCAAGGAATTGTCGAACTTCAGTCGGCGTTGTCGGTGCTGACCATTCCCTGATTGCTTCGACTTTGGCAGGATCCACGCGAACTCCTTTGCTATCAATTACGTGCCCAAGGAATTGCACAGACTCTAACCAAAACTCACACTTCGATAACTTCGCATACAGCTTCTCTTTCTTCAGCAGATCCAATATCTTTCTCAGGTGCTTCTCGTGCTCTTCCTTGCTCTTAGAGTAAATAAGAATATCATCGATGAAAACAATGACAAACTTATCTAGATACGGCTTGCATACTCGATTCATAAGGTCCATGAATACTGCAGGCGCGTTTGTTAGCCCAAAAGGCATCACTCGAAATTCAAAGTGTCCATACCGCGTACGAAAGGCAGTTATAGGGATATCCTCCTCTCTCACACGCAGTTGATGATACGATCTCAAGTCGATATTTGAGTATACACAGGAACCTTGCAATTGATCAAACAAATCGTCAATCCTCGGCAATGGATACCGATTCTTAACCGTCAGCTTGTTGAGCTCTCTATAGTCGATACACATCTGGAACGACCCTTCTTTCTTCTTCACAAACAACACT
This sequence comes from Glebionis coronaria, assembly GCA_025667525.1. Taxonomy (NCBI): domain Eukaryota; kingdom Viridiplantae; phylum Streptophyta; class Magnoliopsida; order Asterales; family Asteraceae; genus Glebionis; species Glebionis coronaria. The sequence goes on from CM046879.1 coordinate 266,360,379, forward strand.
GGCGCTCCCCATGGTGATGAGCTCGGTCGAATAAATCCCTTATCCATCAACTCCTTCAGTTGATCTGATAACTCCTTTAACTCTAATGGTGCTAATCGATAGGGTGCACGAGCAACTGGTGCAGCTCTCGGCATCAAATCGATTCGAAATTCGACTTCACGGGTGGGTGTTAAACCCGACAACTCATCAGGAAAAACTTCCGGATATTCGCGAATTACAGGTACCTCTTCTAACTTTGCCTCTAAGTCACCATCACTAGAAACTTGTGCCAAAAACACATCACATCCATCTTCTACATACCGCATCATTTTCAAGCAAGATATCACTTTCAAACGAGAGGTGCATTCATCTCCCTTCACAGTCAAAACTCTATTCCTCAACGAGATCTGGACTAATCTTTCTCCACAGACGATCACGGCACTATGCGCCATTAGCCAATCCATTCCAACGATCACATCGAACGATCCTAGCTCTATGGGCATTAAGTCGATATCAAAAGCGTAATTCCCTAACTTCAAGGTAAACCCTTTTAGTATAGAATTTGTACGAACGATCTTCCCATCGGCTAATTCCACGTTATAACTAGTCGTTAACATTACCGGTTCTCTATCGATATGACGACTAAATTTAACATCTACGAAGCTCTTGTCGGAACCAGAATCAAACAATATACTAGCATAACAAGCGTCTAGCAGAAACGTACCGGTAACCACATTAGGGCCCTGTGGTTTATCAGCAGTCCCTACTCGATACACAGCAGCAGCATTATTTCCTCCTTGCTTGTTTCTAGCCTTCGGGCAATTCCCCTGCTTATGCCCTCTTTCTCCACATCCGAAGCAAACCATCACCTTCGTGGCATTTGCCCCAGTAGCTACCCCTTTAGCTCGGCAATCTGAAATTCTATGACCCGCTTTTCCGCACTTGCCACACGCAGGTGGGCAATTCCCTACATGGTACAAATTACATCGACCACAGTGGGGATTCACCTTAGCTCCTCTAGGGTTAGTGACAGCCCTCATCCCATCATTTCTTCTCTGGTTGAACTGCTGATTGCGGTTCTGACCTTGGTTGTTACAGTTTCCTCCACGATTTTGACCTTGGGATTGATTACTCTGAGCTGCCTCCCACTTTCTCTTGTTCCCTTCGGCAATGAAGTCCTTCTTATCTTGCAGTTTGACATCCATTAGCGCGTGAGCCATTTGGACTGCTTCATCAAATGACCCAGGCTTAGATGAAGTTGTCTCACCCTTGATATTACTTGACAAACCCTTGATGTACTGCTTCATCTTCTTGTTATCATCAGCAAAGGCATTGGGACACAAAAGGCTCAATTCATTAAACCTCCTTGTATACGCTGTAATGTCATTGTTCTTCAAAGTCAAATGCCTTAACTCATCTTCTAGTTGACCCAGCTCCTCTTTGGGACAGAACTTTTTGGTCAAGAGAGCCTTAGTAGCAGTCCAAGTCCTCGCATTTGCTACCGCTAATCCAACATTGGCTACTTGATTGTTCCACCAACTTAAGGCGTCATCAAGAAAAGTGGCAGCTGCAAACTTGACTTTATTTGCCTCTGAACATCCGCTAATCTCAAAAGTACTTTCGATCTTCTCTAACCACCTTCGGAGTTCTAGGGCTCCGCCAGTTCCACGAAACTGCGTGGGACCGCATTTCATAAAACCAGCATAAGTACACTCCCTCGGGGCTTGCTGTCTTCCTGCATTTCCACCTTGATCTGGGTTTCGGTTTGCACGATCCGCTTCGAGTGCATTTGCAATTGCTTCTTGAATCATTGTGTTTACACGGTCAGTTGTTAGCTTTGGAGGCATGGTGAATTCTCAAGACAGGGAAAATAGAAAAACAATGTAAGTATACACATCAAGATTAAGATGGATTTCTCTTTCAAGACATAATATAAGTACAACGACACATCACTACAAAGTTACTAATATTCATCAGTTCACATCACAAAAGAGCAAATTAAAGACATATCATAGATTATGAAAGGTAAACACGGATTGTATTGATAGATCAACCAAAATCGTGACAAGTAATGCCACTACAACCATACACCATAAAATTTAAGTCATCAAGTTTTTCGTCACAATACCATCATACAAAAGTCTAAAATAGTTCGATTACAACGATCAAAGATAAAATAAAATACAAGTAACTAGTCACGTGGTGATCCACACAACCTCTTGGATGGCGGTTCATCTTCATCCTCCTCGGGTTCTTCATCACTGTCTTCCTCGGGCTCTTCGTCCATCTTCCTTTTTCCTTTATCATTCGGCCCACACTCAGTCGCCTTCTTAGTCCTAGAAGTAGATCCACACTCCACTGCTACCTGATTCCCTAAAGTGATACACACACCTCTGGCAGGTGGCTGGACCATAAAATCATTAGCCTCCATTTCCAAGTCATCTACAAATCTCCAATCTGGTGGTAGGGATGCTCTAACTCGATGCTCCCAACTTTGCATCCTAGTTAACCTCGCCTGATCCTCCCTAACTTGCTCAAGACTAGCACTCAGGTTTGCTATCATCGATCTCAGACTATTAATATCACTCTTATTTGCCACTCCATCAAATTCAATCCTTGCAGTTCTTGCCAACAACCTCTGGTGTGCCCTCTCATTCTTGTCGAACCTTTTGATTACTCTAGTTTCCACCATGTACCGCTCGTACATCAATCTATCCATTCTCCTCAAACGATTCTCAGGATCCCAATAGTTTCTTGGCCTCGGAAAATAGACCTTCGCGATATTCTCATGAATAGATTGCGATCTAGATGCATTGCTGGATTTCGCACAACTCTCATTACTCGCTCGAGTAAACCCTGGCACCGTCCTCAGGTATTCCTTACAATTGTCCATCGGGGGACGAACGGGTTGCTGATCATATCGGCCTGTCGGAGGCACTTCATAACCCTTCGGTGAATTTGGAGATTGAAATAATTCGGGCTTGGTCTGACCGACAGCATTCTCGGGAATTCCATCATCCACCGAATCCTCTTCCTCAGAATCTTCTCCACCATCGTTACTAACGCTGAAGTTGTACACGTCACTTTCGTCACTGTCATTTGTCGGCTCTATCGCTTCTTCTTGAGCTATCCATCCATTGTCACCATTTGGCGGGGTCGGAGGAAACGGTCCCCCTTCGTGACCTACGACGTATTCGTCTCCATTTCCGTTAGGCGGTACCTCGGCCATTCCTGCAATAACAGAGAATTTTGGAGGGTACATAAGATTACTATTCAATATTTATAAATACATGCATGCAAATGCAATGCAAAGGTGGTACACATGCCCAAAATGTGATAATATAATGCTCATGCATATGTAATACAAGAATTACGGTATCGAGTACTCCACGTACAATTTCAACGTTTACATATAGTAGTTCAATATCTACGTAATAAATACCCACATATATTACTTCAACTCAAAGGTATACATCTATACCATGAATACAAAAATAAACCTTACCGGAGCCATGCGGGATAGTTGTGTGCTTGGACAATTTCTTACGACACCAAAAGTTATAGTTTAGGAATTTTCAAAACGACCTAGTTCTCTATAACTCATGGCTCTGATTACCAATCTCTAACACCCCCACAAATGCTATGTGCAGCGGAACTACAACATTTGGGTGCTAGGCAGTTATCATCGCACACAAGATATATCAAACGACTCAAAGAGACGTAAAAGTTTAACATAATTTAAACATTGTTAAAAACATACATGTCTACGGTTTTCCAAACCCAAAATGATACAACACAGAGTTAGCGTTTCGGTCCCCACGAATCTCAACCCCAAAAGATACATTTTCAACAACATGACAGAAAAATTTAAATATTCAAGTTAAATATGGGTGGAAAAACAAGTAGACGCCAAGACACACACAACTCCCATCCAATGCATGCTCCATGCTACACTTCATCGGTTACCTGAAACACATGCTAAATTGGGTCAACAAATAATGTTGAGTGGAATTCATAGGTTTTATAATCTCATTTTGAACATATGTGTTATAAAAATCATTCACGATCATTCATAGACTTGTCGATCAAACAATCTATTTTCAAGGTTATGACAATTGTGTTTAAGCTCATGACACTAATCCGTTAACTCAATCACCCACGTAATAATTACCGTCGTGATTAAGATGAAACCATTGCCCCTTCTAAAGGCATCAGTTGCAATTATACCTTATCTCTTATCACAAATTATCCGTCCGCAGGGGGTACTCAACGTACTAGCCCTCGTCTCGGATAGGGTCGTCAACCCCATAGTACTATCAATTGTATAAGCGGCTATTTTCAATCCATGCTAGGATTAAACAATAGTTAATAGTTCATGAATATAGGGTCTTTTGCAACTAGGTACTCAACACAATTTAAGGCAACATTCGGGTCCAATAATCATTCATGACATATGTTCCTTTTAGAAAACTAGCATGCATTTCCCTCGCGGGTAAAACAATTTAAAACAATAGTAAGCGAGGCTACAAATTCACACCTTATATATATATAGTAGTCGACGATTTCGAGTGACGATCACTGACGATGATGAGGATGCCCGGGGAATTCAACACCTAACAAACAATAACGCGTAATGAGTAATCTCATTTATAAACTTTAAGTACTGTATATTACATACATATTAGTCAATTGTGATAATTACAAACTCACGCCAAAACCAAACAAATAATTGTTACTCGTTTTATACTATTCATCCATGTTATTAACGTTATTACCCTTTTCACGTTTTTCGCCGATACTTACCAGAAGTATGGGCTGTTTTACTAGACTTAAACCTTTTAATAAAATTTGGGAAAATTCTCAAAAATAACTTAAGACCTGTAGAAAACCCATTTTTAATCCCATTAAAAGTTTTCGCTTTTACGACCCGTTACTCAACACATTACTAAACCTACGTTTTTCGGACTGATTTTGCACATTGACCAAGTTGGACTCATTTGACCCATTTGAAATATACCATTGACCCATTTGACACCTAAGTCTACTAATAGACTCACAAATGCAGGTTTGAGACCAAAAATCAACCTTTAACCATTTACCAAACTATATCTATGGTCCCCGGGATTTGACCCAAAACCAAACATAATTTCGGATTATGTAGGTTCTCATCTCCCGATACACGTATTTCTAAACATCATAACTTTTGACTCGTTAGGATTCGTAAGCTCTATCTTATACCAAATCGAAGCTAAGAAGACGCTCTACAACTATATCCTAGTCTCATGACCTGTTTACAAAATCAAATTTATGAAAACATCATAAACATTCTGTCTAAAATTACACATCTCAAAATCAATCCAACACTCGTTTCCAAACCAATTTATCGACACCTAACCTCAACTTAAACACTCCTAACCATGAATAACCATACTAATCAGTCCTTAACCCCTAAAATATCAAATCCATCTCAAAACCCAATCACCAAATCAAACATGCAATGAACTTTACCCATTCTAAAACATCTAAAAACAAGAATTAAACACAACCCACAAGCAAAAACCAACAAACACCATGATCCACCAAACACCCCCATTTGGCCGTGGGGTGTGGGTGATCAAAACACCCCAACCAAATTGATTTTGGTTGGTTTGTTGGGTGATTATCCATCTATTATATCCCAATTAAACATGCATGTACTCAATTAACATCAAAACAATTTTTGAAAAATCCATTTGATTTTTGAAAAAATTTTATGGATGCATGTTGGATTAAAGTATATGAAAACACTTGTAATGATTAAACTAGAAGTGTTCTAACCTTAGTTTTGATTAAAACAAGCTAGAAAAAAAAATGTGGTGGTGGTGTGGTGGTTTGGCCGTCGGCCTAAAGAGAGAAAAGAGAGAGATGAGAGAAAAATTTTGGTGAATTTTGTGTTGTGTGTGTGTTTGGTTTGAACTTTGTAAAAATTGGGGCCCTTGTTGTGCAATTATAGCATTCTTTTGGCCTTAAGTGAAAACGACCTCAAATGTTTGCGGGAATGACTCACTAGTCAATTTGAAAAATTTTGCGGGAGTCGGGGATCATCCCGAACACTCCAAAATACTTTTAGGACAATTTAAATGTACCCGGAAAGCAATAAAACTCACCCGACTCGACTTAACACGAACCGAAAGTAAAATCCTCGAAAAATTATAATATCGATAAAACGACAATAAACATAGAAATTTGGGCATCCATCGGGATCGTAGTCATCATCGTTCTTCTTAAATCGTCAATCGTCAAGATTACGACCTCAAATATCGGTTTCAACCAAAATGATAAAATATATAGTAAATAAAATTTCTTAAAAATTTCAAAAATAAGCGTAATTTAGGGTAAGGTAAGTGACCTCGGTTCTAGGGTATCACAATCTTCCAATCATTTCTCCCTAGACTCATTCCTGGTCACTTGAGCTAAGAATAACTCACAACCGTTCCTGGTGTACTTTTGGACTTTAATACATGAAACGATTTTCAAACGGGATTCACGTCGATTACCATCAATTACTAACGTCCTATTCCTAAGAGGAATCTTAACCTTCTTCTCTCCACATAAAATAGTAGCATTATTCAACGACAACCAATCCATACCAATAATAATATCAAAACTACCTAATTCTATCAACATCAAATCAATCGGAAAGGAATAGTTCAAGAGATTTAGAGAGCATCCTTCTAATAGCTTATTAGTTTTCACTAATTTACCATCAACCAATTCCACCTCGTAACTGGTATTTATCTCAACAGGTTCAATGTCAATAAGGGCACTAAATTTAGTGGATACAAAGCTCCTATCAGCACCCGAATCAAATAAAGCAACAGCATAATGATTGTTGAGTAAAAACGTACCAGTAACGACATTCGGATCCTCTTTCTTCACCTCAATTGTTCCAAGTTGATAGACACCACCCTGGGGGTTTCTTCCAGGTACAATCGCTTTCAACTTGGGGCATTCCGATTTCCTATGACCTTCTTCATTACAGTTGAAGCAAATGGTTCCCTTCTTACACCTTTCAACCTTGTGTCCAAGCTTTCCGTAATTTCGGCACTTCCAACAGTCGCCAGCATGCCTCTTGTTGCCACACTTAGGACATCTATCATCGTTGCGCGGTGTGTTGTTGGTAAGAGCATTTTCATTCCCCTTTCTCTGGTTCTGACGGCGATTGAAATTCTTCCTATTATCACCTATATCTACACGATCACCATCACCCTTTCTTTTCTCACCAACACGGGCTTCATCTTCCCTATCCTGAATTATCTGTCCAATGAGTTGGTAAGCCATTCGAACAGCATCATCAATGGTCAGTGGTTTAGATGATGTCACGTCCCCCCGGATATTCTTGGTCAACCCTTTAATATATTGTTCAATTCGGATCTCTTCGGGTTCCACCAATCGAGGACATAGCAAGGCCAACTCATGGAATCTGTTTGTGTAACTATCAATGTCCATACATTTCATTCTCAAATGAATCAACTCTTGTTCTAACCTAATGATCACACTACGAGGACAGAATTCCAAAGTCATGCACTTCTTAATTTCAGCCCAAGGAGTAGCATTAGCAACATCAATACACATGAAAGCAATTCTCCCGTTCCACCAAGTCAACGCACGACCTTTAAGAGTAGCCATAGAAAAAGTCATCTTATCTTCCTCCTTACACTTACTAATCCTAAACACCGACTCAATCTTCTCAATCCACTGGCTTAATCCTACAGCACCTTCAGTTCCATTAAAAGGTAGAGGTTCACACTTCATGAACATCACATAAGTACAGCCACCAACTTCAGGTGCATTAGTTCCAAGTCCTCCTATATTTCCTCCAGCATTAGCATTCACATTATTAGCATTCGCATTCACATTAGTACCACCAATTCCACTACCGCCAGCTCCACTACCGCCAGCTCCACTACCGCCAGCTTCATTTCTAGCATTTGCCATAAATTCAGTCATAGATGCGGTAACTTGCTCCGTAATAATCCTACGTACATCATCCTCAGTCACAGCTTTCTTGGGCGGCATAGTTCTATAATTTCACAATTTCAAAGTATTAAGCATTCACCCAACAAAGGATTCATATAATATGGATTGAATTCATAATCAAGATACAAATAAGGCACAATATGGAATTCAAGACAAGATACATATTTCATTGGATTTGAAACAAAAGCATTGTCTTAATTACATCCCATATCAAAGTTCTAGCACTATACATACTCAAAATTTGTGCCAGGTCTACTACTAACAAGTCGGTTCAGTCAAAGTTACAAAAGGTACAAAAGATACAAAGGTCACTACTAAACACAGACTGGTCTACTGAGAACCGCCAGATGGTCCATCATCCATCGTCTTCTGTATCTTTGTCGGACGATCACTAGACACATCTTCAGCTGGGCGCTTACGGATCACTCCTCTTTCAACCATGTCAGCATAAAATCTACTATTCCAACCCACAGATATTTCTCAGCTTTCTCACGCATCGCACGAGCTACATTCAACTGAATCTCCATAGAATTCACCTTTTTCTTCATTGCAGCAAACTCACCACTTTCTAATACAGATAACCTCCTAAAAGCCTCATTCAACCCACGCTCTACATCAGTCAAAACCAAACTAAGCAATTCTCGCTCTTTCTCACCAACCTTAGTCTTCGACTCCAAATAAGCAATATGAGTCTGAACAACACCTAATCCAATCTCTGTCATACTACTCTGAGCACGGGAAGCATCTAAATCACGTCTCAAGGCCCATGGTGCAAGACCATCCATATGAGTAGCCTCTCGAACACTAGACGACTTTCCTATCACACGTCTACGAATAGCAATACCATCAGTACCGTCAGGTGCATTATCATCCTCATCCTCCTCTGATTCAGAATCAGATTCAGACGATTCAGACATTTCATCTCTAGGTAAGTCAACCTCAGAATCAGACAAATAAACTGGTGGGGGTAAGGGCTCGCCCTCTGGAATATAATAAGGGTAAATAAGCTCAGCTTCCTCATCATCATCAACCTCATCGTCTATACCTATATCCTCCTCGACATCCTCGTCGTCAACCTCATCATCTAAATTATCTATCCCAATCTCATCATCATCATTCTCAATATCAACATTATCAATCTCATTCTCTACCATATCAACCTACGGGGCAATCTGATCTCCTAGTCCTATTTCGGGCTCGGGATCCTCAAATGGTTCCTCCTCATCATCATCCATATCATAATCTACTAAGTCTAAATAAGGATCATCATCTACATTAGGTTCGGGAATAGCATGGTTCTCTACAGGAATATTAGGGTCAGCCATGACAATCTGCATTTATATATATATCTCGTATTAGGATAACATACTTATTAAACAATTACATACTGAAACCATGATATATACATATATATAAATTAAATTATATATATCAAAATATATATCTTCTCAATAGGTCTTGTTGGTAACGTCGGAGATCTTTGGCACCGTTATAGTCAAAAGATTTTTCAAATATTTTCTCAAATGTTCATAGTTAAAAGATTTTGAAAAGTTTTGTTCAAAACATTGGTTTTTAAAATCTTTCGTTCTCTATAACGAGAGCTCTGGTACCAAACTGTAACACTCTCAATTTTCGTATTGGTACAGCGGAAGGATCTTTTAGAGTGTTACTGGATAGCACAATAACTCCAATCATAGACAACACATAAAAATGGTTGTACAAGGTTCAACATTCATTCATTCGATAAAAGTTTTAAAGTGTACAACATGTCCCAAATTACACAGGTCATTAAGTTTACAAAAAATAGATCGAATGAACATTTTTATTATTATGTGGGCCATCAGAGTCGATCTCCATCCGGATTACCTTCAAGCACCTGAGATAAAAACATGCAAAAATCATATCAGCGAATGCCGAGTGAATTCATAGAGTTTAATAAAACCGTTATATAAAAAAATCGTTGAAATCAGAACACAAGTATAATATCAGAAGTAAGTCCTCGTATTGCTAGTCAGGCAATATATAAATCAAGCATACATCTTAAACCGTCCATGAGACCGTAGCCTCAATATTACCATTATAGGTATTATTTTTATCGTTATTCATATCATTATTGGATCACATTAGATTCATTTGGATTATTATTAGCCGTATAACATTGTTACCTTACTATCACAACAACGGGCCGTGAACCCGACAAACAATTTGCCCATCTAAGTTAGCGTGTCGTCACAAAAATCACGCTATGTAAATCTTCTCATACATAAATTCGCTTACCAATCAATGTGGTACGACGGGGATCAACCATCAAGGCACGAACTGGGGTGATCGTCCCCAAATAGTACTATCATATGCATAAGCGTCTACCAAATCCCGGTAGTTCACAATTCATGCTAATGGGACTTTGAGTGACATAACCTAACTACTAATAATCCTTTTTATCTCTTTTATTGGGTCATCGCATCATTCGGGTCCATATCATTAAGCATACCATCGGGACTACATGTGTTCTATTTTATCAAAAACTAGCATGTTATCTCCCTCGCGGGTTTACAAATCATTTTATAAAATATTTAAAAGAGTGCGAGGCTATGAACTCACGTTGATAATGAAA